>CM008332.1:15267707-15278266 GCA_002525835.2 Ipomoea batatas
TCATTTCATATTTTTTAATTATTTTTTAAATAAACGACGTCGGTTTTCGTTTCTTCTTTTTTAATTTTTTTTTTAAATAAACGACGTCGGTTTTTCTAAAAAACCGACGTCGTTTCTTATTTTAAAAAATAAAAAAATACATACGGCGTCGGTTTTGACAACCGACGCCGTATCATTTATATACAACGTCGGCCAGATCAACGTCGATTTTTAACCGACGTTAAAAGTGCTAAAAAACCGACGTTAAAGGTGTTTTCTGTAGTAGTGGGCTATTGATGTCTTTGATTTTGGACCATTATCCACTCCCTATTTTAGTTGCTTTCGATAGTAATTGTCTAATTCCTCATAGGAAATTGATACTCTGATCTTTTATATATTTGGTGTCTACAGGTGCAACTGCCTAAAACGAGTAGCAAATGAAGGATTTTGGAATGTTTTAGATCAATTTTAGGAGCAAAGTAAATTACCTAAGGAATGATAGGAAACAAGAACAAGATTTGGAAAAACTCACAGACCTCACGGCCAGGCCCACGACCGTGAAACATGCGCTACCCCTATTTATGCTGCGATTTTCTGCAATTTGGAGAGGTTCCCAACCCTAGTTAGTTTGCGTCTATTTTTCCTCTTCTCTTTAGATATCCCTAGCATAGTTTAGATCAGTTTTACATTAAATTATTTAATTTCAAGCTTGAATCACGGATTGGAGTTGGATTTGTTCTTTATTATTAGTAAAGTTCTCTTCTTCCTTTATTTACTTTCTTTTCAGATTTCTTGCAATGTTTATGATTATTTATTATTGCTTTGCTTTGTTTACTTTTATATGATGCGTGAGTAGGTAGCTTTTGGGTTTGGATTAGGATCATATTGCTATTCTTGATGTTAGGGTTATGATTATTGCATAAAGTGGATAAATTGATTCCCTAGGGTTTTATGTTTGAATTGTATTATAAATTTCTATTACTGATAATTGATGCGCAAATTTTATTGATTTGTTTTGGAGAGACTTTTATCTTAACGAAAGTTGGATGAAAGACTCAAGCCTAACCAATATCAAATCCAATATTCCTACTATGAGAATAGGGATAATTTGGGGGCTTATAATGCTTGTGTGTTTCAAGGGTTAGGATTGATACATCACGAAAGTGGGGCAATCTTACTCTAATTCTTGTTTATTGATTGCGAAGGTAGCTTGAACTTGAATTCTTATGTGCATTGTCAATAATCCCTTGGTTAATTGTTTTCCCCTAATTCAGAGATTGTTAGTGCATTAAGATAGCAATACGTCTAATCTAGACCCATTCTTTTATCATATAGTTTACCCATTGTTTAATTTGCATTCTTTTTGTTTTCAATACTCAGTCATAATTTCATTAGTGTCTAGAATCTTACAATTTATACATGTACGTGCCATAGCCTCAATCCTCAGCGGAACAACATTTTCACCCTCCTTTTACTATCACTATTTTACTCATCACAATTTTGGCGTTGTTGCCGGGGATTGATTTATTTGGTTATATTGTGTGATTGTTGTAGGGGTTTTTAGGAGCCTGAGCTTTTTCTTTGTTTTTTGTATTTATTGCTAATGTGCTTGCAAGTCTATATCATTTGATTTGATTGAAGGAGATGCCCCATGATGGATCAAGGAGGATATTACAATTTTCAACCCTATGAAAGGTATGGAGACTACATGTAGTCTCAACAAGGGTACTATAATGCCCCATCCATTAGTCCTTGTACAATTCAAGCCCTACCTCCAAATAATTACTATGATCCTCAACAATATCAAGATCCCCAATATGCTTCATATAATCAATATTCCCAATATTCATATGACTGTAATCCACCTCAACTTCCTTTCCCACCACAAGATTACTCTCTTATTCCATACTCTTCACCCATTCATTACACAGCATATCCCCAAGGCACTCAACCCCCATATGACAACTACTACCATTCACCAAGTGTGGGGAGATATGGGATAGATGAGGAAACTTTAGCGTTGGCTAGGCGTTGGGGAGTCACTATTGTACCTGATGATGACATTGAGCATGATGGATATCCCATGAGACCAAGTGAGGAAGAATATGTCAATAATCAATGGGAACCTCGAGAGTCATTCTATCAAGAACCTCCACAAGTAAGTCAATCTATTGATGAGGAAATGATGTCCATGATGAATAACATAATCATTCAAATGAACATGTTACAAGCTCAATTAGATGATCTTAAGGCTCAAGAAAAAGGTTTGGCAACTCAAGAACCCATTCAAGAATTGTTTTCTAAAGGAGAGGTTCTATAAGAGTTTTTATTGCCAAATGAAGGCCATGTGGGTGAAGCAAATAAGGAGATAGGTGAGGACCTTGAAGATAAAGATGATGAGGTTCATGATGAGTGCATTGAGATGAAGACACATAGTTGGGGAGAAAGTATAGAGTTGCAAGGGAATGGTGATAAAGAGCAACTCGAAGTTTATCCAAGTGAAGAAATGCTCAAAAATGTTATAGTTGATGAAATTTGTGGCACAAACGAGGTATGCCCTTCATTGGATGACACTCCCTTGGATGAGAACTTTAGACTAACTTGGGAACCGGGAGGTGTCAATGTTTTTTAATGTGGAGGCCCCCATTGGCCAATCTTCATGACCAAGGATTCTTACTTCATTTTAGTGCATAAAGAAGACTCAAGGTTTTCTCTACTTGCTCAAGAAAAGGAAAACCAAGGGCAAAATAAGAATGGATTTGATGAAAGAGTATGCTTCAATTTTGAGTTCAAGGAGGAACAATGCTTGAGCATTAAAGTTGTGAACTTGTGCATAAAGGAATTTGTTGATGGCCACCATGTGAGACATTATCTTGAAAAGAAATTTGTTAGGAAGGATGTGATGTTCTTTCTCCATTCCAATGATGGTTGATCTTGAGGGGTTAAGTCGAGCTAACTACGTTAAACTTAGGACAAGTTACAGGTTTCTAGTTTAATTACCCTGTGCTTGAGTAGGAGTATTAGAACTCTAGAGTCATGTTAAGACTATCTATTCTAGTCTCCTTGAGATTTCTCTTGTGCATATATCTCCTATTCTCTATCATTGTAATCACTGAATTCTATCAATACAAACATTCTGTTCTCATCAATGAATGAATAAAGACCCTATGTTTGAATTTTCTATCTCTTACTCTCTTTTTAGGATTTTTTTTTTCTTTTTCGAGCTTTCCTATGACCTTTGTTGATTGCATCTCTTCTGAAAAGCTCTCTTCTATTTTCACACATGACCTAAAATAGTTCTATGTGTCGTTGGAGTCTTGGCCTTAGATAACTTTTTAAAAAGAAATTTTAAATTAATTTGAAGAATAATTTCTTACCATATTTTAATTAGTATCATCAAAATTTATTAATTACAATTAATTCCAACAAAATGTTAATATTATATTATCAATTTGTAAAGTTGGAGCATCATTGTCACAACTTGCAAAATTTTTAATTGTTTTCACAAATAAGCCAAAAGAAAATCAAATTCATTATTTTTTTGAAAACAACCAAATAATTCATTATTCAAAAAATCAAATGAGCAATACACTCAGGTGGCGTGTCAACCCAAACCCGAGGGACAGACTGAGAATCCACCTCTACTGCAAGAGCATGAGCAACACAATTCGCAGACCGAATCTAATTCATTATTTAAAAACGAATAAAAGAATTTTTTTTTAAAGAAAAAATTCACCACTACATTGACCAGGGGTGGAATGGCCTTCGGAAAAAAAATAAAAATAAAAATAAAAACCTAAATTTAGCACGCTTTAAATGAAAATCAATGATATTTCCCTTTCCATCAAGTTTGGCACTATTAAGAAGTCACCATTTACTCCATCGACTTCATCAATTCTTTGAAAGAAAGCTAATTATTATTGTTGGGGAAAGTAGGGAAAAATTGTATAATATAATGTTGGGAAGTCAATTCTATCAAGTCCCACATATATCTTTTTTCTTCCAAATTCCACTTTATTCATTTTCTAGTATCTGATACACACAATATCATTGCACACCCATATAGATGTGTGTATTTAACAAAAGACACAAATGTTGAAATTGACATGTTTGAAGTGGAGTGATGTTAAGGTTACAAGTTTATATAATCGACTTTTAATTTAATTGTTTGAAATTTTTGAGGTAATACCATATTGGATCTTTTGGATATAGTTGTTTTGTCACGTTTAGTCCTAAACTTTTAAATTGACCATTCGTGCTGCTTCAACTTTTAAATTGTTACAATCTATGATCTAAGTTAACCACCATGGTCCTTCAACTATCAAATTTTAACCATCTGTGGTCCTTCCAAGAGAACTACGACTGGTTAAATTTTAAAATTTGAAGGACCATAGGTGGTAAACTTGAACCACGGATGGTAACAATTTGAAAGTCGAAGGACTATGGTGGTTAATTTGAAAGTTTAGAACTAAACCTGGCAAAATCGCTATATTCGGAGGACCCCATATTACATTAATTCAATTTTTTTTTGAAAGGAATTCAAATTTTTTTTATAAAATGTTTTTTCACTTTTTTGTTAAATTGAAAAAATATACAATTTTAGTCTTCATCTTAGGGCTAAATAGCAATTTAAAATCTTAATTGTTCAGAGTGAATATAAATATATAGTCCTTCAAATTTTAAATACATTTTTATTTTGATCCTTACACACCCAAACAATAAGACACTGAAATTATTATTCAGTCATAATTTAAGAACTAAAATTACAGTATGAGACAACCAAATTCACATTATAATTATAATTTAAGAACTAAAATTACTAAACTTATCATAGTTAAAGATGAAAGTTACACCTTACACGTTTACAAATATGATGATAAACATTAAACAATACGGAGTAAAATTTTAAATTTTGAATTGCTTTTAATTTAAATTTTTAAAATTTAAGCCAAAGACCTTGTGGTCATGTGGCATCCGGTGTCCCATTTAAACAGTAGGTTGAAAAAATAGCTATGAACAGATACTACATTGTAACAGAGTCAGTAGTACTCCAAAAAATTTTAAAATTTAAAATTGTAAGTATTAAAAGAAAATTTAACTTGACAATTAATGTGAGATGGATTGAGAAACATATCCAAATCATTATTCATTATGAAATGATAAAATAAAATAAAATAAAAACATGCAGTATAATATCACAACACACGATATCAGATCTTGAAATATAATTCATATAATCTAGAGAAATATTATCTTTTTATCAATTGTTAATGCAGCCCACGCAGGGGATGGTTTTGAATTAGCAAAAAAAAAAAAGTCAAATCAATAAACTGCTACTATACCACGTATGATAGGATAGGAAACTATATCTGATCTAATCTAAATAAAACTATAATAAGTCACGATCCAATTATACCTGATGATTTATGTTTCTATTTTTTTGTTTTGAGCTTTTTGTGCATTACGTTTTTAGAATTCTACTATATAATTATTTAGACAAAAATATTCATAACTTTATAATTTCCGTTTTTCATTATTGCTACTATGCATATGTAGGAATGTTAATCGGGTCAGTTCACTCAATTTTGAGCTAGTCATGTCAAGCTATCGGCCTTATCGATTATTATTGTTGTTGTTGTTATTATTATATTTTTTGGTAGAGTTGGCCCTAACCCTAAACCCCAGGGTATCAGGCGGGCTGCGACACTGAACTAAAATTGAAAAAGTGAGAGTGAGTATCCATATTTAGAGTCATCAAAATTGGTCCAACCTACCAAGTTGAACTCGTTTAGCTCGAACTTTAGGTGGGTCGAATTGTATATTTCTTCGATCCGGCTCGAACAGTCTCGACTCATTTAGTAGTAAGGAGTACCCAAGTTATATAGCTTGCCCCATATAAATAGTATTGTTAATAGTAATAAATGAAATCTTAAATTCTCATTTAATCTTAACTTATAACAAGTCCCATTATACATGATGGTTTTATTGGGACCGGGTCTACGATAAACCGAGTATATGGGTACAAAATGGGGTAGGAAGAAAGAAGCTTTGAATATAGGTGCAGAATAGAAAATATTCAAAAGTAGAATTGTTCTTCGTTTTTTAGAGTATTTATAGTGCAATTTTAATAATCAAATAGCATCATGTATTTTATTCAAAATTATGAATTAACGATTCTTTATTGTCCCCGCCTTTTCACAATTTCTTTATATTCCTATCCATTACATTAATTAGTAATTTTTATGAACATTTTGGCTGCTTGAATTCCGGATCCTTATTATTATTGTTGTTGTTGTTGTTGTTGTTGTTATTATTGTTATTATTATTATTATACAATATTATGTCCAAGGTTGCAAAAATCGCTAGGCGCCTTGGGGGCGCCTAGGCCGCCTAGGTTTTTTTGTTTTTTTTTTTTAAATTTTAAAAAAAAATTAAGTGTTAATAATTGTATAAATCCCCACTAGAATTGAAGATCAACACTAGGCATGCACAACATCACACAATTCAATCCCCAAAGGAAATTAGCTACTCATCCTCATGAAACTGAAATTGCAAAAACCTAATTCAACTCAAGAAATATAAATTGCAAATAGATCAGAATTGAATAGAAACTAGATCATGAATAGAGTTTACCTAATAGAAATGAAATACAATCTTCAAAGTATCTTTGTTCTTCAATCCTTAATAAATTGGAAGCTAAATCTAGAAGTTATCTTTCTCTCTATAAAAAGCCTTCAAGTAAGAATGCTAATCTAAGAAATGTAATCCGAAAAAATGATCCAACTCTCCCTAAAATTTCTCACTAGAACCTTTAAATAGCCTTCCCAAAATTGCCCTTTGAATTAATATTCCCACACTCATGTCCACACATGGAGCCTCCGCGTAAATCAGCACTGGAAACGATCCACGCCGGTTCCACGTGTGGAGTAGGCTTTCAGCCCGTCGCGAGACTCCTTCTTTGCTCCGAATGCTCGTTACGTCCTCATGTTTCGCCCCATGGCTCTCGGGATCTGTAAAAACACTTTAAAACACCAAAGAAATAGTTTTCCACGAGACCTACACATTTGAGCATAAAATGCCATAAGTTATTCACAAAAGGATGCTAAACATTATTAATTAACCCCAATTTAGACCCTAATTCCTAGTTATCTTGGGTGCTTATCAACCGCCATAGCCTATTTCGGAATGGACCTATAGTCATCTCTGGTCAACCATACCGCTTTAAAGCGAACCGGGCAAAGATTTATGCTTCGGGAACTCCCTACTTCCTTAATAAAAAGAATGAGATTATGATCCGAGCATAAACGAGGTAAAACCACTGCTTAGCTTCCAGGAAGTCTAGTTGAGCTTTAACATTTTATAGAGCTCTATCAAGCCTTCGCATTTGTAGAACTCTATTTCCTGCAAATTGGTACCGAGTGAACTTAGGTCCCAAGGCACCAGGATCAAGTAGCCCACAGTCATTGTAAGCGTCAACGAATCTTTGAAGGTAATTATTGTTGATCGAGGTATTACCCCATTGTTCATCGCCAGAAGCAATGTAATTGAGGTCCCCTAAGAGAACCCATGGGCCTTGAATAAAGCTCGAAATAGCCTTACAATGGTCCTAGAATCTGCACTTAGCTAATAGGTTAGGCCTAACATAGGCAAAAGTAATAAAATATTCCTCAAGCCGATG
The DNA here is from genome assembly GCA_002525835.2 of Ipomoea batatas. Lineage (NCBI taxonomy): Eukaryota > Viridiplantae > Streptophyta > Magnoliopsida > Solanales > Convolvulaceae > Ipomoea > Ipomoea batatas. Next base: position 15,275,365 of record CM008332.1, read on the forward strand.
TCTCACTTTAGTGTGAATGGCTTGTGAATTATGACTGACAATCTCTAAATCAATGTGGCCTTGTCTCCCGAACAAGAAGAAGTCACTAGCAAAACCCAAAGACTCTATAATAAAATGATTAGTGTACCCTAATTTAAAGACTAACTCAATCATTTTATTAGCCTTGGAAGAACAAATTTCTAGGAGACAAAGAGCATCGACTTTGGTCGTGTTTGAAGTTTTTTTAACGTGTTTCCTCACCCGACCATTGAAAATGCCCCTACAATTTCAAGAGATAATCTTCATGAAGACTTATCAATAGGGAGGGAAGTTTGGTTACCGCCTTCTTCTAGCGTAAATCGAGACGTGGAACCAATGTCAAAATGCATATGGTCCTTCGTGGCCTATTCCTTGGAAGACAAGGAGGCACTACCAAACTAGAAAATGTTAGAATGAACATACATTCATAATGCATTGTAAATGATCTAACCTGATAGCAGAAGCCAATAGGATCGAGCATCTCCAGCCATAGTTGTAATCTATGTTGCAATGCTTGAAAAACGGTAGTTGATACCTTCATTGCATCATTGTCTCAAGAACTTCAATAGGTTAAAATTTGTTGTCTACCACTAATCTCCTAATAGTAACTAGATGGTGTAGTTGTGAGACTGTGTCAAGAGTAGTGGGAGTACCTGCTTAAATAGCCTACGTGCCATCATTATAGGCTAAGTAACGGAAACCATTATTTCCGTTTCAACCCACAACATAATGGCCATAAATGGCCTATTACTTGCACCACTTAGTAGTGCTTAATCATATGGAAAGTGTTACATTCTCCCACTTGGTGCAAGTATTAACTCAAAGAAGCAAAAAGAAACATGAACCATAAAGATAGCTCATCTTGATGTGAGTAGTATCCACTTATAATTACAATGTAACTTGTTCTCTAAGTACCTTATGTGGTATAAACCTTAATGAATAAACCTTATGTTCATTCTTCATTTATAATTAGTTATGAAAAACTAATTACTGCCACAATGCCTAAATTTGACCTTATAAACTCACACCGCTTGATTTGTATACAATATTAATGAAAAATGTTACAATTTTCCATATGGTGCAAGCATTGGCACAACCTTCATTTAAAAATCAAAAAACATGAATCATAGTGGTATGCCCTCAAAATTAAAGTGTGAGTAATACCAGCGATGCATCACATGCATTTGATTTCAAACTCAGTTCCTTTATGAATAAACCCTATGTTTATTCTTGGTCCAACCTTGAAGATGTTTCTCAAATAAATATACGCATAACCATATGAGGAACCATCCATATTACATAGAAGTGACAAAATGTCTGTACGTACAATATAGTCACATAATTAGTTTCATGTATCCTGTATGATCCTTAAAATTCTTATAAGCATGCCTTAAGTAAGGATTCGAAACCATTAGCAAAATGCTAATATTTTACATGGCCAACTCCTTATCTTTAATACTATCTATGATGACTAAGTTTTCAGAGTTAACACATCTGCCACTCCATTTTCATTAATCTTAGCCGAAGATAGTAATTGAGTAGTCCATATTCCAACGGCTTTAAATGACAAATCAATAAGTCTAAGCCCACAATGGAACTTTAAACATACACCTTATAAAGAATCTCCAAAAAAAATCCAACTTTTATGCCAGAGAGTAATAACGAGGATTTATTTATGTAACTTTATGAAACAACACAAATGTTGTATCAATATAATAAAAAATCCTCAAGATTCATTTATGTGAACCAACATAATGAGTCTTTGCTTGCTTTATGTCTTCAACATTAAATTTTGAGCATTTTCAAATCTTAATGACCTAAGGATCAATTTGATGAGACGAAAAACTCCAATAAATGCTAAAGAATCCAACTCATGATAGTTCACCATAAGCTTCATGCCTATTGTTAAAATAAAAACTATTAATGTTGTTACAACATTTTCATAAATATGTTGCACAACTTGTAGTTCAAACAATTTGAACTATTGATTTTATAATTAACAAGGCAAGGTGTCTTATCCTTGAAGTAGAACAATCTTGAAGTGGGATATCTTAATGATCAAATGACTACTCCCACTAGTCAAGTCATTACTCCCACCAATTAAGCATTATAATTGATATACATACAGACCAATGATCCTCAAGTCCAACTAATTTTACAAGGAACAGAATTCCCCACCATAGTTGAACATGCTAAATATGTACATGTAACAGACACAATTTCCAACTACTTAAACAAATTAAATTGCTCTAGTTGAAATTTTCCTAGATATGTACACTTCCAATATAAGGATCCGAAAGTATATCAGGTCCAAAATTAAAAAAGATCTACTGTGGTTGGGCTGAAAAACCAAGTAAGGCACATACAGTAACAATTTCAAGTTACTAAAGTTTGGAGATTAACAAAATACATGTGTTGCCAATGCAACCCATGCCTCATAGAATTATAATTGACCTTAAAGTTATAAATTCTAAAAAAGAATGGTATGATAAAATTTTATCTTGATCATCAATTTAAACAAAAGAATTTAGTGGCATAAAACTTGCTTGTAGACTAAAGATTTATTCAATTAGACTCAACTGAGACTTTATGACAATCAAAATAGAAGAATCTAGTGACATAAAACTTGCCTGTGAGCTAAAGTTTTATTCAATTAGACTCAACTAAAATTTTATGATAAAATTATTATCAAAGTGATAGAAGAATCTAGTGACATAAAACTTGTCTGTGGAATGTGGGCTAAAGTTTTATTCAATTAGATCATTCTACAAGCTTATGATAAAATTATCAAACCATATTCCTTTTCTCAATCCCTGTGTAACCCCTCGATTTTTACGACAATGTTAAAGTTCGAGAGTAGCGGTATAAATTTTTAAGCTATGAC
>CM008332.1:15278296-15288840 GCA_002525835.2 Ipomoea batatas
GTTCCCCACATGATACTTAAAGATGGGTGATGTGTTCCCCATGTACAAATTAAAGGTGGGTGATGTGTTCCCCACGTATGAACTTCACGGGTAAGGTGGGAGAGCTAACCGTAAGATGTCCTAACATTTGAGGTGGGAGTTGTGTACCCCACGAGTGAATTAATGATTGTGTTATATGCTTGAATTACTGAAATAAAGTGAATCTGCTTGTTGTTAGAATGGTTGCAGGTCGATTGCGACTGATGGGTAATGTTATCATGCCCTGTTATTATTGAAAATTATTTTTGAAACCTTTGTTTATTTTCGAGTGACCATGGATATCCTTACTTAGCCGTCGCGCTAACTACACTTCATTGTGTACCTTATCAGATGCAGTCTAGCGTGGGCCCTTGTGGCCGATGAGCTCTAAATAGGATGGGAGTCGAGGTTGAAGATTACTCTATCCTAGAATAGACACCTTGGAAGAATTATTTCCTTAGGTACATATTTGGATGTTGATATGGTTATTTGAGGTTGTAAGTTTAGCCTTAACGTTTGGGTATAGGAAAGATACCTGAGCGTGGCGGTAACACCCAGTTTTCTGCTGGTTAGACGCTTCCGCAATGTATTGTATTATTAGGATTTTGTAATAAATCCAAGATGTGAAAATTGGGGTGTTACACCCTGTGGGTAAATTAAGAAATATGATTTGATTCTTTATCCTGACTATTTACATAAACTATAATAAAATCTACCGATAGGAATTTTATTATAGTTTATGTAATTAGTCACAAAGTGATCAGTTATGAAATTATATTGATCACTTGATATACGTACACTAAAGAATATTAATGAAGCAAGCTATTAATCTAATTTCTTTTTAATGCATAATAAATACACATAAAAGAAACTAGACTAATACCTCCATGTGGATAAACCTCAAGAAAGAATTCTTTGAATATGTACATATATCAAAACTTTATGATAGAAGACGATAATTCTCAATTTATTTATATCATAACGATATGTTAAATAAATTGACTTTCCTATCTGTAATGATAAAACTCACCAAAATTATATTCCGATACATAATTGCATGTGGGCTAAATTATGATCATATATAGTTTGGTGTTTTTACCCTAATTAATCATATGAACATAATTTTTTTGAATACTACTAACTCTATTACAATGCAATATCTGTTCATAACTATTTTCTCAACCTATCAAAGCACAAGAGTAAGTATTGCCTCCACCGATGCTCGAACCCACCACCCCTCTTATAAAGGGAAGGGTTTGATGATCATATGAACATAATAAAATTGTATGTGGGCTAAATTTCATTATATCATATAATTAATCAAAATCAATACGTCTATAACTATATGTGATCTCACAAAATTTTAATTAAATACGGTGGCTACTCTTTAATTAATCAAAATTATATGATCACTAGATGATAGTAATCTTGATATTTTAGGCATCAACTTTAAAGCCTAAAAACAATTATGCAACAATGTGATAAACAATTCCAAGTATACTTCCTGGTTCATGTTTTCTCCCACAAAAGGCATAATTGACGGATAATCTTTCCAAATCTTAATGGTTCACCTTAAGACTTTTAATCTCAAGTGAACACCTTAGACGGTCTTAAGATGCTTAAACATAACGCACTACCGTATATAAGTCCACAAATAAAGTTCAACTTAACAAGAAATTTTATATAATTCCTAACATATGGAATTCTTAAGGCATATATAAATTCACATAACAAGAAAACATAATGTTATGCTAGTGAACAACTATGCATGAAATTCTATAAACTCATATCCAAATAAATTGTACAATTTTAAATGAGCCATAAAATTATTATTATTATTATTATTCAAATAATAACATAAATCCAAAACTTAAAGGATTATAAAATTTGAATAATAATAATAACAATTTATAATAACTATATACTTTTCAATAATCGAAAGGTTTTAACTTGTATGCCCAATATAAAAAAAATGATCCAATGCATATAGTAAACTTAATGAGAACTAGCTTAAAATTGTAAATTCTAATCATATCAAAACCATATGATATGCTGACATTTACAAATTAAATTCTCACAAAATTAAGTTACATAATTTAAATCATAATATTATGCACTTAATTTAATTATATGCATAAAATAAACTCATTAAAAATATGAATATAAAATCAAATATTCATACTCAATCAAAGTGGGCATCACAATCCAAAATCAATAATGATAACAATGTTACGACATATTGATTCCCCAGTTCAAAACTGATAATCATTATTATTATAATAAAGCTTATGTAACAGTAATAACTGAACAATCAATTTCCCTAATCATAACCCCTGATATTTAATAGCAATAACTATAAAACATTACAAAATGTTATCATTATTAACACATATGTTTTGGATAAAAAATGAGATTGTTTCAAAATTATGATTTTAAATCATACTATCAAAATCCAAAACTAATGATGATAGCAACGACACAAATCATTTATCCATCGGTTCAAAAACTGATAATCGTTATTACTATAATAATTCTAATAATTATTACATAGTAGTAATAACGGAATAATCAATTATCTTAATTGTAACCTAACAACATTTAATATTAATAATAATGATTATTAATATTAAATATTTCATAATATCATCATTATCACCATAAAAGTTTTGGATAAGCAAATTCAATAATAATTTCAAAATATTATTCTTAACATCATAATCATAATCATATGACAGGGCTAAAATGAAAAACAATATCCAAATGTCACAAACATATGCACTTTTTCAAAATTGTGATACAAAATCACACTCCATAATTAAAAAAAAAAATATTATTAAATTATGACAAAATATCAATGAATAGCATAATAATCACATAATATTATAACAATTAGGAGATTTAAAATGAAAAAAAAATTGCTAAAACCGCAAGCCCTTAAAACATTTCTCGGGAAAATTTTAAAACTCAATAAAATTAAAATCTGAAAAACTTTAATGTTGAAAAATATAATAACCAATATTTTCAACTATTATTAACTGATATAAAGGCATAATTAAAACGGTTCTAGACTAAAATTTTATTGGTGAGGCGTCGGTCGGTCCTAGAAACGGCGGCATCAGCGCGAGGAGTTAACGACCGGACATGCTGCAACCTAGGGATCACCAGGCAGCTCTTTCGCTCTATATGGATCGGGGGGGCATAGCACAATTCTTCTTGGAGGAGGGTTGTTTGCCCGTGTGGCTGATCCTGCCATAATGTATTGATGTTAGTAACAAAAACACAATGCAAATTGAATGCAGGAAAAAGTCAAACGGCAGATGGTAACAAAATTTATCAACTCCAATTGACCTTACTAGTTACCATAACAATGATGGTAAATACAAACAATTGCACCAATTATTAAAATATCACAATGGTGGGAATCATACTTTAATGACCTAGATACGTCCCAAATAGCTTGTTCAAAACAAGTTTTAAAGCCCCAAAGAGACATAAGACTAAAATATGTCTAATTAAAGGGGAAACCAAACTAGCTACCTTAGTGGGTCATAATGAATCCAAAAATGAATGATATTTCAAAAAGAATTTATAAGTTAATGATATGTTAAATACATCTTTAAAAAATGCTTTTCTAAATGCATAATTATAATCATAAAATAACTATAAATATACAAAACATGATAGGATTATGCATATTAATATATTATTAGCCTATATATTCCAAATAAAATGCAATGCTTCAAGCAATTTATTATATACCACAATATTAAATTAAAATTCAAAGAACAAATTAATATTTGCCTAAAGATCAATAATAATCTAATAATGAATTACGAGAAAAATAAATTGAACAATTAGGCTAGAAGAAGCCCTAATATGGTGAAGGAAAATCCTTAAGCAAGCCCAAGAACCAAAGTAGGTCTATATTTTTTATAATAATGAACCCAAATTTAAAACAAATTCATATGCCTCAAATAAACTAAATAGGCCGATTTATTATTAATGGTTAATTGGGCTGGCCGAGATAGGCCTAACCCAATTTATTAAACAACAATTAGTTGGCCCATCAAATAGTTCTTATAATTCATCATTAATCAGCCTTCTTTATCTAGCCCAACAAATATAATCTAGCATATATCCATCTTAAACAAATAAAACCTAGCAGCCATATGATTAATGTACGCAGTCAGCAACGAGAAAAAGAAACAGAGACGCCGAATGGGAAAAGAGACGGAAGTGATCGGATGGATGCATGAAAATCGGAGGTCTCCTCCGTCAGCGCACCCACCCTGAGACAACCATCATCAAATGGGGAGAAAGACGCAACCAGATGAAGAGGAAAAGAAGCTGGCTAGAATCAATAGCACCACAGTCCCTCCCGTTGTTTACCTCTGCCTTCTCTCTCAGCCTGCCATTGGCGTTAGCTCCGCCACGCTGCTGCCGCCCCTTCCAATTGCAACGCCAGCGCCTTCGCCGTCCGTGACTCCAAGTCACGATGCGCCGGCGAGTCGACGTCAACCTCCCGGAACTCCAGCGAATAAGTAATAAGGCAATAGGATTTATTTTTTTTATTTTATTTCGAAATTATTTCCTTTATATTTCAAAAAACAATTAAAAAAATTTTCAAAATTGTTTCTGGAAAAATTAACATGTATATATATATATAACATATATGAAATCTGAATATATATGTAGATACATACTGTAAAAGCAAGGCATAGATATACATACTGCATACATATTTTCATGGAAAAAAATAGTAAAACATATACTGCATATTATATAAATCAAAATATGTATCTATCATGTAATTTAAACAACTAGGCAGAGATTAAACGGGCTCTGATACCAAATGTTAAAATGAACATACATTCATAAATCATAATGCATTGTAAATGATTTAACCTGATAGCGGAAGCCAATAGGATCGAGTATCTCCAGCCATAGTTGTAATCTACGTCGCAATGCTTGAAGAACGGTAGTTGATACCTTCATTGCATCATTATCTCAAGAACTTCAATAGGTTAAAGTTTGTTGTCTACCACTAATCTCCTAATAGTAACTAGATGGTGTAGTTGTGAGACTGTGTCAGGAGTAGTGGGAGGACCTGCTTAAATAGTCTACGCGCCATCATTATAGGCTAAGTAACGGAAACCATTACTTCTGTTTCAAACCACAACATAATGGCCATAAATGGCCTATTACTTGCACCACTTAATAGTGTTTAATCATATGGAAAGTGTTACATGAAATACCGAGCCAATCCCCAAAAGTAGGGAACACTACCTTATTAGAAAAGCTTCTTCTCCCGGAACCCCTACCATTACCCCGCGCAACCACCTAAGAACCCCCATGACCCCTGGCCTCACATTTTGGGAAGAATTGTGACGATTGCCAGGGGGGTTCGTGACAAATTTGGACAGAGTATATGGATGGCAATTCAGGGAAGGACTAGACGTGGAGGGAGACTTACCTTTGGAACTTTTTCCAATTTCCCCACTTGATTTTTCTTTCGTCGTGGATCCTAGATTAGCCACTTCCATCTCGGGTTTATCTACCAGGGCTTCAAACTAGTTGCCCTCCTTCTGCAGGGTAGAGGTAGCCTTTTTAGATTGGCATGTATTTTTCTTTTGATAAACTTTCCTCGGTTTTCTAGTCACAAGTATCCAAGAACCATACCAAGGTTTGTCGAGTTCTGAACCATCGGTTGGTGAAGGAGGATCAACTTGTTGAGTCCCTTTTTTTCTCGAAAGTCGGTGGTGCATTAAGTTCCATGTTCGAAGTAGTCCGTGTTTTTTCCCTACCCTGGGAACAATCTTGCTCCGGGTGTCCTACCATGCTGCAACCAAAATAAACATCATGTTAGCCTTCATATTCAATGGTTTGCACTAAGTTTCTAACCCTAACTTCTGAGACTAAGGGTTTATCTAGATCAACTTCAACTGCAACTCTTGGGTAACGCCTCCTTTCCATTACAGCCGTCATGCGATCCAACTTCAATGGTTTACCAACGTTCTCTAATATAAGCTTGATGATGTCATCTCTAAAGTATTCCACCGGCAAATCCGATAACCTCACCCAAAGTGCCATCTTAGCAATTTTTGCGACTTTGGGTTTATACTCTGGTTCCCATCTTTGCGTAACCAGATAATTATCAAAGATCTTCCACGGGCCATCAAGGAGGATGTGAAGATAATCAGTGTTGTTGTCAAACCGAGCAACAAAGCAGTCGTAACCAATATCGATGAGGTTGAGTCGTCCCTACAAACCCCAAATATTAGGCAATCTCTGGTTGAGAATGTTGAAGCTAATATTTTTGCCTAGGTATTTAACAATCAACGCAAGCTTCCATTCACGACACAACTCTTTCCTGAACTCTTTCGGGATAATCACCCCTGGACAAGTGGACAACCATGAGCTTTTTCATGCATGTTCATCTCCCCATTGAATTCAACTTCCGGTTCATCAAAGGCCCAATCATGGGTTTTTGATCTGGGAGCTTCCCCACCGTTAAAGGTGGCTTGATCTAGTGATTGCCTTCCGCCATTTGGTCATTCGGAGGAGGAGCCTCGAAGCCAAGTGGCGGCTGCATCGAAATCGTCCACCTAAGCCACCGCTAACGGTTAGGGCGAGACAAAACCTTGCTAAAATAAATTGAACAAACGGTAACTAAATCATTTATGATAGGGGAAGGGCTAAGGCTCGGTACTTAAGGCTCAGAAATGAGGAAAGAACTTACCAGAGGGAAAGGCAGGATGTACGGAAGGAAGGAGGGCGAGCTTGAAGGACTCGGAAGGAAGGGCGATGGCACGCCGAGAGTCAGCCGATGATCGGTCGGTCGGCCATAGATTTGTTTAATGAGGTTATTCAGTGGACTACTTTGTGGAACACGTTCAAGGATGAGTTTGAGGCTGAAAAGAATATGCTTGGTGGGTCCTGAGTGATGAGACGGTCCGATCGAGGAGCTATGGCCGAGGTAGAGAAGACGGCTTAAAGAAGGTGGTTAGGGGGTTTCCTAAAGGCGTTTTCGGAAAGTTTCCTAAGGGCGGTGGCGGTTATATGCGGATTTCATGCTGGAGAAATGGAAGGAAGATCAAAGTAGATTAAGAAGGTATCCAAATGTAATAAGGAAAGAAATCCTAATCTATATATGGTAGTTTAGGGTTACCAAAGCGAGAAATCCCTCCTAACTTGTATAAATAGGGGTCTAAGGCCTTGAGAAACGCTAAGCAATTCATAATACAAAGAGGGCCGAAACGCTGCTCTAATTTACTCTCAAATACTTAGTCGATTTTCCGGTAGTTTAGGGTTACCAAAGGGAGAAATCCATCCTAACTTGTATAAATAGGGGTCTAAGGCCTTGAGAAAGGCTAAGCAATTCATAATACAAAGAGGGCCGAAATGCTGCTCTAATTTACTCTCAAATACTTAGTCGATTTTCCAGTAGTGTTGACCTGCCATTCGACCATCCATTGTTGATAAAACCAATAATTTAGAGCTAGAGAGAAATGTCTTTTCCCTTAAACGTTCCAGTGAGAGATAGTTCATTTGACATTTTTTTTTTATTAAAGTCCACACTAGATACTATTTGTTTTCTCAAGTATATACTATCACCACGAACATGCATTGATTTGATGAAAGGAAATTTAAAAGGAAAAGAAGAAAAGAAAAGAAAATAAAAGAAAAGATAAGTCATCCTCTAAAACGAATTATCAAATAACACATTATGAAATTAGGAGTGAAATATTAGTAAATGTATTAAATTTCTATTTAAATTGATGCTAAAAATAAAAAATGTTAATTGCTTATAATTTGTGTACTGAATTTTATTCAAAACGATATAAGACAAATATAATAAATTTTGGTATTATGGGAAAATGATGTTTTTAATTTGGTTCTCTAATTATGCGGTTTAGTGGAATTAACCCCCTTAATTATAAGCGTCTCTAGTATTGGTCCTCTAATTATTAGCATATTGGCACTTTTTTTCCCATTGAAATGAAAATCGTTAAATACTGCTAATTTTTATTTCAAAACATAATTTCTTAGGATTAAATTTGAGGCAAAACACCTAACTTTTCATGAGTGTAACCAAGATAATTTGAATGCATAATTTTTTATTTTTGTGAAGAAAAGCGAAATATATGAAGAAATGAGAATACTGATGAAGTGAATTTACAAATTCAGTTACTAATTAGAAATTAAGTTTTCAAAAAGAAACTTAGTTTTGAGATTCAAATTAGCATTACAGTTCTATTGAAGATTAAAAACAACACTATACTAATAATTGAAGGATAAAAATCAGAGATAGCGTATAATTGAGTAATTATAGGGGGTGTTTGGAAAATGGTTTGTCAACCAAAATCTAGGTCTTTATTGAACTCTATCTATAGTCAGATTCATCAGTTGCCTCCAATGAGGCTCGAAGTAAATCAGGTGTTACTAAACCACAAGATCTTTAGCAACCAACTTTAGCTTATTTGACTAGTCAAACAGCTAATATGAGTGTTCGGTAAATAACTTTTTGACTTAGTTTATTGATGCCAATAAGCTGAAAATGAAAAAAGTTACTTTGAATAACTTATTAATATCAACTTATTGTAATTTTGTTTTAAAAATATAATATACTCTTAATAGTTGTTGATTATTATAGTGTTTCTATCAACTAATTACCAAACACTGCAAATTTTACTGTGGACCGCGCATCAAAACGACGTTGTTTTGATTAATGAAAACAGACAGCTGAAACGGCCTCCGCTCCACGCAACTGCAGTTCCCTTTCAACACAACTGCAATTCCTTTTCGATATAACTGCAGTTTCATTCGACATTATACAGTCAAATATGTGAAATTGTTATTCAGTTTTCTTTCAACACAACTACAATATCATTTCGATATAACTACAGTTTCATTGAACAATATATACCCAACAATGTAAAATTGTTATTCAATATCAGTTCAACACAACTGCAGTTCCTTTTCGATATAATTGCAGCACCCAAAAATGTGAAACTGTTATTCAGTATCAGTTCAACACAACTGCAGTTTCATTCGATAATATAAAAACAAATGTGAGGCAATATCTTTTGATATGAACTGTAGTATCAGTTACGGAGCTTCGTTACAACTAACGGCCGTCGTTTCTCCAAGTTACTGAAATGGCATCGTTTTGTGACCATGGTCCACAATGCATTGTGGACCGTGGTCCACTATATAACGACTCCCATATATCTACTATATCTTTATAATTGAGGACCATAAGCATCATTTTCCTTACTATTAATTATCCAAGAATTAAGACATATGGCTATAAATTAATTAAGATAAAATATTACCCGAAGAATATTCAGTAGTTATACTGTGGACCATGGGTCATTGTTGATACTGCAGTTGTGTTGAACTGATACTGCAGTTCTGTTGAAAGGATATTGAAGTTGTGTTGAAAGGGAACTGCAGTTGCGCGGAACAGAGGCCGTGCCATTCATCTGGAACTGCAGTTGTGTTGAACGGATACTGCAGCTGTGTTGAACGGATGAACGGCCTCTGTTCCGTGCAACTATACTCCAGTTTCCTTTCAACACAACTGCAGTATCTTTTCAACACAACTGCAATATCCGTTCAACACAACTGCGGCATTAGCTATGATCATGGTCCACAATGCATTGTGGACCATGCTCCACAATATAATTTGCAAAAAATATTGAGAACAGAGTCTAGTTACTCTAGTAAGTAATTGTGGACAAGTGAAAATTACCAATTTAGGACTGCTTTTGCTTTAAGCATTAAGCATATCTGATTTAGCCAGCGAAGCTTTCACACGCCCACATGCCCGACGGACAAACTATAAAACTAATAATAATAGAATCACATTTAGAATGAAATAATAAATGAATAAAGATATGGTGCAAACTTTTAGTAGGGCTATCCTTTTGGAAAAGAAATATTTTCAGATTTCTGCAAATATTTTTATTATTTAAGGATATTCTTTATTCTAAATGATAAACTTACACTATTTGACTATAAAGGTCATTAATTTATGGTCCATTTGAAAATCCGAAAAAAATGAATTTTGGAAGTAATTTTTCATATTTTCCGTATTTGATTATTCAAAAAAAATGAAGCCAAGGAAAATTTTCATTATGGTTAATGGCCGGTCCAAAGGTTTTATAGGCCCCTGGGCGAAATTAAAAAAAGGGCCCCCTATATGAAGAATTCGTTTCTGGATAATCAATTTGTTTACTTCTTTTTTCTTTTTTTACTTCCAGATGAATGTTTCTTAGGCAACATTGTTAAAAAAAAAAGAAAAAAAAAGGTCAAATAGGCCCCTAAACTTTACACCGAAAGTGGCACCTAAACTTTGAAAATGGTCAATTAAACCCTTTTACATGTCAAATTGAGGAAATGAAGCCCAATAACCGGTAAATGACCTGTAATAACAGGTCATTTAAGTTCCGGCGACGGCCTATTTGACTCTTTTCCCTAAAAAAGTTTATTATAAAATCGATCTTAACAAAAAAAAAAAAAAA
>CM008332.1:15302476-15315071 GCA_002525835.2 Ipomoea batatas
TAGCTAGTTGAGGCGGAACGACGAATAGCGCCGTGTGGGTCAAGACAATCAGAAGAGCAGGCGGCTCGTCAAGGAAGACTAATCTACTCACGGTTTGGAGTCAACGACCGCAATCTACGTTCCTCGGGAATTGGCGTACTCGCGCGTGTAGCCTCGTCTGCAAGATCTTCGTTGTCAACCTCAAGACTTGAAGAACACGTTCTGTGCAGCTGGAGTTCGACACAAGACGAAGAAAGCAAAAGGAGTCCGAAGACTGAAGACTCGAAGACCCTCGGCCATGGGGGAACGACAATAGCGGGTGCTGGCGCGTCAAGGAAGAGTTAAAGCACGCCAAGTAGAAGCTTCCGGATCAGCAATGAAGAGTCTCGTGTGAGCTAAACTCGGAGTTAACGTTGCATGAAGAATTATAACTCGAAGTCGTGATTCGCGGACCTTAGGATAGTCCTACCTACCCTAAAGCGGCTACGAGGGAACAAGTTAGAAGTTGCAACCTTCAAAACAAAGAAGACTAAGTCAAGTAGAAAGGAAAACTTGGACGTTTAAAATCCTCGAAGATAAGAAGAAACGCCATCACCAGGTTGGATGATCTCATGAAGTGTGAAGGGACGACGAAGCAAATTGCAAAGTAAGGACCCCGATGTTTCAGAGTACAAGGAAGTAAACTCGGTTCCAAATCACCATTAATGTTAGACGAACCTCCGTTCAAAACCGGCCGATACCCTTCTAGTTGAACCTATCTTTTCATAAAGCTTCCTCAGAATTCTCTCGTTCTGCACCAATCAGTTATCAGCGATCCATCGCCTTCAGCCTCTTTTGGAGTGATAAGGTTATGCGAACCGTAGTGGAGCTTATTCGAATCTCAGATTCATGTTGCGTGGGTAGCAAGGCAAGATCCATCAATCAGCCAGAGTGTCGTAATCAAATCGTCAAGTCGTGGAAACCGCTTGGAATTGAGAAACTCCTTACCCTTCTTACCGTTCTCAGTTGGTATCTCAGTTATGATTCGTTATTGTATTATGCTTTCGTTGTTGGATATTGGCTTTGTTTGACTGAGTCTTGGTTACTGATTCGTTCAGCTTATTGTTGTTGAGTATCGGTTTGAACTGTTGAACAGTTTGTTGGCGTTTATATTCTATATGGGTGTGTAAACCTATTTACAAACTTATATGTATATCTATACTTCCTTGCGGGTGTGAATGGTGGTTGCTTAGCAGTCTTTTGCTAATGGTTCTTTGTGTGTTTTCCAGGTTCGCCTTAAAGTCTATGCGTGAGCGCGATAGAGACACACCCGTATGAGGAGGCTTAGATAGTGGTTATGTTTTTAGATTTATGCTTTGGCCTGTGAGCCATTTGAGACTTTATTATACTCTTGACCAGTGATTCGAATAGTGTTGATTATGGATTGAGGATTTATCTTATTTTATGAAAGACAGCTTAGTTCTTTTCTTATGATTAGCCTGTGCATCTAGGCTGTGTTTATACCTAGATGTGGCATGACGCCCTTAAGTTTTAAATTCGCTTCCGCTATGTTATGTTTGTTGGTTGAGATAGGCAGCTGTCGTGCTAAGTTTTATCTATCTCAGCCTGTGTGAGGTTGGGGTGTCACATAGCTTCTTATGATGTTTTAACTCGTTTGGCAATACTATTCTTTTGCTTTACTTTTTCTTATGTTAAGAAATATATTTTCATGAGTCAAATCTTCTAACAAGAAAACACTTTTGTTCGACCATTTCTTCTATTTTTAAAACCTTTGCTCTTTTGCTTTGCTTTTTCTTCTATTAAGACATCTTTTTCATGAGTCAAATCTTCTAATAAGAAAAGTCTTTTGTTTGACTATTTCTTCTATTTCTAAATCTCTTATATTTCGTTAAATCTTCTAATGGAACTAACTTTTATGTCGAACAAAGTTTGTTAGGAAGAAGTGTAATAGTTAGATTTTGATTTTACCAAATAAATTAGAAAGTTTAGGTCCTGACGGATCGTAGTAAGCGTGGGATGGAAATTAGGATGGAGAATGAAAATTTCCCTGGATGTCGTTCTCTAAGAATGGCCATGGAAATTGAATGATGTGTGGTTAAGCACGAGTGCACACTTGTGATAGCAAGCTAGGTAGGTTCATTAGAGTAATAGCAAGGAGTAACAATGTAAAGTAAAGTATGCAAACAAGCAAGCAAAAAAAGTAAATGAGCAATGAGATGGAAGGAATATGATTGGCATTTCCTTGCTTAGATACAATGAAGAAACCTTGGCGGGAATTGATGCTATGTGTTGAATTGTGATCATTGAATTGCATTTCCACTAGTGCTAAGTCGGCATGGTCATTAGCCTATTGAGTGCTTCTAGTTCTACTTTTGTAGCAACTTAAAGTACTCAAGAAATTCTATCAAACACTTGATATGATCTACATGCCTTCTTCCAAGCTCCGTCTCTTGACGTAAGGTAGGAATTGCAAGTGAAACGGGCTAGAGTGTAGTCCCAATCTCTTGGGAACTAGACTCATCCTAAGCCTCTTGTATGATGTATGAACTCCTCATACAAGAGTCTATACAAATTCCACTTCCAACAAAGATACTAAGACATCAACACATAATCAATTCCTCTTAATCAATTCATGCACAATCACTAGGGAACATAATCCAATTCCCTAAGCAATTCTAGCCAAACATGATATAAATTGAAAGGCAATCACAATTGAGCTAGCAATGGAGATTGATGATGAAATTAAAGAAAGAAATGCAAGAAATTCGCTTAGCTCAAGAGTAATTGTAATCAATCCAACAAGATGTCCAATCAAGTAAGAAGAAGCTCCAAGATCAAAGAAGAGTTGTCAATTCAACTTGAACTCTAGAACTATATTCTCTCTACAATTAGAGAGAAGAGCCTAGACTAGAAGTGGAAAAGTGAAATCCTAAACTAATGGCAAAAGTCTCCCAAACAATCCCACCAACAAGCAATTTATACTTCATTAAACTAACACTGGTACGAGTTACTGTATGGTCGTACGAGTGCTCATATCAGGCATTCTTCCACTTTGCCGCTACCACAAACGTGATCTTGGGCGTACAACTCTCGGCCAGCTCCTGTACATTTTGATGTACGGGCGTATGCTACTCGTATTGCGCCCAAATTTAATATTTTTACTATTTTAGCCCTTTTCTTGCCTCCAAATGCCCTTGAAACCACACAAATTCCCTAAAAATGCGCAATTGCCCCAAAGTTAGTCCTCAAAGAGTCACACTTGTGTGATACCGTTTCACATATCCTTATCTGTGAGACGAGTTAGGTCGTGTCGAGTCAATATGCAAATGTAATACTAAATTAGGAATAAAATGTTTGTTACTTATAAGGGAAAACGTAATACTTTCGAGGACAAATGTAATACTTTTATATTTTGATGTAAAAGTATTACTTTTTTCATCAAAAGTATTATATTTTCCCTTATAAGTAATGTTGCACTTATAACGGAAAATATAATACTTTTGATGAAAAATGTAATACTTTTATATCAAAATGTAAAAGTATTACACTTTTCTTCAAAAGTACTACATTTTCCCATATAAGTAATAAATATTTTATTCTTGATTTGGTATTACATTTGCTAGTATATTTATTACATTTAATCTTGACCGGACCCGTCTCACGGACAAGGATACGTGAGACAGTCTCACACAAGTTTTTGCTGACCTCAAATGCATCATTTATTAAATAAAGAAATTAAGCCCACAAATCAACTCAGAAAGAGTCAAATAAGGCAATAATGATCACCAAAACGCCTTCTAAAATATGGCATTTTTTGCACTTATCAGGTTCCCAATTACTTTTTCATTTTCTAGACTTAGGAATTTATCATGTAAATTCGAAAATTCAACTTTAGAAATGTGAAGGTAGTATTTTGAGGTGAGGTGAATGAAGGGTGATAAAACGAAGAGTTAAACTCTCCGAGTGTCGGTCTCTCAAGAATGACATATTGGAGTTGAATTAGTGTTGGCATTTAAGATGTTAAGAAATAAGAGTTACAAGATGTTGAGGCATTTAATCGAACACCTTGCCTGCCACTCTTCCCGGGCCTCATCCTTCCGGATAGAGGGCGGGGATGTGGATGAGTTGGACTCGTGAGAGGCCGCTATCGTGCACACACTCACTTTCCTAGGGTCTACTATCTATCCCGGCCGGAAATAGAAGCAAAGCACAAAGAACTTCAACCACACAAGACTAAACCCTACTTCATCACTTCCACATTCATATGGCAAAATTCAAACATCAAACGTAAGATCTAACATGGGGCACACACACCCCTCAACTAATCTACTCAAGCATTATCAACATTAAAGATCAAATCAATAGAAAATAACAAGGAAAATAACAATGCAATTAATGAAAATAAGAGTAGAATAGAGATACCTAAGCAATCCAATGGATCTATTACATCTTCATTGTCTTGTGCACCAATTCTAGCTTGATCTACCTCTAACTAAGAAATCTAAACTTGGAATTGAAGGGAAATTTCCCCCAAAGGGGAGAAAACTAATGGAAATCAGATCTAATGGAATTCGAGATCTCAAAAATGCAGGGAGGGTTTAAATAGCCTTCCCAAGGTCAAAATCTCGCATTTGCTCTTTTTAATTTTTCTTCCGCGTGTCGCGTTCATGCGGCCTTCACGCATGAACGCAAACGTGGATGCGTACTGGAATCCATCCACGAGTGATTCACGCGTGAAGGCTGCGTGAACCAAAAATTTGCCTTTGTTGTCTTCTTCTAGGTTGTAGCCCTTGACGATGTGGTTCCACAGCAACTTTCCTCGCCTCATTTGGACAGTCCTAGCTCCGGTTACGCCTGTTTTACTGAGATGTCGCCGGAATGCCCTGCGAAAGTTCAACTTTGTGCAATTTATAGCAAAACACCCGCAATTAGTCCCTAAACCTATATGCGATGAAATCGTGCTATTCTAGCAAGTTTTAGGCCTAACGGACATCAATTATAGCATATTCTAATCCTAAATACCCCTCAAAACGCGGCTATCTTAGGCACTTATCAAAGTTTCCACACTTTAATTTTGCTTGTCCTCACGCAAATACTCTTTCTAAACTCTAATCATTTAAGCGCTAAGAATAGTTAGGTACTTTTATCAATTGATTGACTAAGTGATTTGCGGGTGTTACAGAACAGAGAGGGTGAAATTCCCCATGTATCTACCAAGAACGCTAAACACATGCCAATTAAATTTGAGGAATATGCTAAGGGAGCAAAAATCTCATAGGATATATTTCACAATAAGAAAACCATTTTAACACCTTTCAAGCATGTAAACAATAAGGGATTCACCTTCCATCACTATAAAAAAATGCCTATATAGTGACGGATTTAGCGACGGAATAGCGACAACTTAGCAACGGATTTTAATTTTTGTGTTAAATAGACATTTAGCGACGGATTAGTGAGGGATTTGTGACGGATATTGCGACGAAATATTTCCGTCGTTAAATACGTAGCTAATTTTAGCGCAAAAATATAGAGATCTTTAGCGACGGATTTACGACAGAATTTTCGCGGGTTGACTCCAAAAAAATTAATAATTTTAATTATTACAGTTTAGCGACGGATTTGTGAAACCGTCGCTATATTTAGAGACGGATTCGATACTCCGTCGCTAAATAGCGAGGGATTCGATAATCCATCGCTAAATAATGAGGGATTTGATTTCCGTCGCAATATATTTGTACAAGGCTAGAATTATTTTATATTTTAGCGACGGATTCAATAATTCGTCGCTAAATAACGAGGGATTTGATTTCCGTCGCTATATATTCGTATCATACAACTGATACAAGGTTAGGATTATTTTATACTCCGTATTGTATTTTAACGACAGATAATAATCTGTCGCTATTAGTGATATAGGTGAGTAATTATAAAACCCCTAAAATTCTAATCCCTATCATCTTTCTGCTTTTCCCTTCCGCCTTCGCAACTCACAAGGTCATAGAGAGTCAGACCTCCGCCTCCGCCTCTTCACTCACACCTCCGACGACCTATCTACGGTCACCGGCAGCGACGCTCGTAGTCACAGACCACAGTTTGTCTCGTGCTCGTCCGCTCGTCGCAGGCCCATCGTCTGCCATCGACGACCACCCGGCTACCGGCCTACCGTAGTTTGTCTCGTCGCACTCCAGTCGGTATTTGCAAAATTGACCAGGTAAATATATTTATTATTTTCTATTTTTCTTACCTTTAAGGCTTTAATAGTTTAATTTAATTAAGTTTATTTAATTGTTGACTTTTTTTCATTGTAAAATCTTAGTACTCCTAATTTCACATTGTTGTGTTATTTCTTAATTTCTCATTCCTTGTTTTTTTTCTTTTATTGTTAATTTGCTCTCTATAGAGCACTAGAGCAGTGTACTATGTATATATGTTTGAGTGTTTGACAGTGTATTTGTATTATATTGTGAAATTGTATTGAAGTATTTAGATTAAAGAACACCAGCAACTTGTTCAGTTCAAATTAATTCTAACATAAGAAATTCTTTCCAGTGTTTGGCCAAGCATCCTGGGATGCTTGATTTGGATTGACATGATTACAAGTGTATAGGTTAGTAGGTAAGTAGATTTGTATGGCAGTGTATGGGTGTAGTGTATATCTTGTCAAGTAGTTTTCTTGATCTATCTTAAATTTTTGTACAGGTTTCTCAATCTGTTAATGAAACTACCTTCCTGATCCTCAAACTCAGCAGTCCGTGCAACACATCTCTTCCTAGTTTCATGATGGTCTAAAGGTTGGATCATCTCGAACAAAATAATGGTTTCAGGTATTTCTTTGAATTGAAATCCCTCCATGGTTTATAATTAGGGATATTTGTAACATTTTTGGATTCTTTTTTAAATAGACAAGTTTATTTTATGTCCTTCATAACCGTTTTTAAGGGGACGAATTTACTCTTCACCTATTCCTGTGCTAGAGTCCCAAGGATTGATGACAAAAGTTAGTTCTGCTGCTCATAAGCTGACATAACCTATTTATGTATGTGCTTGCAGCTCATAATAGATACTAATTCTAACACAGAGAATGGGAAGTCTCCAACCATTGTGGTTAAACGTTTTAAACTATGTGGTTAAACCTTTCAAGAAACCAACCAATCATGCTAATCTAAAATCTAAGCTAAAAGAGTTAGATTTAAGAAGTCATTAATAATGTTGATACTAGAGTGATGATATTTTTAAAATAAGTTTAACATGCTGGAGAGTTTAACATGCTATTGAACTTCAAGAATAGCTTGACTTTGTTCTGGCGAAATGCTACTGTGTAGTGTGTACAGGAGCTGGTTGAAATTATTGAAGGTCAAGGTTGATCTTTATGCTCAATTTGAAGTAAGTTTTTGTACCTTTCTTTTGTCGTGAAGTTTCAATTGTGTTTGTTATGTTGACAGTACTTAGCTGCTATCCGACTATGCCTCATAAAATGACTTGAATACATAAATTGTTGTTTTTAATTCCTCTAGTTGATCCAACAGACATGCAAATGAGAACATCATGTAAAAGAATTGCCAATTTTCACTTTGTAGAGTTCATGCATTTCATAAGAACACGTTTAATTCTCCTTGTACTGCAACTTTTCTGAGGCACAGATAGTTTGAGCTTTAGAAGGAAACTTACCAGTGGATGATTTAATCGGGGGAGTTAGACTTGGACACAGTGCGATTCAAGAACCCTTCGGAAGCTCATATTATGACTCGGCATAGTACAGAGAGGACTTGGAGAAGTTCAGGAATACGGCATTAGAAGCCCAGACACATAATTCCAGCGAATGCAGCGGCCCGAGCAGCGAGTTTGGTCCTCGTCATTCTGCCTCAAGTAGCCAAGACTTGAGAACAACCCAAGAGACTCAATTCAGTACTGAAATCCGAGGAGGAACCACTCCAGAAGTGAGAGTAATAGAAATCCAAGAAAGTTGTTTTGGAACTGTGAATGGAATATGAGAAACCGACTAACCTTAGATATGATTTCTTGATGGTTATGATTGCAATGCCATTCTGTTCATAGTTTGTTTAGGTAGGCATTATTGTGTTGTAATCTTGTTTGTTATTCAATGATTATTTGAACCTTAAAATTGGATCCAGTGCAAGTGTAACAAATATGTTTGACATCAATAAATTTTCACTCGTGCTCTCTACATATTATTGTGTTAGATTATATACGTATTTGGTTATTGTGTTATACTTAATTTATTTCATGATTGTTTCAAGTACAATTGGAATATAAATTATTCTCAATAATATTCAATACCATTATATTTTCAATAAATATATTCTAATAGCGATGGATAGAAACAACTTAGCGACCGAAAATTTCCGTCGCTAGATTTAGCGAAGGA
Organism: Ipomoea batatas; assembly: GCA_002525835.2. Classification (NCBI taxonomy): domain Eukaryota; kingdom Viridiplantae; phylum Streptophyta; class Magnoliopsida; order Solanales; family Convolvulaceae; genus Ipomoea; species Ipomoea batatas. The sequence continues at coordinate 15,310,845 of CM008332.1, forward strand.
AATTTAGCGACGGAAATTCCGTCGCTAGATCTAGCGACGGAAATATCCGATGCTATTCTCTTACAAATTTCGTCATTTAAATCGTCGAGGAGAGGAAAATAACGACGGAATTGTTTCGATTAGCGACGAAAATATCTGTAGTTAAATTTAGCGACGAAATTATATTTTGTCGCAAAATTTTAGCGAGGAGGGTTTTAGTGACGGACCATTTTCGTCGCTAAAACCGTTAGCGACGGATTTTTCCCTTTCTAGCAACGGAAAATTTCGTCGCTATTTTCGCGTTTTTTTGTAGTGCATTTTGTAAGGGCCTTAAGCCAATCCCACTAGTGGGAACGATGTGTACACTCTAACCAACATCCATCCTTACGCCACAGCCTCTTTACATAAAAATAAATGAAGGTAGAGACATTGACCGCTCACCGCCATGGCTTGGGCGGTCACTCTTTCTTCTCAACCCCCTCAGATCTCTTTCAGACAACCCGACTTCACATGGATCTCCATGTTTTTTCGAAGACAGTGCAATGGGTGCCTGAATCCAAGCAAGGCGGCTCACCTCCTCTCAATTTTCTCATCTCCCAGGATCTCTTTGAGATAACCGACTTCACGTAGAGCTCTACGCTTGTTTGAAGATGGTGCAATGGTTGCCTCATATCCTAGCGAGATGGCTCACCTCGTATCTTATCTCTAGGAGTGGCCATTTTTTTAGCCTTTCTTCACAATTCACCAATTCGACCTCTCATGCCTTTTTCTAGGGGATTGGGGATGATCTCACATTCTCGCATTTAGGCTCTCCTTTTGCCCCATGCCTCACCGAATTAAGTTCAATTTCGTTCCAGACTTCGCTATCCTTATATTTCAAAAATTAGAGGGTACACACTCGCACTTCGAAAGATCGTTAACTAAGGTCCTAACAAAATAAAAGGTGAATAACATGCAAGCATTCAAAGATTTGAACCCTTTTGGTTCTGTTAATAAAATTGCAAAAGAGGAAAAATATTTTGAAAAACTCCCTAAGTTGTAACAAGTCCTTGTGACAATTTGTTAGTTCAGCAGATAGTTTAAAACAACATAGTGTCTTGTATTGTATTAAGTTTCTTGTAGTTCAGCAGAAGGATCAGAAGACTTTATGGACGACCTGCTGAACAAAGTACTGGACCAAGACAAAGAAGACAAGAAGAGCTACAGATTCAGTTACAAATGTAACTGAATTCGGGCATCACATATAAAGAGAACTCCCAGAGAAATCGAGTACATCGAGGGACGTATGAGCTAAATTGAAAGAGCTTCTTTTGGATGAGATAAAACGATATTTTGACAAAGCTTACCTTTGATTCAAGATGCATCTTCTTCATGAAGAACTGGGCAAGCAATCACTCTGAAAGCCAGTTGGGTTACAATTGAGGGGGACCTCAATTCAAGAAGATCGGGAGATCAAGTTTTTCTCAACTCTTCAAGGTTGAACTCTAGAATGGTGAATGATGATTTCTAGTGTTGCCGTGTGATTCTCTACTGTAAACTGTTGACACATTTCCAGATTGATCAATGAAGAGTTGGGCAATCAGAGTGATGCCCCCCAGATGTAGGAATTGAGATTCCGAACTGGGTTACCAATTCTAGGTGTTCTTACTGCTTTGCTATTTTCTTGCTGATTATCTGCACGATATTTCATGATCTATTCTTTGCACTAGTTCAGTAAATCGTTACAAGGTCATCTAACAAATCTAGTAATTAGATTTAATAGTTGGAAGATTCTTTTAACTCTTAGACCAAGAACTTGGTAGTCTAAGTATTTTCAAATGGTATCAGAGCTAGCCTCAAGGCCTTTTCCCTTGAAAACGATCCTTTGAATCTCATCGAATCTCTCTGTTTTCCTTATTTTCTAACCTCTTTCTTCGAGATTTGCTGCTATGTGATCTAAGGAAGATATGGAAGGGCAAGCAAGACCTCCTCAATTGATTGGCACAAATTATGCCTACTGGAAGGCAAGAACCAAGATCTATCTTCAGGCACAAGGAGTAAATGTATGGAAGGCTGTCACTCATGGCTGAACTCACCCCAAAACAACTCAAGAGGATAAGTCTGAAATTCTTACTCTAGTTGAACAATGGACTCCCGAGGACGTTAGCAACAGTGAAAACAACAATAAGACACTGAACACCATTACCGGGTCACTTGATGAGGGTCAATTCGGGTTAATCGCCGGATGCAGTTCTGCGAAGGATGCCTGGGAAATTCTTGAAAAACTTTATGAAGGAGACTCCTCTGTCAAACAAACCAAGATGCAGCAAGTCCTCACCAGATTTGAAGAATTACGGATGAAAGATGAAGAAACCATCGGCGAATTTAACGCTAGGGTTCAAGAGCTGAAGAACGAAGCTGCCGTATTGGGCGAACCATTCTCTTCGAACAAACTCGTCAGGAAGATCCTTCGATCTCTTCCTGTACGGTTCAGGATGAAAGTCATTGCAATTCAAGAGAGCGTAGGTTGGGAAACAAAATCGGTTGCGGAACTGATGAGCAATCTAAGAACATACGAAATGGATATTCTGTCACAAGACAACAACTCAAAAAGGGGCAAAAATGTTGCGTTTATTGCAGAAGAATGTGAATCAGAAGAAGAGTGTGATGAATTTGATGATGAATCTGTGGCAATGATCACAAGAAACTTCACCAAGATTCTCAAACAGATAAATCAAAGAAATAGAGGAGGAAAGAATCAACAAACCAGACCCAACAATGTTGCTCCATCCTCGTCCAATCCGTCGCGAACCGTCAAAAGATTGTCAAATTCGAATCAACAGAAAAACTTCAGTCAAAATAATCAGTACGGTCAAAATCAAAACTCGGCTTGACAGAATCAATGGCAGTAAGGGGAAGCTAGGAACAAAAAGGGAATTCAGTGCAGAGAGTGTGAAGGGTTCGGACATATTCAAGTGGAATGTGCCACTTACCTCAAAAGGAAGAAGTCCATGAAGGCCACAACCTAGAGTGATGAAGAATGTTCTGAAGAAACTCAAGATGAAGATGAGGAAATATTTGGAAACTTTGTAGCCTTCGCTGCAGTTGTTACTGAACCAAATTTGGACTCAGGCAATGATTCAGATCATGAAGATGTGGACAAAATACCTTATGAAGAACTCGAACAATCCTACATCAAACTGTACAAGAAATGGGATATTCTTTTGAAGACTCACACAACCACAAATTCAAAAAATGAGTTTCTCGAAAAGAACATTGAATCCCTCAAGAAACAAGTTGCTGACAAAACTACTGAACTATCTGAGTCCAACTCCAAAGTAATGAAGCTCTCGGCAGAATTAGAAGCTTTTAAGAAGCAGGTTCAAATGATGAACACTACATCGACTCTAAATCAAATCCTTGACTCTGGAAGATCACCTAACATACGAAATGGTTTGGGGTACACTCAAAACACTCAAAACTTCTTTACTACTAAGTTTGTTCCTGCAGGTACCAGTACTTGGACAAATGGTGAAATCCACCAGAAGACTCTGAGGAAATATAATCCAACATGTCACTACTGCTTCAAGAAAGACCACACAATACCAGAATGCTACAGGTTCTACAGTGATCAGAGAACTGAAAATTTTCAAAAGAAATGGATCACTCTAGTCAGTCGTCAAATTTGGGTAAGAAAATCTGATTTAGTTTGCTATTCTATTATTCATGGCAAAGAACAAGGAAAATGGTATTTCGACAGCGGTTGCTCGAGGCATATGACTGGCAGTAAAGAATTCCTCAAGAATGTGAACCCATACACTGGACAAGTGACCTTTGGTGATGGGATTAAGGGTGACATAATGGGTATTGGGATTCTAAATGTAGCTAGTCTGTAACACCCCAATTTTCAACTCTTACATTTATTACAAAATCCGTAATAAAACGCTGCGGAAGCTTACATCTTATCAGCAGAAAACTGGGGGCTACCGCCACACCTAGAGTGAATTCTATCACCTCTTTGATATCCTCCACTCTAAGTGCACAGGCTAAACTTACAACATCAATATACAACATCAACATCAAACTTAATACATATAGAAATAACCCTTCCAAGGTATCTATTCTAGGATAGAGTAAACCTCAACCTGCACCTCCATCCTATTCAGAGCTCATCGGGCTACAAGGGCCCACGCTACACTGCATCTGATAAGGAAAACACATCGAAGTGTAGTTAGCGCGACGGCTAAGTAAGGAAATCCATTGTCACTT
>CM008332.1:15315331-15326568 GCA_002525835.2 Ipomoea batatas
AGCTAATCTGATCAGCATCAGCCAATTGTGTAATCAAAAGCTGAATGTAGGATTTACGAAAGATCGATGCATTGTTAAAGACAAACTGAACAAAGTTATTATGGAAGGTATAAGATCTTCTGATAATTGCTATACTCTGTCTTCTAACCTTTTGTGTTGCAGCACCTCAACAGACAATACAGAACTCTGGCATCAAAGACTTGGGCACATGAATTATCAAGATATGAATCATCTCATAAGTCATGAATGTGTAAGAGGGGTACCCAAGTTCAAAGTAAAGAAAACTGGTATATGTGGCCCATGCCAACTGGGAAAACAAACCCGATCTCCACATAAACATTTCAACTATATAGGAACCTCTTCATGTTTGGATCTTCTGCATATGGACCTAATAGGACCAACACAGGTTGAAAGCTTGGGAGGTAAAAGATGCATCCTTGTCTGTGTTGATGACTACTCACGTTTTTGTTGGGTAATGTTCCTCAGAAACAAATCAGAAACCTTTGAATATTTTGAGAAATTGTGCTTAAAACTGCAAAAAAAAAGGGTCTGCATATTGGTAAAATCGTGAGGATCAGATCAGATCATGGCAGGGAGTTCGAAAACCAGCATTTTTCAACCTTCTGCTCCAAAAACGGGATCAGCCATGAATTCTCAGCTCCAAAAACCCCCCAACAAAATGAAGTAGTTGAGCGAAAAAATAGAACCATTCAAGAAATGGCTCGAGTCTTGATAAACAGCAAAAACCTCCCTCAATATTTCTGGGCAGAGGCAGTTCATACTGCTTGTCATATAATCAACAGAGTGTATCTTAGACCCGGAATGTCACAAACACCATATGAGCTGTGGAGAGGAAGAAAACCAAATCTGAAGTATCTTCGCATTTTTGGCAACAGGTGTTATATCGTAAATGACAGAGAAAAGGTTGGAAAATTCGAACCAAAGAGTGATAAAGGCATATTCTTAGGGTACTCTCCGAATAGTCGAGCCTACAGGGTCTACAACAAACGTACTAAGACTGTCCAAGAATCTGTCAATGTAATTGTAGATGATCAACCGTATTCAATTGGAAATTATCTACCAGTCGCTGATCATGAACAGAACCAAACAAGAATAACCGATGAAAAAGGAGTCAAGAAACCTGAGTCAGACTCTGAACTAGATGACACTGATCCAGATACTGAACAATACCAAAGAAAATCAGACAATACAAAAGGGATCAAGAAATCTGAGCCAAAATCAGAATGAGAGGACTCAAAATCACCCATTGAACAGCAACCAAATGCATATGCAGGTTACCAGCCGTCTGAAATATCAAAACAAGCTCCCACACATGTTCAAAAGAATCATCCTGCCGAGAACATATTGGGGACACCCACCGCCGGTATTCGAACCAGAGGAATGCTAAGAGGCAGTCTGGCTGAGTTATCTGGTTATGCAGTTACACATTAAAACTTGAACCCAAAAATTAAAAAGAAGCACTTCAAGATGAAGACTGGATAAGGGCTATGCAGGATGAACTTGCACAATTTGAAAGAAATAAGGTATGGGATCTTGTGCCCTGTCCTTCAGATGCAAATGTAGTAGGCACAAAGTGGATTTTTCGAAACAAAACCGATGAACAGGGAAATGTGGCCAGAAATAAGGCCAGATTGGTGGCTCAAGGCTACTCACAAGTTGAAGGGATTGACTATGAAGAAACGTTTGCACCTGTGGCCAGACTTGAGTCAGTAAGATTACTGTTGGTTGTCTCCTGCATTCTGAACTTTCAACTGAACCAAATGGACGTAAAGACCACCTTCTTAAACGGACTTCTCCATGAGGAAATATTTGTGGCTCAACCAAAAGGATTTGAGAACCCATAGTATCCTGATTACGTCTACAAATTGAAAAAGGCCCTTTATGGTCTGAAACAGGCACCAAGAGCATGGTATGAACGACTCACCCAATATCTTCTAAAAAAAATGGGTACACCCGTGGTGGGGCAGACAAAACACTGTTCGTTAAAAGGACCACTGGACACATAACTGTGGCCCAAGTTTATGTAGATGACATCGTCTTCGGGTCAACATCTCCTGCAAATGTCAAGGAATTCATTCAAGTCATGGAAAAGGAATTTGAGATGAGTATGATAGGGGAACTAACATGCTTCTTGGGTCTTCAAGTGAAATAGATGGAAACAGGCTTGTTTTTATCCCAAACCAAATATGCACAAAACTTGGTCAAAAGATTCGGCCTTGACTCTGCTAAGGAAGCTAAGACACCTCTCTCTACAACACTGAAACTGACAAAAGACTCCGACTCAAAGCCTGTTGAAGGCAAACTCTATCGAAGCATGATTGGCAGTCTACTATACCTAACAGCAAGCAGACCGGATATAATGTTCAGTGTAGGTCTGTGTGCACGCTTTCAAGCAAATCCAAAAGAAGCACACCTAAATGCTGTTAAAAGAATAATCAAATATGTCAGAGGGACTGTGAATCATGGACTGTGGTACTCTCGTGACTCAGGAACTGAACTACTCGGATTCAGTGATGCTGACTGGGCAGGAAATTTGGAGGACAGAAAAAGTACATCAAGAGGATGTTTTTTCTTAGGAAAGAATCTTGTGTCATGGTTCAGCAAAAAGCAGAACTCAATCTCATTATCTACGGCAGAAGCGGAATATATAGCTGCTGGGAGTTGCTGTACTCAACTCATATGGATAAAACAGATGCTGAACGAAACAGATGCTGAACGATTATGGAGTAAAGTTCAGCAGTGCTGATCTTCACTGCGACAATACCAGCGCTATCAACATTGCAAAAAACCCTGTCCAGCATTCCCGCACTAAGCATATAGACATCAGACATCATTTCATCAGGGATCTTGTAGAAAGTGGAGACATAAGAATGCACTACATACCAACAGATAAAAAATTGGGAGACATATTTACAAAGGCATTGGATCTGACGAGATTCAACATCCTGAAATCAGAACTTGGCATGTGTATTGAACCACAGAACTAGTACAGTAAGTGGAACATCGATTTTTTTTGGGTTAATCTCTCTCTCATCTTTTTTAAAGAAAAGTATTTTTTTCCCTTTTTCTTCCTCCCGCGCTTTACTAATATCTATTTTACAATTGAGGGGGAGCCTCAATTCAAGAAGATCGGGAGATCAAGTTTTTCTCAACTCTTCAAGGCTGAACTCTAGAATGGTGAATGATGATTTCTAGTGTTGCCGTGTGATTCTCTACTGTAAACTGTTGACACATTTCCAGATTGATCAATGAAGAGTTAGGCAATCAGAGTGATGCCCCCCAGATGTAGGAATTGAGATTCCGAACTGGGTTACCAATTCTAGGTGTTCTTACTGCTTTGCTATTTGCTTGCTGATTATCTGCATGATATTTCATGATCTATTCTTTGCACTAGTTCAGTAAATCGTTACAAGGTCATCTAACAAATCTAGTAATTAGATTTAATAGTTGGAAGATTCTTTTAACTCTTAGACCAAGAACTTGGTAGTCTAAGTATTTTCAGGTTCCATATATTTCAATTTTTCGGTGCAAAAGGCAACTTCCAAAGCATATTTCAAAAATTTTCTTGGCACACGATTAGAATTCCTCCTAGATAGTATCGACAATGACACACTTTCCAAAATCACACACCCAATACTCTCAATCAATCAATCAATTCAAGCGTTAGACAACATATTTGTGCAATGCATCCTTTCCACACTTAAAAATCAACATCGTCCTCGATGTTGCCTTGAGGACCAAGTGGAACAAAGGAGCATGGTCATTCAAAATCAATCAAACCCTTTCCACACTTTAGAAGTGTTTCCGGGGATGTGGGGTATCAACAATATAGCATTTTGTGGGTGCAAAATAGCATGTGCTTATCAAGTGTGCAATGAACATGTACAATAATTCAATTTTTACACTTTAGAATTGAAAACAGGGGCATAAAAAGTAGAAGGGATAAGAGGTTTACAACCAAGTAAACATCCCTTCCTTTCCACACTTTAAGCTTCCAACATCTCTTTTGCCTTTGTTCTCCAAACTACATGAAACAATGTTAGTGCAAGAAGACAAACAATTGATGACGTGCAATGGCCTGACGGAAGTCCTTTTATTCACAATGAAAGTATCAAAGCATAAATCCTAAAACAAGGTAAGTAACTAAAACAAAAGCAACAAGAAATATATGTAAATCAAGATAGGAGATGATTCTTGGCACGACCAAACCTTGGAAATCATAAAAATTGGACGAAAAAGAGAACAATACACAGGAACATGTCAGGACCTGTCCACGTGGACTTCATGCGTGAATGTCCACGTGGATCAGCACTGGAAAGAGTCCACGTGGCCTTCACGCGTGTGGGCCACGTGGAACAGCAGTGCTGATCACTTTTTTCGTCTCCGGGCTTTTGCCTTCCACTTTTGATCCGGTTTAGCTCAATTCGTCATGGCTTAGCACCAAAATCACCTGCAATGTTAGCTCAAACAGAGCTATTCTAAAAAGAAAATTTACCAATAAACGAAGAAAATGAAAAAGTAAAGCAAGAAATAAAGGAATAACGTTGGGAATGCCTCCCAAGCGCGCCACGTTTAACGTCTCTGGCTAGACGTGGTGTGCCCTATCCTTCGAAGCACACCAATTTTGGGACCTTACCAAGCGCCCCATGCACTTTGGCTTCAAGATATGCCCGAAGATGGGGGACATCCTTGAACTCACAAACAAGGAAGGGAAGAACAAATCCTATTACCAATCCCAAGTAAGCATGACATACTACCCCCAATTCCTCAAGGATAGCTTGCCTTTCCTCCCTCTCCTCTTTATCTATTCCATCCCCAAGAAATTTGTCATTAAAAGCATCCCAATGAACAAGCACTTCTTTATATCCCTTTCGCACCTCTCTTAAAGTACTTACGTTCAACTCACCCTCTATGGAGTTGTCAAAAGTGACAATTTTCCTACTTTGCTCAATCCTTTCCTTTTCATTCTTTATCAACTCCTCATCCTCCCACGTAAAATTGTCACATTCATAAAACCCATTTTCACAAGAATAAAAAGACATGTTATCATCCTCACTCACCAAATCATTATCACAAAAATCAAGGGAATCATCCTCCCAAATGTCAAAACAAGCATATTCATCAACAAAAGTAAGGGAGTCCTCCTCAAAAGAACCACAATTTTCATTAAGAGAATCAACACAAGAATAATTCCCACCATCATCAATAAAATCATTATCACTCGAATCAAAGGAATCACCCTCCCAAGAGCAAAAAGAAGCATTATCACACATATCAAGATTATCATTACAAACTATAGGGGAGTCATCCTCACAAACATAATAAGTGTTTTTAATATGAGATGGAGTAAAAGGATTTTCAAGAACAGAAATGCAAGGAGAGTTAAGAATATTACCTTGTGTGGGATTTTCATATTCCTACACAATTTCAATGTTGTCATCATCTTCATTCTCAATCCCTTCCCCTTTTTGCTTTTCCAACTCAAGAGTTGAAGCTTCTTGAAGCACCGTGGTGTCACACTCTACTATCTCTTCAACTCTCACCTCTTCACAATCAATTCTTCTTTCAACCTCATCTACAACCCTTGGATTGGCTCCCAAAATTGGGAGATCATCTACAAGTGGGTAATTAACCCGTGGTGACATTCTCTTCATGAACTTCTCCGTCAAAAATGTCAACACAATTCAAAACCATTTGCCATCCCCGACAACGACATCATTTTGAAGGTAGTATTTTGCGGTGAGGTGAATAAAGGGTGATAAAACGAAGAGTCAAGACTCCCTGAGTGTCGGTCTCTCAAGGATGACAGATTGGAGTTGAATTAGTGTTGGCATTTAGGATGTTAAGAAATAAGAGTTACAAGAACTAACTAGGAATAAGAGGAAAATGATCATGGGTTTGAAAGACACGAAACAAATTGAAAAGGGACAAGGGGGCGTGGGACTTAGTTAGTCTATACAATTGACCATTCTATTGGAGTTGTAGAAATGAGGTTCGGGTATAAACTCGGGGGTCACGGTACTAATACCAAGTGACGTCACACTTGGACTAAAAATCCTCATTCGGTTGAGGCATTTAATCAAACACCTTGGCTACCACTCCTCCCGGGACTCATCCTTCCAGATAGAGGGCGGGGATGTGGATGAGTTGGACTCGTTAGAGGCCGCTATCGCGCACACACTCACTTTCTTAGGGTCTACTATCTATCCGGCCGGAAATAGAAGCAAAGCACAAAGAACTTCAACCACACAAGACTAAACCCTACTTCATCACTTCCACATTCATATGGCAAAATTCAAACATCAAACGTAAGATCTAACATGGGGCACACATACCCCTTAACTAATCTACTCAAGCATTATCAACATTAAAGATCAAAGCAATAGAAAATAACAAGGAAAATAACAATGCAATTAATGAAAATAAGAGTAGAATAGAGATACCTAAGCAATCCAATGGATCTACTACATCTTCATTGTCTTGTGCACCAATTCTAGCTTGATCTACCTCTAACTAAGAAATATAAACTAGGAATTGAAGGGAAATTTCCCCCAAAGGGGAGAAAACTAATGGAAATCAGATCTAAAGGAATTCGGGATCTCAAAAATGCAAGGAGGGTTTAAATAGCCTTCCCAAGGTCAGAATCCCACATTTGCCCTTTTTAATTTTGCTTTCGTGTGTCGCGTTCACGCGGCCTTCACGTGTGAACGCAAACGTGGACGCGTACTGGAATCCATCCACTAGTGATTCAGGCGTGAAGGCTGCATGGACAAAAAAATTGCGTTTGTTGTCTTCTTCTAGGTTGTAGCCCTTGACGATGTGGTTCCATAGCAACTTGCCTCGCCTCATTTGGACAGTCCTAGCTCCGGTTACGCCTGCTTTACTGAGATGTCGCCGGAATGCCCTACGAAAATTCAGCTTTGTGCAATTTATAGCAAAACACCCGCAATTAGTCCTTAAACCTATATGCGATGAAATCGTGCTATTCTAGCAAGTTTTAGGCCTAACGGACATCAATTATAGCATATTATAATCCTAAATACCCCTCAAAACGCGGCTATCTTAACAGTTATCAAAATGAAATTTATTAACTAGAAAGTAAACTCAATTTGAAAAATAACCTTAGGATAGTCAAGCCTCAAAAGGTTGTGGACAATAACTTTTGGAAGGTTACACTACACCAAAAAGGTTATTTAGCGGCGGTTCAAATTGACAATTGTGGAAATTGTTGATCCAACCGTGTCTAAATAGTGTGTCGCGAACGAATTAGTGGCGATTTTAGACAACTGCGGGAATTGTTGATCAGGATTGCAATTTAGCGGCGGTTACCAATGGCATTTGTACAAGAGTTTAAGGTTTGAAATGGTGGGTTTAAGAAAAGGTAAAATGGAGATCGGGACTCGTGGCTAGCATACATGGTCTACTATCCTATTGGTTTCGTAAACAAATGATTCGGATTCAACTAGGGAGTTCACGGCACTTCACCGAGTGGCGTCACACTCGGACTCCCACATCCTCATTCGGTTGGGGCATTTCATCGAGCACCTTGTCTACCACTCCTCCCTGACCTCTTCCTTTCGAACTAAGGGCGGGGATGTGGATGAGTTGGACTCGTGAGAGGCCGCTATCGCGCACACACTCACTTTCACGGGATTTGCTACCTAATGTGGCCACACTTAGGCACAAAGCACATCAAACATCAACCACACAAGCATTTAAATCTAAATACATAAAGCTCACATTTTTAAAGCAATTTCTTCAACAATTCAACCACATAGCTAGTTTCGGGGCCACCAATCCCCTATCTAATCTAAGCAAACATTAAAATAAGGAAACAAGAAAAAACAATAGAAGATTTAAAAGGCAACAAAAACGAAATCAAAATAGATAGTGAAAAGAAGAGTTACCATCCATAGAGAATGGATTCTATTACATTTTTCCCTTCAAACTTCTACCCTTCTACATGGTTTCTTCAATCTAATCTAAGGAAATGAAGTTTTCCCCCAAGAGGGGAGAAAACAAAGAGAAATTCATATCTAAAAAAACATCCCCCTTTTCTCTTCAGGAGGAGGGTTTAAATAGGCAAGATGGAGTCAAAAATCCCGAAATGGCTCCTGTAGCCTGTTCACGCCACCTTCACGCGTGAAGGGAGGCGTGCACGGCTACTGGAAATAAATTATCAACGCCTCACACACGCGTGATGGTTGCGTGGACGGTTCCTGCTCGGTGGCTTCTTTGCTTTCCGCTCTATTTTGGCCTCGTTTCAATCTGCGGAATTGACTTCAAAACACACTCCAAAGTTGAGTTAGAGATTTTTGATAAATAGCTAAGGACATAGTATTCATAAGCACAGAGCATTGAAACTGGATAAAGTATGAGCTCAAACTGGATACAATATGCATACAGTAATAACAATATTAAAAGAACAGCCTCAGGTATTCATACAGTAATCAAACTTGAACCGAACAAAATAAAATTCATTTTAAATGAATATGCAATTCATAAAATAATTTGATTCCCCTAACAATGAATTATGTAAATTTATAAAAACCGCAAGTCACAGTTGCACACAAAAGGCATTAAGAAGCAAGAAACAGTTTTTTCAAACATAGCACCATTACATACCTAATAATATCAAGTATTGTGTCCTTAGAGAAATAGAGACTAAAGGTAATGCAGCATTCCAGTTTGTTGGCACTTGGCAATTGACACCAACCCATAAGTGTTAACGAGCTTCATATTGTACAACTGCACTAAAATATAAAAACTAGATAAGCAACTTGATTACGAAGGGAAGGCATGTACAGAGTAGAGTACACATTAAATTAAGCATGTATGCAACTGTACTAGTGTCTCTAACAGAAAAGGGTTAATTAGATTGCCAGATACCAAATAGGGAAGAACAATTTACTTTTGAGCTAGAAAGTCATAGCATTACATAAAGAATAGGTAAAATTTAAACCTTGCAAGGCTGATATACAACATAAGTGTTGAACCTCTTACTTCAATTCCATCACATATAAATCATAAGTTTTTAAATAAGTTTAACACATACAACTCAAAACAAAGACAGCGTAGCTTTGAAATAGGGAAACCCCGCTCAGCATTGCCTTATTACTTGCAAATTTAAACTTAACAGGAAAGCCAACAAATAAGCACACAAACTCGGAGCTAATAAATTGCATATTGCCTCCAAAAATTTAAAAGAGAAGATGGGGAAATTCAGAGACAACAGCGTGAACCCCACGTATATCTCAAAGACAACAACAATAAACATTAAAATCCCAAGATTAGGACGACAAACAGTTACAAAAACCATATTACTCTCAATAATGTAATTATGTATACCAATATCTCAACCTAAAAATTCAAAAAATTAAAAACAAATATGAAATTGGGGGGAGTTGGCATTGACCAAGACTACTGGTCAAGACTACCTTTGAGCAGAAACCACATAAATTAATTTGGCAAACTTTCATATTTAGGGATTTATGAAATTAAATCAATTGAACCTGAAGAGTTGTTGTTTCACCACTGACGGCGGCCGACGGAGCTACGATTGCATCTGCAGAGGCGTGTTGTAGCAGCTCGACTGAAGTTTGCGGCTGAGTGATCAATAAAAAAAAGAAGCCACCGATTTGTATGAATGTAAGATTCAATAAAAATAAGAATACCAGAAGACTTACCGCGTCTACATGAGGTCGTGAGTCACTAAGGGGAGTGAGGGTTGAGGTCGTGAGTGGTGAATCTAAGGGCACCAGCGATGTGAGATTTGAGATGAGCGGCGAGAGAATAGGCGTAATCGCAGGGAAGAGGCGGCCGCCGGAAATTGCAAGGAAGAGGAGGTCGAAGAAGACGGAGAATCATAGGGGCATGGGGTGAAAAAGGTGGAGAACTAGAGTACAGATTTAGTGATGATGATTATTATTATTATTTAGTAATTTATTTATTAACGGTAGAGTAATAGAGTTTTAATCGTTGCTTGTAAGTAAAGCAATGATTAGAAATTTGACAAAAGTAACTAAATCAATATCCATGGGTCATTTTGCTGTAATAGGCGATTTGAATTTGTTCCGTTCTAACATACATATTTAAATGAGTCTATAAATACCCCAATTCAATTCAGAATGAGGTGATGGTCTTGATACGAGAAAGTATACAAGTGCATACAAGCAAGCTTACAAGCAATCTAGAACTAACTAGTGAGAGAGAAGAATAGTTGAATTTCAAATCAAGCTCAAGAGTTCGGTGAAACAAAGAACAATCTCAAACGAAGTCTACATAGTTGGAGAATTAGAACAATTTGATGTTCAACCAACTCACCTCTACTTAGAAAGAGGCGGAGTAACAAAAATGTGTATCTTGTGAAAAACCTAAGACTTGAGGCCGACTTTGTAATCAAGGTTCAAGTGTTCTCTTATTGTACTAATGTGTGATAGTGCAATCCTCCTAGGAGTTTTACGAGAATATTGAACTAGGTTGGGTTAGCCGAACCACTATAAAAATCTCTCTCTCTTTCTCTCCATCTTTTTAAATTCTAGCATTTACTTTCAAGCTATATTAGACCTAATTTGAAAAGAAAAACAAATGTGCCTAAGTAAAGAGGGGTAAACATATTTTTTTGTTGCATACTTTGTTAAATACTTTGAATTTACTTTGAGTTCGAGTTTACTAGAACTTAAGGCTTCCGAAAAGTTGAATGTTTTTAATTTAAATTCTACAAGTCTATTCACTCCCATTCCCCCTATTGACTTGTACACAAACCCCTCGAGATCCACAAACTATTTTGCTCAAGTAATTCTTTTGTTAGTCTATCTGTTTTGATAGGTTGACTATCTTGTTAAAGTATGTCGATTGATTTCACTCCTCTACTTTGCCAAGTTTTACGATGTAGACTAAGTCTTTTGTCAATACTTGTCTTCTACAACAATACATCTTCTATTCACACATCTCTTTTGGATAAACTCTATTGTTTAGAGAACTCTTTCTTTCAAAGAAATTTGTCTCCTATTTAGTTACCTCATCTAAATGGTATTCCTTTGAAGACTTTGGCAGCATCTCCTTTGTGTAGTACTGTCAAAGCGGGCCGGCCCGCCCCACCGCAGTCCTAATATCTGGCGGGCCGGCTCGTTAGGCCCGCAGGCTAAGGTTCATGATAAATTAAGTAAAAAACTATTTATAAAAATGATAAGAATGAGATATATATATATATATAT
>CM008332.1:15328190-15344750 GCA_002525835.2 Ipomoea batatas
ACATGCCAAGTTCATGTTTTGGATCTATGTACTCTGAGATTTGATAAATCTGTTGTCTATTACGTTTGTACTTAATGCGCATGCCACTTTATTGAACATTTGTAGTTCTCCATTATTGTTCCATTGAATTAGTATTACTTCTTGTTTGGTCACATGAATACATTGAATCATGGTATGGGCTAACTTAGTTACTCTGCTTCCCAGTGTATACAAAATGAATTCAACATATACCCAGTTTGTTGCCTCAAAAAGAATGGGCATATGTGATCCAATACATGAACTTGGCATGTGGGGAGAATTCAAGGGTAATGGCTACTCGACTGCCTCAGCAACCATGATTTTAGAAGTTGAGAAAAGCCTAGACAGCCAGATGCCAGTTATTGAGAAAACATTTAACCAGGTATGCATTGGTTCCTTTGCATTTCATACTTATATATATATTATTCTTTAATCTTTATGTGCCTCTAACTGGATTGGTCAATATCATGTTATGGCTAGACTGGGGAAACTTCACATGGAATAGTCAGACCTTATAACAAATATGAAGAGGCAGCAAGTAAACCGCCCGAGAAGGTAAATGCATTGTTTTGTTTGCGGAAGTGCTGAAATCTTAAGAGGGGATGAATTAGAATATTTAAAATTTGTGCTCATTTGGTTTAATTTTAGGTAATTATAGATGATTAAATGTGTGAAATCAATCAAGATATGCTATGGATATCAAGTATGCAATAATCAAGTAATAGTATACATTTACAATGAGAAATTATGGAAGCAATAAAGAACAAGATATAGAAAATACTATAATTTATTTTGGTCTGCCCTCCTGACCTATATCCACAATCTAAGGTCTCCTTTCTCAAGATTTCGTAATCCACAATCTTCCGCCCTCTACAGTGTTGGTGGAAACCAAAATCAATTCCTATGAAAACTCATTAATGTGATACACTAACTATTTATAACCTAAACATTGATGGAGGGATTAACCTATTGCTTTTCTCCAATCAATTATACTTCCCTTGAAAATAAAATGGTTTAATTTTCACTTGAGAATACTTTTTTTACAAGATGGGTAAGTATGCAATTTGAGTTCTACAAAGTGAGTGTAGATAAATCAAGACTAAGCTCAATAAGACTCTGTCTAGGTATTTGAATGATTAGAGAATAAAAAGGTTTCAGTGCATAGCTTACTATTCTAGACAATAAGCAGAGGCTCCAAAAAGTTTTAAAGGTTTAAGTGTACAAGCTTCTATACAGTGAATGAAGGATAAGGAATATTTAATACTGTTGGATGAGTAAGTGTTATGCTCTTTCAAAATTATTGAAATAAATTCTCTGAGGTAATGCTTATACATGGGAAAGATGGAGGGAATAAGATTTTTAAGAGATATGACCATTCTAATCATTAAATGAGGTAGTTGCGCCTTTCAACTAAAAGTTTAAAATACTGATAATGATCCAATGGATATTGTTGATAGACGCACTTGTATCTGTTGAAATCCTGTTCGTTAGAGCAAATTTAAAAAATATTATTACCGTGGTTTAACTACACCTAATGAAGGAGATGCCATACTTGTAGCTAAACCCATTAGACCATTTCCTCTAGGACTCAGTTAATTTCCAAGAAGGCCACTGAATGGATGTAGGGTCATTCTTTATCACATCATTTTGAACATGGACTCTAAATTCATTTTGAAGGATTGGGCTTATTCAAGATTAATAAATTATTCAATCTTCAGAATAAGATTTAGCCTATTTCAATATGTCTTCAACCCTTGACCCTTCACAAATGTAATAACTTTTTTGGTTCAGGAAGATCATTGAAAGTGGATTTAGGTTTCCTACACATTTAATGACTTGTACTAGTTATGAAGTATATAATTTTTTAACATTGAAGTCAAGATTGTTTAGGCACTTAGAGTCAAAAGTTTTCTTGTCCTTTGTTCCCAATAAGTATGCATTCTTGTTCCTATATCATCAATTTAAGTAGACCTGTTTAAGAGAAAACTTAACGTGCTTTCTAATCTTATTGTTGTACCTCATATAGTAGTAATCATTTATTCAAATTTGGGGTTGTGAAATCAATTTGTGATCGTGTGATTTTTGTTGTATTTTTATGGTGTTTATAGATGGCTCTCTTATCATTTGTCTTACATTTTTTTATGGTTATTATAGATGACTCTCGTTTCACCTGCCTTTAGTTAGCTTCAAGATATTATTTTCATTAAACCGTTTACAAAACTGCACTCTCTTTCCTAGAGTTCTGTTTAGCATTTCCTATCAGCAGATTTGCATTCATTTGATGTCAGCCTAACTTCAAAGGCTTTTCTATGTAGTGCTTGTGACAGTTATATAGCTACTGGATATGAGCCATTTCTATTCTTTTCTTTTTCATATTATGCTTCTTACATGAATGTTATATCTAGAAAAACTAATGTTCTTGATTTATGATGATGCCTATCTTTAAGAGATTGACACTTATGGCCCTTTTATGTATTACAAGAAAGATTTCAACTTAGTTGATAATTAATGTTCAAAATAATTAAAATAAATAGGAGAAGGGAGTTTGCTTTTGTAAATGGTTATCCTGTGGTATTTTCAAATGGCAGTTGAGTATTCACAATACTTTGCTAAAGAATTTTGTTAAGAGTCCACATTGATAAAATAAGAGAGAATATATGGGTTTATAAGGCCATGGATTGGACTAGCTAATTGGTTGGATTCAATTTTTTAGTGTCATTTGGCCCATGTGCATTATAGCCCAGTTGAGTGACCCGAGCCCAATCTTAGTTTATAACAAATTTATTCAATATGTATAATTTGGGTTTCTTGTGATTAGAAGAGCTTTATATGGAGTACTTTTTTTTTTTTTTAATAAGTTTGGTGATACTGTCTTCTTTTAGCTTCTTAACATGTAATCAAATATTCATTGTAATATACTAATATTCTTCTTTCAACTAAACCTCAGAATACTTAATCTCAATCTGTGTTTAGCTGTTGATAAAATCTTTTCTTTGATCAACAGGTCTTGAGACGCCTTGCACAAAACCGTGAAGCAGCACGTAAAAGTCGTCTGCGGAAGAAGGTATTGTTCGGTTCTGATGAACTAATAATATTGTGAACCTCAATATGTTATTCAAACTTGTATTGTGTTACCTAGTAGTAGAAAATAAATATTTTCATCAAGACATAATATTGTAGACTTTATCTTGTTTCCTAGGCCTATGTTCAGCAGTTGGAAAGCAGTAAACTGAAACTAATCCAATTGGAGCAAGAGCTAGACCGGGCAAGACTACTGGTGATCATAATCTTTTACCCTTCTAATTCTGGGTTTTCTTATTCTATTTTTAGATCTTTTTGTAGTTGTCTGGAACAATACTTTCCGGGCTTTTCTTTAGGTTGGTTTCTAATGAACCAAAAAATGTTATTGCAACAGGGTATGAATGCAAATGGTGGGTTAGATGCTAGTCAGCTAGTTTACTCTGGAACTGCAAACTCAGGTTTGTAGGTTTTATATTATTCTGGAACTGCAAGCTCATATTCACCATGATTGTGCCATTTATATACTTCCCAGGGACTTTTTTTTTTTAATTGATAAACAATAGTAACTCAAATACAAAAATTCAAGCTTCAAAATTCAAATCCTCTTTTGATTTTTTTATTTGCTTCAGTTGGCAGATTGCATTGCTTTTTGTAATCCAATTACATTCAACAGTGTTTGAGGCTTTTTCTTTTTTCCTTTGTTGACCCTGGAAGTTAGACCCTTNCCAACACGGATTTTGGGGGGGGGGGGGTGCCGTCGGTCGGAGTGTGTCCAGCTCGCCTGGTGCTACCCCAGGCACTGCACCTGCGCAGCCCCGGCCTTGTGCCTCGGGTTCTTGGGGTGGTGCGGTGGTAGCGAGGGGGGGTGCGGTTGGCATGCATGGCATGGGCGTGTGGGGTACGCGGATGGTGGTGGAAGAAGAGAATTAGGGATCGCACACGTGGACGGTGTAGTGATGGAGATGTCTGCTATAAATAGCGGTGCCTTGTCTCTCTTTGGGGCCAGGACAGTTTGAGCACTATAGGCATCTTGGTTTGGTGGTCTCTTGTCTATAGTCTCAACTCATTCACTTGCGTTTGATTCCAGCCACTTGCAATACTTTTCTTGGTTACTATTATTTTCCTACCTTGTTCTGTACTTTGATATCCGATTTATGGTGGACCTAGCCCCGACAAAATTAAACAATCAATTCCAAAAACGTTGGTGTTACATTATAGGTCTATTCACTTGTGAATTTTTTTTAATATAGTTTATATGATTACATAGAAGATCCTACAGTACTCTTATTTCTTTAACGATCACTAATGTTATGTGAACCTTCAACCTTGTTCCAATTTAAGTCGAAGCATGCTAAAAACAGAAACACTAACAGTCCATTTGGTTGGGAGGATGAAATTATGGGAGAAAAGAATTATAATTTGGTGAGAATTGCAATTCAATGAATAAGGTAGGAATTGAAGTTACAGTGTTTGGTATGCAAGAATGGAAGTTCAGAGAATTGAAAGGTAATAATTGACAGAATGACTAAAATGCCCTTATGCAATAATAATAATAATAATAATAATAATAATAATAATAATAATAATAATAATAATAATAATAATAATAATAATAAAAGAACTTTAAAATGGGATAGAGATGAGAATGAGATAAGAGAACATAACCAGAGATGAGATAAGAGAACAGAACCATTTGCTAAACTGCCTTCTGCTCTGCTCCTCTTTTGCACCAGACATAACCAGAGATGAGAGGGGTAATATCGTCTTCACAGCATCATATTTTCTCCCAACAACTGTCGAATTGTAATTCTGAGGGTGGGGCCTGAATTGTAAATCAACAAAGGGAGAGAATTGCAATTCGGCCGAATTGCAATTCTCTTCCAACCAAACGCGTAGTTTGTAAATTTATTGAATTCAAATTTAGCACCTCCTAAATTACATTGAACCAAACACTCTGTAAGTTACCAACTCATATAAGCACGTCCTTCAAAAAATTTTGTTTGCTTTAATTGCTGATCTACCGCACTATCGCTACCTCGGAAATCACTACACATAAAATGATTAATGGATATAGAAAGGTGGTAATAATCAATTTAATATCAATAATGCAAGCAAAAAATATTCAAATGCTTAAGCAATTTAACAAACTAGCAGTTGACCCGTGCGATACACGGAATAAAAATATATCTAAGTGAAATGAAATATTAGAGAAAAAGAAAGAAAGATAAAAGAATATTAATAATTAAATAAATTATAAATTATTAAAGACCTCTTTGTAAAATACATTAGTAGTAGAATTATAATTTTGTTTTGATTCATCACATACTAAAATCTTTAGTCCGTCTGGTTGACTCACTCTTGATGCGGCAATATATAATTGGTCATGCACAAAAACTGGTTTCTTGCCCTTGACTCTTGTTAATAGTCATTGCATATGACAATATAAGTGGAAATTGTCTTTTGTTGAACTTGAAAGGTAATCTAGGGTCTGATAGAGTGATAGTCATTCTAGCAATTAATACCTTAGTCCCAGCATTAGGACCTGTCAATATGCTTCCTTCAACAACATGATTACCTAATTTTGTTACCACCAACCTAGTCCCATTGCATAAACCAAGAGTATGATCAATGTTTCTCATTAACATTACAGGTGACCCCACTTTCAAAATCAAAGAATTATTTGGAAGGCCGAATGCTCTTATGGTATTTAGGAATTCTGGTGTATGCACATCAGCAAGAACTGAACTTGAACCATCTCCTTTACACGTTGTGTCATAACTCAAATATGTCTTTCCTCCACCTTCAGTTAACTTAGACATATACTGGTTGACCTCATTGACCACCTCTAATGTTGGTGCTAGAATTGCACTGTACTGTTTTTAAAACAACTTCCATCACTGTTTGCATCAGTAGAGTTGGGGAACGTACTTTTAACAATAGAGAAAATAGGATCACCATTTGACTTCAATAACAATTCAGGTGGGATATCAAAATCAACATAACCATCAATATATACTCCAATAATACCATCACCTAGCTATTGACCCGTGCGATGCACAGACTAATATTATATAAATTAAAATGAAGTATTGCTGTAATATAAGAATAAGAAAATATAATATTATTTAAAGTACAAATTACAAATTATTAAAAACTTTTTTGTAAACTAATTAGTAGTAGAAGTACAAATATTTTTGATTCATCACAAATTAAAATGTTGAGGCCTTCTGATTGACTTATTCTTGATGCAGCCACATAGTATTGTCAAAGCGGCACGACCTGTCCCACTACGGGCCTAATTTTTGACGAATTCTTGTTGAACTCAACGTTCAAAACAATAAGTAAAGTTTACAAATATTAACATTACGAATTTGCAATCCAACTTTATAGTCTAATAAAAATTAATATTAATTCAAAGTTTAAAAAATTAAGTAAAATCTAAAATAATATTAATTTTTTTTTGTGTTTAAAATTTTTAAAAATTACATTTTATAAAATTATATATATATATATATATATATATATATATATATAAAATGTTACACAGCAGGCAGCGTACTGCCTTGCTGTGTAGCATATATGTATATTTACTTTATTTCTTTTAATTAGGGGTTAGGCGTGCCATTTTTCTTGGGGTGCTAACCCGCGGGACGGGTGTAGGTTAGCTCGGGGGTTTCGACCCACTTTGACAGTTTTATAGCTACATATAATTTATCATGGACAAAAATTATTTTTTTAGTATCAATTCAACATTGGACAGCGTTTGCCCTTGACTTTTCGTGATAGTCATTGCATAAGACAACATGAGTGGAAACTGTCTTCTGTTGAACTTGAAAGACAATCTTGAGTCTGATGGAGTGATAGTCATTCTAGTTATTAATACCTTTGTTCCAACATTAGGGCGTCTTGCCAATATGTTTCCTTCAATAACATGGTCAACTAATTTCGTTACAATCAATCGAATCATTAACCAAATATCCAACCCGTCTCACGGATTGAGACACGTGAGACGGTCTCACACAAGTTTTACCCTCTTAAGAAACCAATATAGTACCACTCCATCTGGAATTTACACTCTTACTACCAATATAGACTTAGCGACGAAAATATCCGTTGCAATTCCCTTGCAAACTTCAGCGTCAAATCGTCGTCGGGAGAGATTTAGTGACGGATTTTAGTATAGACTTAGCGACGAAAATATCCGTTGCAATTCCCTTGCAAACTTCAGCGTCAAATCGTCGTCGGGAGAGATTTAGTGACGGATTTTTTTAATGTAGCGACGGAAATTAATTGCGTCGCTAAATTCTAACGACGGACGAAATCCGTCGCTAATCCGTCACTAAACAGTTTAGCGACGGATTTCTACTATTTAGCAACAGAAATCGTCCGTCGCTATATTTTCGCATTTTTTTTTTGTAGTGTATGATCAAATTGCCAAGAGTATAGTAATAATTGATTCTTAAACCGATGCAAGGAATACAAATACTGAGAAGATGTTCCCTGAAACACCATACAAATAAATCACTAATACAACAATTAGACACATGTTGGTGGCATTGAGATCATAATATTAAATATGAATGAAGAATCAGCTAACCTATGCATGGTATACCTACATGGCTACATTCATCATGTTGGAACATAATGAAGAGGAAAAAGAAAAAAACTTACCAAGGATTCCAAAAACTGAGAGCCAAAGATGATGATTGAGATCTACAAGAGTTGCCATTAATATAATCTCTTTAAACACGGATTATATATCCTTAGCTTATTCCTTCTGTCACAAGCTCTAATTCTTCTTGCACTTACTGGGAAAGGAGTGTAATATTTATAGAGGGATGGAGATGGAGTTAGATGTCTTGCTTAACTACTAAAGTATGAAAACGGGGAAAAGGCCGGCCGGGAAACACAAGGCAAATGCATGACTTAATTTGTGGTGAAATTTGGCGTGCAATTCAAGTGCGCTACTGAAATCTGGCGTGCAATTCAAGTGCGCTGCTGAAATCCTAGCTAGCTAATTTATTCAATTTTGTGCTCAATATTAATTAGTTTAAGTAATTCTTGTACCAATGAGGCCTAATTACGGTTTTTGTTTTTGGGCGGGAAGTTAAAATGCAGGTTTTTGTAGTATAGTTTACGTTGCAGGGAAATATATGTACTGTATTATTACGATTAGTAATTTTAATTACGAAACGTAGGTAAGATTATATTTTATTAGGAATTGTATTACCATATTTTAATATACAATTATATTACGAATAAAAAATTGTCTTACCATAATACGCAAACCTTAATAGTATAGAAGTGTTTTGGGCGGGAAGCTAAAATTGAGAATTTTGTTTTTATTAAAAGTATAGAAGTATAGATTGCATTGTAGGGAAATATATATACTGCATTATTTTTATTACGAATAGGAACGTAATATTAGTAATTTTAATCTAGAATTGTATTACGAATAGAACGTAGGGAAGAATATATTTTATTAGGAATTGTATTATCATATTTTATAACATTACGCAAATCTTAATAGTATATGAGTGTTTTGGGCGGGAAGTTAAAATTGAGAATTTTGTTTTTATTAATAGTATAGATTGCATTACAAGAAAATATATGTACTGTATTATTACGATTAGTAATTTTAATCCAGAATTGTATTACGAATAAGAACGTAGGTAAAAATATATTTTATTAGGAATTGCATTACCATATTTTAATGTACAATTGTATTACGAATAGGAATTGTCTTACCGTATTTTACAATATTACGCAAACATTAATAGTATAAGAGTGTTTTGGGCGAGAAGTTAAAATTGAAGATTTTGTTTTTATTAATAGTATAGATAGATTGAGTTGCCGGGAAAATATATGTACTGTATTATGACGATTAGTAATTTTAATCTAGAATTCTATTACGAATACGGAAGTAGGGAAGAATATATTTTATTAGGAATTGTATTACCATATTTTAATGTACAATTGTAGTACGAATACGAATTGTATTAACATATTTTTACAGTATTACGCAAACCTTAATAGTATAGGAGATTTTGGGCGGAAATTTAAAATAGAGGTTTTTGTTTTTATTAATAGTATAGATTGCGTTGCAGGGAAATATACGTATGTACTGCATTATTACGATTAGTAATTTTAATCTAGAATTGTATTACGAATAGGGAAGTAGGGAATAATATATTTTATTATGAATTGTATCACCATATTTTAATGTACAGTTGTAGTACGAATAGGAATTGTATTAACATATTTTCACAATATTACACAAACCTTAATAGTATAGGAGTTTTTGGGCGGGAAGTTAAAATGGAGGATTTTGTTTTTATTAATAGTATAGATTGCGTTGCAGGGAAATATATGTACTGTATTATTACGATTAGTAATTTTAATCTAAAATTGTATTACGAATAGGGAAGTGGGGAAGAACATATTTTATTAGGAATTGTATTACCATATTTTAATGTACAATTGTGGTACGAATAGAATTGTATTAACATATTTTTACAATATTACGCAAACTTTAATAGTATATGAGTTTTTGGGTGTGAATTTAAAATGGAAATTTTTGTTTTTATTAATAGTATAGATTGCGTTGTAGGGAAATATATGTACTGTATTATTACGATTAGTAATTTTAATCTAGAATTGTATTACGATTTACGAATAGGGAAGTAGGGAAGAATATGTTTTTATTAGGAATTGTATTACCATATTTTAATGTACAGTTGTAGTACGAATAGGAATTGTGTTAACATATTTTTATAGTATTATGCAAATCTTAATAGTATAAGAGTTTTTGGGCGGGAAGTTAAAATGGAGGATTTTGTTTTTATTAATAGTATATAAGTATAGATGATTATTATTATTATTATTATTATTATTATTATTATTATTATTATTATTATTATTATTATTATTCATTTTTCCTTATTATTGTTATTAATATAAACTCTATGTAATTAAAATATGAACATCATCATTATTATTACATATATTTTATTAGGGTATTTATGTCTTTTAACATATTCTATTTCTATCCTTAAACCAACCATTTTTTAATATAATTCCTAAAGTCTATTTCTCCCGCGAACCAAACAATAGAATACAATTCATATTCTATTCCTTGCGTATTCTATTTCTTGCCTATTCCATTCCTTATGGAGTAGCATTCCTATTACCTCAAAAGT
Source organism: Ipomoea batatas (assembly GCA_002525835.2). Lineage (NCBI taxonomy): Eukaryota > Viridiplantae > Streptophyta > Magnoliopsida > Solanales > Convolvulaceae > Ipomoea > Ipomoea batatas. The sequence continues at coordinate 15,338,429 of CM008332.1, forward strand.
CATTCTGTGAACCAAACGTGCTGTTATAGTGCTATTGGTGGAATTTATTGAATTAAAAAAAAAGTGAAATGAATAAGCAACAAAAATGGGAAAAATACAGACAACAATGCAAGATCAAGTAACATGAAACTTTCCTTCATGCTACTATGATATTTTCTATGTTATTTAGCTGATAAACAATTTTAGACAATTTAATGCATTCTTGGCAGTGTTGTAAAAATCCCGCTTAGGCACCAACTAATTGGCACTTAGGCGGTAGGTGCCGGCCGGCTAGGTCGCCTAACCGCTGCCTACGCCACTTAGGCGCTGACCGCCTAGGCCTCCTAGGCCGCCTAGTCGGCTGATTAACTATTGTTTTTTTTAAAGAGTTATTTTTTTACTCAAAACGACATCATTTTGAGCGAAATAATCCCAAATTGTTCAAACTCTAGATGTTTTTAGGTTAATATTTAATAGGGAAAATTGTAATTTATGCCCCTCTATAATGTGCCAATTATCAATGTCACTCCTCAATTATTAGTGGTGTAAATCTTGCCCCTCAATTTTTAAAATCGGTACATATATTGCCCCTCCCGTACCGATAGGAGGGGCAATATTTACACCATGGAGGGGCAATATATGTACCGTTTTTGAAAATTGAGGGGCAATATTTGTACCACTAATAATTCAGGGGTAACATTGATAATTGGCATATTATGGAGGGGCAAAAATTACAATTTTCCCTATTTAATATTTTAGTATTAAATATTGAAGTATTAAATAAGTTATAACTAATAGTCTTAAAAAATTTAAACAAAATTTTTAAAAAATAAAAATACACCCGCGCCTAAGCTCCCTAATCGCTCGAGGAGCGCCTAGCGATTTTTTCAACCATGATTATTATTGGTGCAACAAACTTTGAAAATTCACTATATATTACACACAAGGCATATCTTTTCCAAATATTAATCGCATAGTCAAATCTCATAATATATTAACACAAATTTGAAGGAAATTAGAATAACACACAAATTACAATACTTTTTCAAAGTTGCTGGTGTCTAGATCTCTCTTTGTGGAGTCTATAGTGCCATAAGGGAATATGGAATCATGGAAAAATAATTAAGGAAAACTACTAAGGCAAAGAGACAAAAGTTACACCTCAATGGCAATGGAAATACTTCAGATGATCATTTATGTATTTCTTTACTTTTAACTCAGACTAATAACAAAAAAAAGCTATACACGTCCAAAGAAGTAGCAAGTAGCACTGACAGCACAATGAAGATAATCATTATATTATAGACTAAGATCCACCTTGCAATGTAGACCTTGGTTCAAAATGATATCGTTTTACAATTCACATAAGTGTCATACATGAATTTATCATTTTATAGGCTCAGAGCATTACAAAAAATACCATTATCAAACAACAACTTGAAATAAGATCACAAGTTTCTAAAAATTTTACACATTACACACACAATAATAATCATGAAAAGAAATATATTTTAAATGTAAAATAATCAATAACTACATCAATGCATTCATAAATAAATAATTATTATAGTTCATAGTTGGCCAACTCAAATAAAAAAAGGTCATAGACAGCTTCTACATGGAGTCGAACTTTGAATAATGTAGTTACCAAACCAATTATATAATGGCAAAAACTTGTGTGAGACCGTCTCACCGTGAGACGAGTAGGGTCGGGTCGGGTCAATGTGAAAATGTGATACTTATTATGCACAAATGTCATACTTCCCGGAAGATCTTCCATTGGAAGAGATTGATACAAAAATTCAAACTATGATGGAGGAGGTCATGAAGAAAAGTTCATCACGGGTTAAGTTAGAACTGGCAGAATACAAATTGTTGAGAGTGGGATTTGAACCCACGCCCTTTCGGACCAGAACCTTAATCTGGCACCTTAGACCAACTCGGCCATCTCAACATTTATTTATTGTTTTCAAAAAAAAACATTTATTTACTTTTATCTATAATATACTTATTAAAGAGTAAGGCACCTGCTCAAATGTAATACTAAGCATGAATAAAAGTTTTGTTACTTATGATGGTAAATATAATGCTTTTAAGGGAAAATGTAATACTTTTACATTTCGATTTAAAAGTATTACGGAGTACATTTTTTTCAAAAGTATTATATTTTTCCTTATAAGTAAGGGGAACATTACTTATTATGGAAAATGTAATACTTTTACATCAAAATGTAAAATTATTACTATACATTTTTCTTCAAAAGTATTACATTTTTCCTTATAAATGACAAAAATTCTATTCCCGATTAGTATTACATTTGAGCATATAAGTATAATATTTGCGCATATAAGTATGACATTTACATGTTGATTCAACCCGACATGACCCGCCTCACAAATAAGGATCTGTGAGACGGTCTCATACAAATGTGAGGCAAAAACTTGTGTAAGACCGTCTCACCGTGAGACGAGTCGGGTCGGGTCAAGATGCAAATGTAATACTTATACGCACAAATGTCATACTTTATATGCTCAAATGTAATACTAATCATGAATAAATTTTTTGTCACTTATAAGGGCAAATGTAACACTTTTAAGGGAAAATACAATACTTTTACATTTCGATTTGAAAGTATTACATTTTTCTTCAAAAGTATTATATCTTCCCTTATAAGTAAGGGGCACTTGTCAATATTACTTATTATGAAAAATGTATTGCTTTTTCTCTTATAAGCAACAGAAATTGTATTCCTGATTAGTATTATATTTGAGCACATAAGTATGACATTTGCACATATAAGTATGACATTTGCATGTTGCTTGGACTCAACCCGACCCGTCTCACGAATAAGGATCCATGAGACGGTCTCACGAATAAGGATCGGTGAGACGGTCTCACACAAGTGTGACCCTTTGGCTATATATCTACTATACTAATAAGAGCCAAAGAAAGTTAGGCCTATAATGGGTAGAAAAAATGACGGTGAAATTATTAAATCAAATGAATGGTTCAGATTGTTTAGATTTATATTTTTCCTTGAAATTTTCTAATTTATCCTTAATCCTATGATTATCCGTTAAATTTTTCGTTAAATATTATCTTTTCCGTTAAGATTTCATTAACTCTTAACTTATCCATTAATTTCTATAAGTAAGGTCTTAGGTTCGAACTCATTCCAATCAAAGTTGGCATAATTGTTGAACATATACTACAAATATGTTAGAGTATATTATTCAAAAGTAAGTAGCCACTCTTTTACTTTTATTAAATTAAATAAATTAGTAGTTACAACAAAAAATAATACATATGAATTTAATTCGAGCAATGATCATCCGATTATGTTGATTTTTCAAAATTAGTCCCCGACTTTTAATTTGGACAATTTAGGTCTTTTGACTTTCAAATTTTTTCCAATGTTGGTCATTTTGTCAAATTTTGGTTAAGTTGATGTCAAATGAAGGGGTAAAATTGTCCCTTCACATGTTTAGTGTATTATTACTCGTATTTCTCCTTTCCTATACGTTGTATATATGAATATAATCTCAGTGAATGTCTCAATCGAAGCCATATAATCTCAGTTGAAGTCTCTTCGACTAAGATTATATTCATATATATAGCGTATAGGACATGAGATCAGAAATACGAGTAATAATACACTATACATGTGAACGGACAATTCTACCCCTTCATTTGACCTCAATTAACCAAACTTTGACGAAAGGACCAACATTGGAAAGAATTTGAAAGTCAAGGGACTTAAATTGTCCAAATTAAAAGTCGGAGACTAATTTTGGAAAATCAACATAATCGGAGGACCATTGCTGGAATTAACTCATTTCTTTAATTTATAATTCGATGTCTACAATGCATTTATTCAAAAAAAAATATTCATTATCAAAAATTTTAGAAAGAGATATAATTTCATTAGTTATATTGTCTATAATTTTTACAATACAAAGATTCCTTATCTTCAAATTTATTAATTAGTTATATTCACTATATTGTTCATTATTTTTTTTTACACTATCTTGTAATTAAATATAAAAGTTATACTAAAAAATAATGTTATATATTTATTTACCAAGTATTATGTTAACATGAAAAAAAAAAAAGTTTGAACCCAATATGTGACACACTTATCCATTGAAAAGATGCTGAGACTACAACATTGTTCAAATCAATCTTTTAAACAAATTCAACATTTAATTACACATGCATGAACATGATATACTTTGAAATACTTATTAAATAATAAACATTAGGCATTACGGGTGAAAAACTAGTATATATATAAAGAAGGAAAACGCACAATCTTACATATAATAATTATACAAAGAGGAATATATAATATGAGTAGCAGCAATAATATGTTGTGCACGCAGAGGATTTTACATAGGTGGTGGAGCGCAATCAACACTTGAAATTGGACCAAAAGCTGCTTCTGATGTCGGAGCTGCGGCCGCAGACGCCGGGCCAAAGGCGGCGCCCGAACTCAGAAACCGTGACGTTGCACGCCCTGCACTGCTTCTTACTGCCTTGCACAGATCTGCTAAAACCACTCCTGTAAATGTCCCAAAATATGTCAAGTTTTGATTACATACAATATATAAGAAAATTTTAAGTGCATGTTTTACACTATTCATACAATCATATATATTTTTATTTGGGGAAATCACCATTTTGGTCCCTCAATTGTTTCCCAACTGTCAATGTAGTCCGTTTTCGATTTCAACTAATTTGGTCATCGAATTGTTTAAAATTTTGTCAATTAAACCCTTCGAGGATCAAATTGACAAAATTTAAAAATGGGAAAATCACCATTTTGGTCCCTCGGAAGGGTTTAATTGATGAAAATTTAAACAATTCGAGGATCAAATTAGTTGAAATTGAAAACTAAGGACTACATTGGCAGTTGGGAAACAATTGGGGGACCAAAATGGTCATTTTCCCTTTATATTTTTTACAGTTGTATGCTTAAAGTCAGTCCTCTAATTATAGGGTGGCCAGGAATTCGACCCCTACCAACAATATCTTATAGGTAGGGCGGACTTCCCAGATTAGAGTTTGAGTTCTTGGATTCTCTAAATTGCAAATTGGGGGAAATGTAGAGATGAGTCCCTTGCTTATAAAGTCAACAACATGAGAACTGACTGAGAGTCTATTTTTTTTTTTGAAAACAACCAACAAAACTTCATTAAAGCAGGAATATATGAAATCCAACTAGAATGACCAGTTTGCGAACTAGCAGCTCTAGCCAAAGCATGAGCACACTTATTCACTGACTGAGAGTCTATTTGAACGACTTAAGATTTAACTTTTAGGAGTTTAAGATTAATCTGATACTCTGATGTAAGGTGAAATATAGTGTATAAAAAAAAGTGGGACGTACTGTTGGGAAGAGAAAGAAAATTAAAGCTAGAGGTGGCTTGCAGGCATATATACCTTCTTCGGAAGCCAAGTTGTAGTACAAATCAACAATGTTGGGGCAGTTTTGGTAGCATTGTGGCAGGCAAAGTTTAGCGGTGAAACGGTGGTCGAGAAGGGAATCAGAAGATATTCCGACGGATTTCCGATCAACCCCACAGGCAGCAATACATTCATCTGTCTCAATATGTTCACGCATATTAGTCCCCACCACCACCACCTCCGATGTCTTGCACTGCAATTTCATAGTTCCGTCACCAGATGCATAGGTCTCTAACAAGCATCGCTTCCCAGAAGATGCAATTGAAAATGAGCAGATGCCAACTGGTAATTGCTCACACACCAACTCTCCCAAAGCGGTTTGAATGAAGAGGAGAGAGAAGCAGGCAAGAAAATGTATCAACTTCATTTTCAATTCTGCTCTGCTCTAATTTAATTTCTTGGTTGATATGATGGTTTTGTGTGGGGTAGCATTGCATGCATCAAGTTTAAATAGAGTTGAGGAATTGATGAATTGAAAAAGCATGCAAAATGACAAGGCATAGTATGCTAGCTAGCTAGTGTTTATGGTAAACCCTACGAATCTTGATTTGGTTTTTATTCAATTAGTTGTAATGTTACGTTGTCTTTCAAAAAATGAAAAGAATGTTTACATGAGCAGTTCAATTGGTCATATTGATAAAGTTTGAAAAGAAGGGTAAATCCGGGATTAAGTTTATCAGTGGGCCGAGGCTCCTGTCCTAAGCTGAGTTACCATGATTTACATTCTCAAATGCTCTATCGAATCGGAGTCTTGAGTTGGAGATTCAATATTTTGGGAAGAAAAAATGAAAAGAATTGAAAATTATATTACTCCATAAGATATTTATGAGTCCAAATAAATGAATGGTAATTTGGAGGTTTATATTCAAATTAAAGC
>CM008332.1:15370650-15383260 GCA_002525835.2 Ipomoea batatas
TATTTCTCATATTCAATTATTAGCACTATTTTCATTACAACTTGACATTAATCTTAATTCTCTTTTTCAACCCAATTGAATGATATTTTCTTCTACAAAAAGTTGAGTCTCCAACCTGATGACTCAACAAACATGACTAAATGTCAGTGGACAAAATTCACAAGAGATCTGTCGACTCTCAATATTGCATACTGAATTGGTGAGTTAAGCTCTCAATATACCTCTTTTTTTCTTTCTTTCTTTTTTTTTTTTTGCTGAAATCGTTTATTTGCGTATGTTGAATATTTGTCATGCAGATATAACTAATGAAAATAGTGCTAATAATTGAATATGAGAAATACAATTTGGCATGAGAATAAACTATTTTGACTTAATGGTATCATTACTACAATTGTACTTGTCATATCAATATCTAATATGTGTTCTACACAATTAAATTTTGTGGGTTGAATTTCTACATTGAATAACCTAATTTATTAATCAATTTGAATCTCGTCTATAATATACATATGAGAGAAGTAAATAACCCGAACAATAATTAATCATTTTCATATTCCTAAATAAAGCATAGCTTAATATAATTAATGAAAAATAGTGCTAATTCTTAGGTATGGAGAATGCCGTTTGGCTTAGGCCATTTCCACCTTGGCTTACTAGTATCAAGATTGATGTTATGCTTGTCACATCTCTTTTGAACACGTGTTTTAAATAATTGATCATTACGAGTTAAGTTTTTTGACATAGCAATTAAATTTAATAAATGATATAGATCTCAAATTGATGAATAAGAGTAGTAAATAAATCTAACAATAATTAATCATTTTGATATCTAATAATAAATTATCCTTTAATATAATTAATGAAGAGTGATAATTGTTGAATACGGGGAATGCGATATGACTTGGCCATGCTTCATTTTGAAGTCTTGAGACCAAGATTTACATTATTATTGTCACATATCCATAGGACACATGTCATAAACAAATGATCATTATGCGCCGGGTTTTAAGCTGGATAACCTAATTTATGAAATTATTTGGATTCATCTTATGTTGTTGTCAGCTAGTAAATAACAACCCTAACAACAATCAATATATAGTCAATATCCAAAAATAAACTATGTTTTAATATAATTGATGAAGATTACTTTCTTACCCTCCCCGCGTTTTTTGTAATACAATTTATAAAGATTGTTTAATTTAATAAGAAAAATAAATTACAACAGTAAACTCGCATTATAAATCTGTAAAATAGCAGTGTAAGCAAGATGGATATGTCCCAATTTGGGTGGAAAGACTCTCTATTTACTTTTGACAAGAAACTAACTAACACTCATTAATTAATACAAGAAACTAACTAACATTCATTAATAGAGTTCCAAATGCAAGACATCAACAATAAACGAAGGTGGGAGATTCAACCACACCCTGAGATCAGTCAAAGAAAGGAATTCCCTTGTTAATTAACATATGGACAATCTTATTCGCTGATCATTTAACAAAATAAATAAATGTATTTAGTAAAGCTGAAAGTAAATCTTTAATGTCCAAAAGAAGTGAGATTTATGACCATTCAAGACTTGTATGATTTGAAGAGCATCTGTTTCAACTTAGAAATTATCATAATTTTAAGACTTTATCCACTTAAGGGCTTCCCTTACCGCTATAGCTTCAGTTTCCTTCACTATATAAATGCCTTCCCAAGGTAAGCATTGCGCCGCAACAAAGCCTCCATTATAATCTCTTAGCATAATTAATGGAGAAAAGTTTTGTGACCTCCCTCCCCCACCCACCATATTACCTGTCATTAGATTTAAAAAAAGGTTGTTTAGTTTAATTAGATAAAGAAATTGCAATAATAGATGAGATAGATAGATACGATATGGGAGATGCGTATCCTTTTGGTTGCACGTACATCGTACCTAATACCAATACTACCCACTTGGATTGGTATTGTAGACACGCATGTACCACCGCTATATCTATTATCTATTATCTATATAACAAATCATCATTATAATATCGGAATATTGTGACTTTGACTTCCCTCATCGTCGGTGGACAATTTTGTACCCACACCTTACATATTTTAACCATTCAATTTCAATAAATACTACATCTACTTTGATTTTTTATTTTACGTTTTACTCTCTACTTATTTAGCTATTGATTTTTAAACCTAAAAAATCAACAACTAACCAACACAAATGGTCAAAAAAACAAAATAATTTTTTTTAAAAAAGACTTGAAAAAACAAAGAGCTATTATCGATTTTAAAAATGAATAATAAAGTGTCAATTAAACACTTCTTTTCATAATATTTATACAATGAGAATAACTTATTATGAACCCAATGAGATAGCTCAAGTGGCAAGTGAGCTCTTTTTGTGGGGAAGAATTCCAGGAGAACTCGGGTTTTTTCAAGTGAATCTGATTGTCTCCGTCTCCGGTGAGTCACAAATTGCTTCCTTTGAGCATTCCTACATTGGTATTATAATCTTTGTGATAAGTTTTTTATTGGGCATTACCCTATGTTTTTCTGTGATCCTCCTTCTAATTTTGTTGGCGGTTGATAGATATATTATAAATAGACCTGGGGCAAATCAACTTGATGGAGCAGTCCGAACCAACCTCGGGGCCCTAGGGGTCGAGCCTAGTGCACCACACCTTGGGGTCCAAACCTGGGCCTAAAGCCGAGTTCGGAGATCGGCGCCTTAGAGGTCTCACGTCGAGCCCTAAGCTTAGTGCCTTATGGAGGTCCAAGGTCGAACTCTTGGGCTCAACCTCCGTGGCTTCATGATTCATTTGGAGCGAGGGTAGCGGAGGCGTTACACCCGGACAAGGAGGTCTAAACTACTTGCCTTTTTCTCGCGGGAGCGGTTAGAGCGCTGCCTAGTATAAAAGCACTCATCTTTGTCTCATTAAAATAACATCGTTCACTCTCTTTTAATAGCATTACATAAGTCTTAATACAACATTATCACCGTGACCAATATTCATGTCTTTACATTGATTACCTTTATCTTTATACATTATCTTTTAATTATTGGGTTATTTGAATCAGGCTACCTGAGTTAATATAATCTATCAATGGTGCTTTCATTGAGAGCTCGACATATAAGTTCGAGAGTGCTCTTTATTTCCTTGCATACCTAGCACTTGAGAGGTCCAATTCACGTAACCTTCATAGCTCCTGTAACGCCCACCCCACCTCGAGTGGGAACAACCCCAATGGTACCGCGAGCTGACAAGCCCATTTCGTGAGGTCGATAGGGGAGCTATGGGACCAACTCAACAACAACCACAATAGCAGCCTGGCTCCAATCGCCCCTCCTCCAACCACGGGTCTCACAACGAAGTGGTCGCGATTCAACAAGTTGCAACCTTGCTAACCCGCCTCGTCGAGGGGCTCCAAGGCAATTTTCCTCGTCCTTCGGCACGAACTTGAGCCCTCGAGGCTAGCTCATTGAAAGAACTTTAGGTGCGGTGTAACCCCATCAAGCTAACCCCACTACCGAGGTGCCATACGAGGCTACACATAGGCAACCACCCCCGAGATTGTCCTCCCAAGGTGTAACGCCAAGGACCCAAGCCTAAGCCCAATCCCAAGCCAATGTGGAGATCAGTTTGCCTAGTGCGACCCCAAGTGTTGACCGCAGTTGTATGAGAGATGGAAGGGGTATGAGCTCGCCCTACTTTGGTTCATGGTCGACCTCTACTTGATCAACCCCTATTTTGTCGAGCACACATTGAGTAACTCGGATTATCCCAGGTGTACATGATCATGATTTCTAAGCTAACACCGGAGAACTCATCATTCTCCAATCGGCCGAGAAGCTAAGCTTGCGTTGAAAACCCCTCCTTACCACGCAAAGTTGAGGTCGTGATTTGTTGATTGGTTGCCAAATGCCATGCCTCATTTCAGCAAGTTGGGCCAGTGGCATATCGAGCTCATACTGAAGGATTCATTTTACTCTGAGAAGCCAAGCTCATGGCTTGTTGAGTTCAACTCGAGGAACTTACATGAGCCCGAGCTCGACCGCCACGAGTACAAGGAGCCTGAGCTCAACAACCACGAGCATAATGAGCCCGAGCTTGGCCACCATGAGTGCAAAGAGCCCAATCCCAGACACCACAAGTGTAAGAAGTCAAAGCTCGGCCACCATGAACATAAGGAGTCGGAGCTCGACTACCACAAGTACAAGGAGCCTGAGCTCTGCCACCATAAGCGTAGGGAGTCCGAGCTCGGCCACCATGAGCACAAGGAGCCTAAGCTCGACTACCACGAGTACAAGGAACTTGAGCTCGGCTACCACAAGCATAAAGAGCCCGAACTTGACCACCATGAGTGCAAGGAGCCCAATATCGGCCACCACAAGTGCAAGGAACCCAAGCTCAATCAGCACAAGTATAAGGAACCCGAGCTCAACCTCTTGTTGAATATTAGGAAACTCCTAGTAGGGTGGACTTAGTTTCCTATTCCTATTAGGATATATTTGGTATGTAGTTTGGTATATATAGAGGTGCATAGGAATATAGAGATACAACCTATTGTAATCTTTCATTATTATAATATATTCATATATTCCCTTATTTTCTGGTTTTTCACATACTTTGCTTTTGTCTAACTAGCGGGTGGTTGTTATTCTCCACCGGCTAGGCCTTTCAATCCCTCAATTTCAACATAGTATCATAGCCTAAGATTTCTAGGCTATTTTCTTTCTATTTATGAAAAAATGCCATCTTTTTGGGGAAACGGCTGCCCATTTCGTTCCAACGCAATTATGGCTAGTGTGTGACGAAACAACCACCACAACCTTACTCGAAACGACGTCGCGAGCTTATGCCATGAATTCTGTCGCCATCCGCCGCCGCATGCGCCTCCACACGCCCCCTAGCCGTCACCGGAGAACTTATGTGTTTCTGTCTATATCTCCTCTTCTCTGGTGATTTTGTGATCTCACCTCTTACGCAGATGGATTTCTCTCCCTTTTGCAACCTTATCTGGAAAATTTCATCGACATTCTCTATCGCCGTCATCGTCATGCACCACCACCGTCTTCACACGCCGGCACGTGAGCCCACATCCAGCGTGATTTTTTTGTGACAATTTTCATATGGTTGTTTTGCCCTTCTTTCGACTTTTTGGTGAAATTTGAAGAATTTTTGGGGTTTTTGCCAAACTTCTCCCCATGGTGTTTGTGTTTTGGTATAAGCGTGTTTATTTTTTTCTCTCTGGTATGCCTTATCCCATACGTATTCAGTTTCAGCACTATTATAATGGTCTTTGATTATTTCCCATGTTTAAAGTAAGGGGGAGCATATATCTACAATTAGTGTGTTATCTTCAACTCAATGTTATTTTCATCTTTTGTTTTGAGTTTATCTTCACTACTATGGGCTCTACTGCATCCTTTGCTATTGTTGTAATATGTAGAAATATTGAATAAATGACTTTTTTTTCTCTCCTTTTCTCTTCTTCTCTGTATTGCTTTGAGCGTTGTTTTGAGCATTAGTTTATAGCAAATAAAATATTAATGTATCAAAATTAATTGAATATTTAGGAGGGGTGTATTCAATAATGACTTTCATAGACTTTTAAAGACTTTACCAACTTTAAAAGTTTGGTGGTATTCAATTTAGACTTTTAACACTTTAAACGTCTACCGTATTGGATCTAGACTTTTCAAAACTATTTAAAACTATACTGGTATTCAATTCAGACTTTTATAGAGTCTTTAAAAGTCTATTGGTATTCAAAAAGTTATTAACTTTCATAGACTCTGTCAAAATAGGATTTCTGTAGACTTTTTCTTGATTAATATAAATATATGAAATCAACCCTTCCAACCCCAAGCTTTTCAACATTCTTTACAGACTTTTTTTACTCTATCTAAACTAGAAAAACTTTTCATCAACTTTATGGTATGTTTCAAACCTCTCATAAATATTTATATAATTTGCGAAAAATTATTATTTATTAATGTTCAAAGCAAAATTTATTGGTGCGAACAGTAAAAAAAATTGTTGAGAACAGCCGAGGCTACAGTACACAGCAAAAAAATAATTGCTGCGAACAGTAGCCCTTGCTGTTCGAATCAAAAAAAAAAAAAATTTACTGCGAACAGCAAGAGAAATTTTTAATTTTTTTTTCAAATTTTATTTAATTAATATAATTTTATATAATTGTATATTCATTAATTATTAATATATGTATTTGTGTTAAGTTGAATTTTTTGAGAGATTCATATTTATTTTATAGTAATTATAATGGGAGATGTTAATCAAGAAAGGAGTAAAAGTAAAAGTAAAGTTAATAGAAATTATGCATTACGAACACTTGAGGAGAGTAACGAGTTGTTACAACTTATGGTCGATGCGATAAAAAATGGATGGCATGATTATTATATTACTCAACATTAGTTATTTCATTAGTTCAAGAAATATACTCAACCTTGTGCTTTTATGGTATGTAGTGACTTTCTCATATGGGAGGGAGGACATGAGATTGAGTCTCAGGCGATATTGACTCTTTGTGCTTCGACTCTTACTGAACAATCTTCATTAGTTCAAGAAATATTTTTATTGGTTATATTTAGTGAAAATTAATTATATTTTCTTTATGTATAATATACTTTATTTTTGTAGCAATCAATATTTATTTTTTATTTTTTATACAATGCATTAATTTATTTATGATCTATAAAAATATATTTTTGCAATAAAATTATAAATAATATATTAATAAAAGTTATGGAATGTTTGTAATTAGAGTTTTAATGATTTTTGTAGACTTTTTAATATGAATTTTTTAAAAAAAGTTTATAAATGTTTGTCCTACGAATAATTATAGACTGTTACAAAGTTGATGGAAGTTTAAAAGATTTTACGAAAGTCTACAAAAACTCTACAAAAGTAAATTAAAATCTATCACTTTTAAAGTTCTTTTAATTTTGCCATACTACATCTATGACTTTGAGCAACTTCCACATTTACAGGGCGTTTCGTTAGGAGGAGTGAATTAGGGTGGAAAAGAATTGTAATTCGGTGGAATTGCAATTCAATGAATAAAGTAGGAATTGAAATTACAGTGTTTGGTATGTAGAAATAGGAGTACATGGAATTGAAAGGTAAGAAGTGACAAAATGACTAAAATGCCCTTATATTGTGGTTGATGTTGTAGTAGTAGTAGTAGTAGTAGTAATAATAATAATAATAATTATTATTATTATTATTATTATTATTTCAAAAAATAATAATAATAAGTATAATAATAATAATTCATTCAAATAATAATAATAATAATAATAATAATAATAATAATAATAATAATAATAATAATAACTCTTTCAAAATAATAATAATAATAATAATAATAATAATAATAATAATTCTTTCAAAATAATTATTATTTCAAATTACAAAAAAAAAAAAAAAAAAAAAAAAAGGGAATGGGAGGAGGGGCAAAATTGTCTTTACACCAACAAATTGCCCCTCCTCTCCACCGAATTGCAATTCATGGGGGGTACCCCATGAATTACAATTCATCATTTGGAGTGAATTGCAATTCTGCGGAATTGCAATTCCCTCCAACCAAACACTGTAGTTTGGGAATTCACTGAATTGTAATTCAATAAATTGCAATTCTCCTAAACTACATCCAACCAAACAGGCCATTAGTCATTGATTATTATGGCATTGTCACATTTAGTCTTATTCTTTTAATTTGACATATAACCAAGGAAAAAAAATCCTTATACCAATATGAGTTACGATATTACATCCTTTGATATTTACAATATTTCTAATGTGTTTGAAATATGAATTATGATATGTGTAAGGATTTTTTTCTTCGTTATTTGTTAATTCTAACGGTAAAATAATGAAATTTTTAATAGAAAGTCATGGATGTAATATGACAAAATTAATAAAATATGACTAAATGTGGTAATGCCATAATAATCGAGCGCTAAAAGTAGAAGTTGTTCAAAGTCATGGATGTAATATTGCAAAGTTAAAAAAAAAATATGACTAAATGTGGCAATGCCACAATAGTCGATGACTAAAAGTGAAAATTATTTAAAATCAGAGATGTAATATGACAAAATTAAAAGAATATGACTAAATGTGACAATACCACAATAATCGATGAGTAAAAGTGGAATTTGGTATAAGTTTGATGGCCTAATATATGGGCATATGGCTCTTCCATTAGACTATGCGAATCAATCAATTACCTCTGCGTACTACGATGGTTTAGTAATTGTCACTTTCATATATTTTACTCATCCATTCACAGCCATACAACTAAATTAATTATCATCCATAAATCAAAAGAAATGGAAATGATACTTCACTGTCACGTTTAAATCACCTTAATTGCATGTCCTACGGTGCTGCCATACAGTTATCCGTTGTTTTACCAAGTCAGATGTATACATATAATCAATTGTCAAAATATGATATAAATTTGAATTATTCGGTCCCGCCTCAATCATTATATCGTGAACCATGAACTATATTACAAAATGAATGAAACATTTATTTTTATTATATTGAAAGTTTGCTTTTATTGTAGTTTAAGTTCATTTTAAGTATACTTAAATATGAACATTCAATATATTAAAAATAAATTTTTAGTATATTAAAAATAAACATATATCAATGGTCTATCTTACAATGTAAATCATGATGGTATATAATTTATTTTCCTGGCTTTAATAGGTCACATTAGGCTGCGTTTTCTTCAATAAATATATTTTTCATTTTCATTTCTTTCATTTGTAAACGCACATTAAAATTTAGAAAATGTATTTAATTATTTTATTTAACCATTAAAAAAAAAAAGCAATAAAGGAAGAAGAAGATTAGAAGAATAAAGAATAGTGTATGGAACTCAATCATTCAGATTTCTGAAATTTATTGTCAATTTCGTGCTAAATAATAGAGACAATTGTCTCCCTTTGTCCTTTTCTTTTCCAATTTTTCTTTGGTTGTGGAGTTCCTTTACATGTACTTCTTATTTCTTTTCGCTTACTTTTTACTCTCTGATGTGACAATTGATGATTAGTTATCTTCATTCAATGGGTCTCATTGAAAATATCAACATCAAAATTTTGTGAGATGGAGAGCATCCTCATTTGTTAAGTTCTTTTGTGGGTTTTTACAGGTATTACTAGGAAAGAGAAAAAAAAAAAAAAAGTAAAACAGAATCTGAAAATAATTTTTTTTTTAAGAAAAAGGACAATTGCATATTAACGCGCCCGACTGGACGCTTTTGGTGCTTTTCACACAGACTTGGGGAGTTTCTTTTTGGGGTGGGCCCCACTTTGGAGACAAATAAATCATTTTATTATCCAATGAGCTCAAATCTTCTCTCCTCCACATCACACAAGGCATCACAGAACACCTTATAAAATCTACTATTGTAAATGGTTAGAGTATGAATACTATTTTTCTTGGTTGTGTTTATTTTTTCTTTCCTAATCTGATCAATGTACCAATCTAATCATTAATCTCTTTCTAACTTACTAACTCCTCAACCATTTATCCTCTAAGCAATAATATCTAGTCAAATCATCAATATTAATCATATATTTAAACACCATATGAATCTATCCAACATAAGATGCTTGATCTTCTAAATGTTTTTTCACTGTTACGCATTTAATAAATTTGTTGGGAGATCCTTAACGCACTAAGACTTTTAGAAAATAAGTATATTCAAACAATTTGACTGAAAATTTCAAAATTATTTCAGAAAAATTATGTGGGATTGGCTCCAATGTGATCAATCAATTTTAATTAGCTATTTGAGACCACTACGTTTAACTATTTAATATTAATTTCAATTGGTTTGTCCACTCCCGTCCTTACTAAAATACTCAACCGATTAGTTAGTTGTTGAATTTTAAGTAAATACCATGTCAATTATATAGTCTGATTGCGATCCTTAAGAACATTAGATTAATTCTATCTGTCCATTTAAGATAATTAATAGTTAAAATTAAATAAAAATACGTTGACATTTTTGTAACTACGATAGTGTATTTCCGGATAAATGAAAATGCATTTTGAAACTTTTTTTGTAAATGCACTATTAAGTAGTGTCAATTGTTTATGTTTCTAGATCAGCGAATAAGCTCGCTCATGCTTTAGCTAGGGCTGCTCATTCTCAGTCGGGTCCTTCTATTTGGATTTCTTCCATTCCTATTTGTATTGAACATTTAATTTAATGAAGTGGTCGTTGTTTTTCAAAAAGAGTATGCATTTAGTAAATTTCACTTTTTATGTAATAGCTCAAACCACACAAGATAAGTAAATCGCACTAGAAAAGACTTTATGCAACAAACTCTATTTAAAAAGTGTTGATAAGAATTAAACACTTGACTTTCAAGTGCTAGAGTTATACTAATTTTTCTCAATCTCCCCTTTTGAGGCTCATTTTTCTATTTATAAAATAATATGTGAACTCTCATTTTCTACTCTTACTCTCAACATTTTGATGTCAACACTTTTATTAGGACCCCTATAATGAAAATAGCATATCATTATTTACTACATAAGGGAATTAAAGTGAGAGAGTGAATTTATAAGTATACATAGTAGAACCCATTTTATGTTGGCCACTATTCTAAACTTAAGAGCATCACAATAGAGACTTTTGAGTGATTTTTTAGAATATTTTGGGTGAAGTGGAAGAGAGAGAATGAGGAGAAAGAAGGAAGTAGCGCTTCTTGCAAGGATCATATTTTTTATCTGTGAGCTCCACAAAAAAAAAAAAAATTAAAAAAATCGCCTTGGTGCATGTGAGGTGCACTAGCGGAGTGTTTGGTTGGTGGAAATTATTTTCCTTAGATTGGGGAAAATTGTGGTTTTTTTATGTTTGGCTCATGAATTCATTTTCCATTTGAAAATGAATTCCTCAAATTTGAAGAAAACAAAATTCTTAGTTGGACCAAGAATTTTGTTTTCAATTGAACATGGGAAGAAAAATTGGAATGGTTGAACTATTTTGCCCCTTGTGTTCTTTCTTAATTATTCTTAACTTGTAGGGGCATATAGATCTTTATACTCATTATTCCTTACAATTCTAAATTACATTTCCTTACAATTAGTATTCCCAGTAATTTTTTTGAAACAACCAAACAATGAAATTCATCCTCATAGTAATTACATTTCCATAAAATTTTAATTCCACTTCCCCTAAAATATTCTCCGCGAACCAAACGAGCCCTAGGAACGCCCAATCGGGCTCGTGCACACCACGTGCTCGTTAAGTGCGTAAATTCTCTTTTATTATTAATCTTTTCGTGCCAGACTTATTCTTTTCCCTTGCTTTTTCTCTCGCATTTCCTCTCCTTCCCTCTCTCATAGCTGGCACTTCAAAAATCATTGCTATTGAAAATGCCCCATTAAAAGTTATAGAAACAAATATTAATCAGTCATGACCTAATGAACATAACATTTACATCACCCAGAATTAAAGTTGACTAAAGATGTGTAAACTGTAGTGGTGTAGTCGTATAGAAATCGTCATGGTTTGAATATTTTGGGGGAGGAAAACAGAAAACTCGGAAAAAGCAAGGCTGGAAAGCAAGAAAAAGGAAAAATAAAAGAGATATGGAGATCATACTTTATAACGCTCTGACGCCCTCTAACCGTTAATGGGACACCTGTCTGTGTTCTCGTGGACCATCGCCCTTAAGTTTTTTTTTATCCGGTAACATTTCCGTCTCCCAACCGTTACGGCATGTGCGAAGCGCCACATAATCACGTGCAACCCACCCCGGTTAATGGAGACACACGTGCGTCTTGCGTCCTCTGTAGCAGCAGCAGCTGATGAAGGAATCTCGATTTCTCAATCTACCATGCCGCCACTTGAATTGTCAGATCTACCCTCACGTCCATCTGTGATAAATCTCTTATCTTAACGAGTAACACAAGGATAGTATAGTAATTGGATCGGCTCATTGTTTGTAACAATACGGTTGATAGTACTGTCGTTTTGTACGATATTGCCAAGTGACTTTGGCTTCACGTGACAGTGAAAGGTGGGGTAGGTTCCTAACACACTTGTTTAGTGGACATTAATCCACATTACTTAATGGATTAAAGCATCAAGACAATAAGCATATGAAATGGTCGGTCAATTATTTATACATTATAAAAGTTAGTCTTACCAATTCAATAGAAAACACCATGTAAATGACACAAATGCAAAACAGGTTTTGCCAATTCGAAATATTATAAAAAAGGGTCACACTTGTGTGAGACCGTCTCACGGATCCTTATTCGTGAGACGGGTCGGGTCGGGTCAAAGCACCATGCAAATGTCATACTTATATGTGCAAATCTCACACTTATATGCTCAAATATAACACTAATCAAAAATACAATTTTTGTTACTTATAAGAGAAAAAGTAATACATTTTT
The DNA here is from genome assembly GCA_002525835.2 of Ipomoea batatas. Classification (NCBI taxonomy): domain Eukaryota; kingdom Viridiplantae; phylum Streptophyta; class Magnoliopsida; order Solanales; family Convolvulaceae; genus Ipomoea; species Ipomoea batatas. The sequence continues at coordinate 15,383,085 of CM008332.1, forward strand.
CATAATAAGTAATGTTGACAAGTACCTCTCACTTATAAGGGCAAATATAATACTTTTGAGGAAAAATGTAATACTTTTAAATCGAAATGTAAAAGTATTGTATTTTCCCTTAAAAGTATTAAATTTACCCTAATAAGTAACAAAAAATTTATTACTAATTAGTATTACATTTGAGC
>CM008332.1:15402727-15414562 GCA_002525835.2 Ipomoea batatas
TTTCTTTCTTTTTTGTTGTTTTTAGTTCATGATTAACCCGGTTTTTTCATATCTTTATCCAAAAAAATTAATGTAGTTTTATATATAAATTTTTTTCCCTTTTAAATAAAATTAAACCCCCCCCCCCCTCTCTTTCATTACAACTTGACATTAATCTTAATTCTCTTTTTCAACCCAATTGAATGATATTTTCTTCTTCAAAAAGTTGAGTCTCCAACCTGATGACTCAACAAACATGACTAAATGCCAGTGGACAAAATTCACAAGAGATCTGTCGACTCTCAATATTGCATACTGAATTGGTGAGTTAAGCTCTCAATATACCTCTTTTTTTCTTTCTTTCTTTTTTTTTTTGCTGAAATTGTTTATTTGCGTATGTTGAATATTTGTCATGCAGATATAACTAATGAAAATAGTGCTAATAATTGAATATGAGAAATACAATTTGGCATGAGAATAAACTATTTTGACTTAATGGTATCATTACTACAATTGTACTTGTCATATCACTATCTAATATGTGTTCTACACAATTAAATTTTGTGGGTTGAATTTCTGCATTGAATAACCTAATTTATTAATCAATTTGAATCTCGTCTATAATATACATATGAGAGAAGTAAATAACCCGAACAATAATTAATCATTTTCATATTCCTAAATAAAGCATAGCTTAATATAATTAATGAAAAATAGTGCTAATTCTTAGGTATGGAGAATGCGGTTTGGCTTACTAGTATCAAGATTGATGTTATGCTTGTCACATCTTTTTTGAACACGTGTTTTAAATAATTGATCATTACGAGTTAAGTTTTTTGACATAGTAATTAAATTTAATAAATAATATAGATCTCAAATTAATGAATAAGAGTAGTAAATAAATCTAACAATAATTAATCATTTTGATATCTAATAATAAATTATCCTTTAATATAATTAATGAAGAGTGATAATTGTTGAATACGGGGAATGCGATATGACTTGGCCATGCTTCATTTTGAAGTCTTGAGACCAAGATTTATATTATTATTGTCACATATCCATAGGACACATGACATAAACAAATGATCATTATGCGCCGGGTTTTAAGCTGGATAACCTAATTTATGAAATTATTTGGATTCATCTTATGTTGTTGTCCGCAAGTAGTTAATAACAACCCTAGCAACAATCAATATATAGTCAATATCCAAAAATAAACTATGTTTTAATATAATTGATGAAGATTACTTTCTTACCCTCCCCACGTTATTTGTAATACAATTTATAAAGATTGTTTAATTTAATTAGAAAAATAAATTACAACAGTAGACTCACATTATAAATCTGTAAAATAGCAGTCTAAGCAAAATGGATATGTCCCAATTTGGGTGGAAAGACTCTCTATTTGCTTTTGACAAGAAACAAACTAACATTCATTAATACAAGAAACTAACATTCATTAATTAATACAAGAAACTAACTAACATTCATTAATAGAGTTACAAACGAAGGTGGGAGATTCAACCACACACTGAGATCAGTCAAAGAAAGGAATTCCCTTGTTAATTAACATATGGACAATCTTATTCGTTGATCATTTAACAAAATAAATAAATGTATTTGGTAAAGCTGAAAGTAAATTTTTAATGTCCAAAAGAATAAGATCGAACTGAAATTTATGACCATTCAAGCCTTGTATGATTTGAAGAGCATCTGTTTCAACTTAGAAATAATCATAGTTTGACTTTATCCACTTAAGGGCTTCCCTTAAGGCTATAGCTTCAGTTTCCTTCACTATATAAATGCCTTCCCAAGGTAAGCATTGCGCTACAACAAAGCCTCCATTATAATCTCATAGCATAATTAATGGAGATAAGTTTTGTGACCTCCCTCCCCCACCCACCATATTACCTGTCATTAGATTTAAAAAAGGTTGTTTAGTTTAATTAGATAAAGAAATTGCAATAATAGATGAGATAGATAGATACGATATGGGAGATGCGTATCCTTTTGGTTGCACGTACATCGTACCTAATACCAATACTACCCACTTGGATTGGTATTGTAGACACGCATGTACCACCGCTATATCTATTATCTATTATCTATATAACAAATCATCATTATAATATCGGAATATTGTGACTTTGACTTCCCTCATCGTCGGTGGACAATTTTGTACCCACACCTTACATATTTTAACCATTCAATTTCAATAAATACTACATCTACTTTGATTTTTTATTTTACGATTTATTCTCTACTTATTTAGCTATTGATTTTTAAACCTAAAATATCAACAACTAACCAACACAATTGGTCAAAAAAACAAAATAATTTTTTAAAAAAAAAAACTCAAAAAAAGAGATCTTATCGATTTTAAAAATGAATAATAAAGTGTCAATTAAACACTTCTTTTCATAATATTTATACAATTAGAATAACCTATTATGAACCCAATGGGATAGCTCAAGTGGCAAGTGAGTTCTTTTTGTGGGGAAGAATTTCAGGAGAACCCGGGTTGATTCCTATAAGTGACGATTCCCCCAGGGCTAGCTCTTGTGCTTCCCAGGGTACATATACGTTCTTGACCTTTGTTACCAACTGCGACACCGACGCGGAGCTGCAAGGGAGTTGTTGCTCTAGCCTTAAAATTGTGCTGAAAACTAATGCATAGTTCCTTGCAAACTACCACAGTTTCAAGTGAATCTGATCGTCTCCGGCGAGTCACAAATTGCTTCCTTTGAGCATTCCTACATTGGTATTATAATCTTTGTGATAAGTTTTTTGTTGGACATTACCCTATGTTTTTCTGGGATCCTCCTTCTAATTTTGTCGGCGGTTGATAGATATATTATAAATAGACCCGGAGCAAATCAACTTGATAAAGCAGTCAGAACCAACCTCGGAGCCCTAAGGGTCGAGCCTAGTGCACCACGCCTTGGGGTCCAAACCTGGGCCTAAAGCCGAGTTCGGAGCTCGGCGCCTTGGAGGTCTCACGTCGAGCCCTAAGCTTGGTGCCTTATGGAGGTCCAAGGGCGAACTCTTGGGCTCAACCTCCGTGGCTTCATGATTCATTTGGAGCGGGGGTAGCGGAGGCGTTACACCCGGACAAGGAGGTCTAAACTACCTGCCTTTTTCTCGCGGGAGCGGTTAGAGCATTGCCTAGTACAAAAGCACTCGTCTTTGTCTCATTAAGATAGCATCATTCACTCTCTTTTAATAGCATTACATAAGTCTTAATACAACATTATCACCGTGACCAATATTCATGTCTTTACATTGATTACCTTTATCTTTATACATTATCTTTTAATAATTGAGTTATTTGAATCAGGCTACCTGAGTTAATATAATCCATCAATGGTGCTTTCATTGAGAGCTCGACATATAAGTTCGAGAGTGCTCTTTATTTCCTGGCCTACCTAGCACTTGAGAGGTCCAATTCACGTAACCTTCATAGCTCCTGTAACGCCCACCCCACCTCGAGTGGGAACAACCCCAATGGTATCGCGAGCTGACAAGCCCATTTTGTGAGGTCGATAGGGGAGCTATGAGACCAACTCAACAACAACCACAATAGTAGGCTGGCTCCAATCGCCCCTCCTCCAACCACGAGTCTCACAACGAAGTGGTCGCGATTCAACAAGTTGCAACCTTGCTAACCCGCCTTGTCGAGGGGCTCCAAGGCAATTTTCCTCGTCATTCGGCACGAACTTAACCCCTCGAGGCTAGCTCATCGAAAGAACTTTAGGTGCGGTGTAACCCCATCAAGCTAACCCCACTACTGAGGTGCCATACGAGGCTACACGTAGGCAACCACCCCCGAGATTGTCCTCCCCAGGGCCAAGTGTAACGCCAAGGACCCAAGCCTAAGCCCAATCCCAAGCCGATGTGGAGATCAATTTGCCTAATGCGACCCCAAGTGTTGACCGCAGTTGTATGAGCTCGCCCTACTTTGGTTCATGGCCGACTTCTACTTGATCAACCCCCATTTTTTCGTGCACACATTGAGTGACTCGGATTATCCCGGATGTACATGATCATGATTTCTAAGCTAACACCGGAGAACTCATCATTTTCCCATCCGCCGAGAAGCTAAGCTTGCGTTGAAAACCCCTCCTTACCACGCAAAGTTGAGGTCGTGATTTGTTGATTGGTTGCCAAATGCCATGCCTCATTTCAGCAAGTCGGGCCAGTGGCATATCAAGCTAATACTGAAGGGTTCATTTTACTCTAAGAAGCCAAGCTCATGGCTTGTTGAGTTCAACTCGAGGAACTTACATGAGCCCGAGCTCGACCACCACGAGTACAAGGAGCCTGAGCTCAACAACCACGAGCACAATGAGCCCAAGCTTGGCCACCATGAGTGTAAAGAGCCCAATCCCAGACACCACAAGTGTAAGAAGTCAAAGCTCGGCCACCATGAACATAAGGAGTCGGAGCTCGACTACCACAAGTACAAGGAGCCTGAGTTCTACCACCATAAGCGTAGGAGTCCGAGCTCGGCCACCATGAGCACAAAGGAGCCTAAGCTCGACTACCACGAGTACAAGGAACTTGAGCTCGGCTACTACAAGCATAAAGAGCCCGAACTTGACCACCATAAGTGCAAGCAGTCCAATATTGGCCACCACTAGTGCAAGGAACCCAAGCTCGATCAGCACAAGTATAAGGAGCCCGAGCTCAACCTCTTGTTGAATATTAGGAAACTCCTAGTAGGGTGGACTTAGTTTCCTATTCCTATTAGGATATATTTGGTATGTAGTTTGGTATATATAGAGGTGTTTAGGAATATAGAGATACAACCTATTATAATCTTTCATTATTAATTTATTATAATATATTCATATATTCTCTTATTTTATGGTTTTTTACTTACTTTGCATTTACCTAACTGGCGGTTGGTTGTTATTCTCCACCAGCTAGGCCTTTCAATCCCTCAATTTCAACATAGTATCAGAGCCTAAGATTTCTAGGTTATTTTCTTTCTATCTATGAAAAAATGCCATTTTTTCGGGGAAACGACTGCCCATTTCGTTCCGAAGCAATTATGGCTAGTGTGTGAAGAAACAACCACCACAACCTTACTTGGAACGACGTCGCGAGCTTATGCCATGAATTCTGTCGCCATCCGCCGCCGCATGCGCCTCCACACGCCCCCTAGCCGTCACTGGAGAACTTATGTGTTTCTATCTAGATCTCCTCTTCTCCGGTGATTTTGTGATCTCACCTCTTACGCAGATGGATTCCTCTCCCTTTTGCAACCTTATCTGGAAAATTTCATCGACATTCTCTACCGCCGTCGGTGTCATGCACCACCACCGTCTTCACACGCCGGAGCGTGAGCCCACATCCAGCGTGATTTTTTGGTGACAATTTTCATATGGTTGTTTTGCCCTTCTTTCGACTTTTTGGTGAAATTTGATGAATTTTTGGCTTTATTGCCAAACTTCTCCCCATGGTGTTTGTGTTTTGGTATAAGAGTGCTTATTTCTTTCTCTATGGTATGCCTTATCCCATAGATATTCAGTTTCAGCACTATTATAATGGTCTTTGGTTATTTCTCATGTTTAAAGTAAGGGGTAGCATATATCTACAATTGGTGTGTTATCTTCCACTCAGTGTTATTTTCATCTTTTGTTTTGAGTTTATCTTCACTACTATGGGCTCTACTGCATCCTCTGCTATTGTTGTAATATGTAGAAATATTGAATAAATGAATTATTTTCTCTCCTTTTCTCTTCTTCTCTGTATTGCTTTGAGCGTTGTTTTGGGCATTAGTTTATAGCAAATAAAATATTAATGTATCAAAATTAATTGAATATTTAGGGGGTGTATTCAATCATGAGTTTCATAGACTTTTAAAGACTTTACCAACTTTAAAAGTTTGGTGGTATTCAATTTAGACTTTTAACTCTTTAAACGTCTACCGTATTGGATCTAGACTTTTCAAAACCATTTAAAAGTATACTGGTATTCAATTCAGACTTTTATAGAGTCTTTAAAAGTCTATTGGTATTCAAAAAGTTATTAACTTTCATAGACTCTGTCTGACGGTAATAATGTGTTACCGGATGTATTTGAGTATTATTTGAATGTTGTCAAGTATTTGAATACAGTATTGAGTGCAGTGCACAGTGTACAAAATGAGTTGAGTGTTGTTCTTTTGTCTATGTTCAAGTGTCGTAAGAAGTGTCCCTTTATTTCCTTCAGCTCAGTAATGGAGCGTTAATGCCCAGGGGCTGAGGAGCCGTTGAGCATTAATGCTGGGGAGTTGAACGTTGGGCATCAATGCTGAGGAGTTGAACGTTGGGCATCAATGCTGAGGAGTTGAACAGTTGAGCATTGATGCTGAGGAATCAGGTGTCTTGGGTAGTTTGAACGACAACTATCTTGCTTTTGGGTCTTGCCAGTGGTTCCGGGTCCTGCCATTGGTTCCGGGTCGGATACTGATGCCCTATTATACTGTCACTGTCAAAATAGGATTTCTGTAGACTTTTTCTTGATTAATATAAATAGATGAAATCAACCCTTCCAACCCCAAGCTTTTCAACATTCTTTACAGACTTTTTTTTTACTCTATCTAAACTATAAAAATTTTTCTTCAATTTTATGGTATGTTTCAAACCTTTCATAAATATTTATATAATTTGCAAAAAATTATTATTTATTAATGTTCAAAGCAAAATTTTTTGGTGCGAACAAAAAAAAAATTGTTGCGAACAGTCGAGGCTACTGTACGCAGCAAAAAAATAATAGCTGCGAACAGTAGCCCTTGCTGTTCGAATCAAAAAAAAATTACTGTAAACAGCAAGAGTAATTTTTAATTTTTTTTTCAAATTTTATTTAATTAATATAATTTTATATAATTGTATATTCATTAATTATTAATATATGTATTTGTGTTAAGTTGAGTTTTTTGAGAGATTCATATTTATTTTATAGTAATTATAATGGGAGATGTTAATCAAGAAAGGAGTAAAAGTAAAAGTAAAGTTAATAGAAATTATGCATTACGAACACTTGAGGAGAGTAACGAGTTGTTACAGCTTATGGTCGATGCAATAAAAAATGGATGCATGGCATTATAATTATATTACTCAACATTAGTTATTTCATTAGTTCAAGAAATATACTTAACCTCGTGCTCATATGGCATGTAGTAACTTTCTCATATGGGATGGAGGTCATGAGATTGAGCCTCAGGTGATATTGACTCTTTGTGCTTCGACTCTTACTGAACACTCTTCATTAGTTCAAGAAATATTTTTATAGGTTATATTTAGTGAAAATTGATTATATTTTCTTTATGTATAATATACTTTATTTTTGTAACAATCAATATTTATTTTTTATTTTTTATACAATGCATTAATTTATTTATGATCTATAAAAATATATTTTTGCAAGAAAATTATAAATAATATATTAATAAAAGTTATGGAATGTTTGTAAGGGTGTATTCAATTTAGAGTTTTAATGATTTTTGTAGACTTTTTTTAATATGAAATTTTTTTAAAAAGTTTATAAATGTTTGTTCTACGGATAATTATAGACTGTTACAAAGTTGATGAAAGTTTAAACGATTTTAGGAAAGTTTATAAAAACTCTACAAAAGTAAATTAAAATCCATCACTTTAAAAGTCTTTAAAAGTCTTGATTGAATACACCCCATTAGTTTATAAGTTGAGCAAATTCACTTTTAGTCCTCGACTATTGTGGTATTGCCATATTTAGTCCTATTCTTTTAATTTTGCCATATTACATCCCTGACTTTGAACAACTTCCACTTTTAGTCCCCGACTATTATGGCATTTCCACATTTAGTCATATTCTTTTAATTTTGCCATATTACATCTTACTTTGAGCAACTTCCACATTTACAGGGCGTTTGGTTAGGAGGAGTGAATTATGGTGGAAAAAAATTGTAATTCGGTGGAATTGCAATTCAATGAATAAAGTAGAAATTGAAATTACAGTGTTTGGTATTCATAAATAGGAGTACAGGGAATTGAAAGGTAAGAAGTGACAAAATGACTAAAATGCCCTTATGTTGTGGTAGATGTTGTAGTAATAGTAGTAGTAGTAGTAGTATAGTAATAATAATAATAATAATAATAATAATAATAATTATTATTATTATTATTATTATTATTATTATTTCAAAAAAAATAATAACAATAATAATAATAATAAGTATAATAATAATAATAATTCAATCAAAAATAATAATAATAATAATAAATCTTTCAAAATAATAATAATAATAATAATAATTCTTTCAAAATAATTATTATTATTATTATTTCAAATTTTAAAAAAAAATAAATAAATAAAAGACAAAGTGTATTGGAGGAGGGGCAAAATTGTCTTTACACTAACAAAATAATTATTATTATTATTATTTCAACATTGTAGTTTGGGAAATTCACTGAATTGTAATTCAATGAATTGCAATTCTCCCAAACTACATCCAACCAAACAGGCCATTAGTCATTGACTATTATGGTATTGTCACATTTAGTCTTATTCTTTTAATTTTGCCATATTACATCCATGACTTTCTATTAAAAATTCCGTTATTTTACCGTTAGAATGAACAAATAACGAAGAAAAAAATCCTCACACATATCATAACTCATATTTCAAACACATTAGAAATATTGTAAATATCAAAGGATGTAATATCGTAACTCATATTGGTATAAAGATTTTTTTTTTCCTTTGTTATATGTCAATTTAAGGATATCATTGTATTTCAATATCATAACACATATTTCTAACAGTAAAAATTAGGGGTGGGCACTTCAGGATTCGGTACGGTTTTTTTCGGTTTTGGTTTCGGTAACGGTATTTCGGTATTACAAAAAATGATACCATTCGGTTTACAATATAGTTCGGTTTCGATTTCGGTTTGGGATCCGGTTTGGTTTAGGATGTTCAATTTTCAACATTTACTAATTTTTCAAATAACACACTGCCAAACAATACATATTCGCATAATCCAAAGTCTAAAATATAAATATTACATAAAAACAAAACAATTCAAACACAAAATTAAAATAGCAATCCAAATGGTAAAGTAATATCTTGTACATCCATCACCCCCCATCACGGATTAATATTCATTATTATTATTTATTATATATATTAAAAATCGAACAGTTTTCGGTTTGGTTCGGTAAAAACCCGAACCGAACCGAACCGTTCGGTTTCTCTATATTAAGTACCGTTCGGTTCATTTGGTTTATACCGAACCGAACCGGACTACTTCAGTACGGTTCGGTTTGGTTCGGTTCGGTTTTACCGAACCGAAGTGCCCACCCCTAGTAAAAATAATGGAATTTTTAACAGAAGATTAATGGTTGCAATCAAATGAAAGTCATGGATGTAATATGACAAAATTAATAGAATATGACTAAATGTGGTAATGTCATAATAGTCGAAGGCTAAAAATAGAAGTTGTTCAAAGTCATGGATGTAATATGGTAAAATTAAAAAAAAATGACTAAATGTGGCAATGTCACAATATTCAAGGACTAAAAGTGAAAATTATTCAAAGTCAGATTGTAATATGACAAAATTAAAAGAATATAACTAAATGTGACAATACCACAATAGTCGAGCAGTAAAAGTGGAATCTGGTATAAGTTTGATGGCCTAATATATGGGCATATGGCTCTTCCATTAGACTATGCGAATCAATCAATTACCTCTGCATACTGCGATGGTTTAGTAATTGTCACTTTCATATATTTTACTCATCCATTCACAGCCATACAACTAAATTAATTATCATCCATAAATCAAAAGAAATGGAAATGATACTTCACTGTCACGTTTAAATCACCTTAATTGCATGTCCTACGGTGCTGCCATACAGTTATCCGTTGTTTTACCAAGTCAGATGTGTACATATAATCAATTGTCAAAATATGATATAAATTTGAATTATTCGGTCCGCTTCAATCATTATACCGTGAACCATGAACTATATTACAAAATGAATGACTTACATACACATTTATTTTTATTATATTGAAAGATTGCTTTTAGTGTAGTTTGAGTTCATTTTAAGTATACCTAAATATGAACATTCAATATATTAAAAATAAATTTTTAGTATATTAAAAATAAACATATATCAATGGTCTCTCTTACCATGTAGATCATGATGGTATATAATATGTTTTCCTGGATTTAATTTTTAAAATTTTTTTTTCTTTGGTAAGTTCACAGGAACTGGCCCAAGGGGAATCATCACTTCTTTGGGAATCGAACTCAGGTTCTCCTAGAATTCTTTCCCACAAAGAGAGTTCACTTGCCATTTGAACTACCCATTGGGTTAATTTTCTTGGCTTTAATAGGTCACATTATGCTGCGTTTTCTTCAATAAATATATTTTTTCTTTTTCATTTCTTTCATTTGTAAACGCACATTAAAATTTAGAAAATGTATTTAATTATTTTATTTAACCATTAAAAAAAAAAAAAGGCAATAAAGGAAGAAGAAGATTAGAAGAATAAAAAATAGTGTATGGAACTCAATCATTCAGATTTCTGAAATTTATTGTCAATTTCGTGCTAAATAATAGAGACAATTGTCTCCCTTTGTCCTTTTCTTTTCCAATTTTTCTTTTGTTGTGGACTTCCTTTACATGTACTTCTTATTTTTATTCATTTACTTTTTACTCTCTGATTTGACAATTGGTGATTAGTTATCTCCATTCAATAAGTCTCAATAAAAATATCAACATCAAAATTTTGTGTGATAGAGAGCATCCTCATTTGTTAAGTTCTTTTGTGGGTTTTTACAGGTGTTACTAGAAAAGAGGAAAAAAAAAAAAAGTAAAACAGAATTTGAAAATAATTCTTTTTTAAAAAAAAGAAAAGAAAAAAGAAAAAATGACAATTGCATATTAACGCGCCCGACTGGACGCTTTTGGTGCTTTTCACACAAACTGGGGGAGTTTCTTTTTGGGGTGGGCCCCACTTTGCAGACAAAAAAAAATCATATTATTATCTAAGGAGCTCAAATCTTCTCTCTCCTACATATCACACAAGACACCACAGAAAACCTTCTAAAATCCACTATTGGAAATGCTAGAGTATGAATACTATTTTTCTTGGTGGTGTTTATTTTTTCTTTCCTAATCTGATCAATGTACCAATCTAATCATTAATCTCTTTCTAACTTGCTAACCGCAAATTATATGGTGGACCATGGTCTACAATGCATTGTGGACCGTGGTCATAGCTGATACTGTAGTTGTGTTGAACGGATACTGCAGTTGTGTTGAAAAGATATTGCGGTTGTGTTGAAAGGAAACTGCAGTTACGCGGAACAGAGGTCGTTCATCCATTCAACACAATTGCAGTATCCATTCAACACAACTGTAGTATCCGTTCAACACAACTGCAGTATCAGTTCAACACAGCTGCATTTACAGACGGATGAAATGGCATCTATTCCGCGCAACTGCAGTTTCCTTTTAACACAACTGCAATATCCTTCCAACACAACTGCAGTATCAGTTCAACACAACTGCAGTCTCAGCCATGACCTATGGTCCACAATGCACTGTGGACCATGGTCCACGGTATAACAACTGCTTACTAACTCCTCAACCATTTATCCTCTAAGCAATAATATCTAGTCAAATCATAAGTATTAATCATATATTTAAACACCATATGAATCTATCCAACATAAGATGCTTGATCTTCTAAATGTTTTTTCACTGTTACGCATTTAATAAATTTGTTGGGAGATCCGTAACGCACTAAGACTTTTAGAAAATAAGTATATTCAAACAATTTGACTGAAAATTTCAACATTATTTCAGAAAAA
>CM008332.1:15429626-15441738 GCA_002525835.2 Ipomoea batatas
TTTGTGTTGAACTGATACTGCAGTTAAGTTGAAAGGGAACTGCAGTTGCGAGGAACGGAAGTCATTTTAGCTGTTTGTTGTCATTAATCAAATATGGACCGCGGTCCACAGTAAAATTAGCGCATTTTGTTTGCTTAATTATTTCAAATATCATTAATTTGATAATTTAGTATTTTATAGTGGTTGTGGCCCGTAAGTCAAAGAAATTATTAATAATATATTTTTGTTTGATATCAAAGCAAGTAGTCATTATCAAAATATACTTGACGCACATTAAAAAAAAATTGTAATCAAGTTACGAAATTTTTATTTTTTTTTCTTGCGTGATGAGACCGATCTAAAATTACTTTAACATAAAACTAAATCTATGTATATCAATGTATGAAAAGGTTAAGGAGCTCCAGGGAATGGTGTAATTGATATACGAATAAAATTACAAGCCAACCAAGACGACCACAATTTCGATTTTTATCAATGGATACATATCAAATAATTCATCAAATTTATCTAAAAAATGCAATTAAGCACTTAAATTATTTTTAGAAACTGTAATTTAATCCATTTTACTTTCTATTACAAACTAGTTTTTTTTTTTTCACACGATAATGCCCAATATAATGTTTATTTTTAAATAAGAACTTCAAAGTGATTCAATACAAGATTATATATGAGATGTTCATGCATATACAATTGGATGTTGAATTTATTTATTTAAATTGGTAGTTCAAAGTATATGAATGCAAGATAATATATGAGATGTTTATTATAATTGTCACTAAAATAAATATTTGTAATTTTGTAAAAACGATAGTCTAAATACTTAGTCTAAAAATGATAGTATAAATAAATACTACTTTTGGTAATAAAAATTTATACCTTTTAAACCATATTAATAAAGAAATACAATTTACCTTTAAAGTGAACAACTGTAATGTAATCTAAAAAACATTATGGGGTAGTTTTCCGCTTCAATTTATTGGATTATTTGAATGTCTTCCTTGTCAACAAATCCTCCCAAAGTAGTTAATATGATTTACTTCAAATTATTTTTTTAAAAAAAATTCTATGTTATTAATAGAATACTTGGTAAATAAATTATAACATTATTTTGTATTATAGCTTTGATACGGAGTATTTAATTACAAGATAGTGTAAAAAGAAGACAATGAATAATGTAATGAATATAATTAATTAATAAATTTGAAGGTAAAGAATCTTTACATTGTAGAAAATAAAGACAATGTAACTAATGAAAATATATCTTTTCTTTAAATTTTTTGATAACAAATAATTTGTATTGTAGAAAATAAAGACATAACTAATGAAATTAGCCAAGACCTTGTGGTCTATTGGCACCCGGTTGCACTCCTATATCGAAGGGAGTGAGTTCGAGCCTCAATAGAGGCGATATTGACTCTTCTTTGTGCTTCAGTAGGTTGAGAAAGTAGTTATGAACAGATACTACATTGTAATAGAGTCAATAGTATTCAAAAAAAAAAACTACTAATGAAATTATATCTCTGTTTTAAATTTATTGATAATGAATAATTTTTATTGTAGAAAATAAAGACAATATAACTAATGAAATTATATCTCTTTTTTAGTATTTTGATATGAATAAAAAAAAATTTGAGTAAAGGTATTGTAAACATCGAATTCTAAATTAAAGAAATGAATATGTATTTTTTTTGAATCTGCTAATTTATTTAATTTAATAAGAGTAATAGAGTGTCATAATTACTTTTCAATACTAATACTCTAACATATTTGTAGTATATGTTTAACAATTATGCCAACTCTAATTGGGATGTGGTTTCAACCTAAGACCTTTCTTATAGAAAACAATGGTTAAGTTAAAAGTTAACGGAATATTCCGTTACTAAAGTTTATACTATCGAAATGTAGGGTTATTTAATGGAAGAAAAGGGAGGATGGAGGATAAATCATCATATTAACCATACTTTTAACCATCAACTAACGGAATTGTTAACGGAGGACTTCATTGGGTAAAATCATCAAAGTCTGGGACTTAATTGAGTACAAAAAGTCACTTAGGACTAAATTGAGTAAAATCACTATAGTCCAGGACTAAATTGGGTATTAACTCATAATATAATAGAGGGTAAAGAAGAAAAATCATAAAAAATTACTAAAATCAAAATAATATGAACCATTCGTTTAAGTAAATAATTACCACCAACAATTTTTTTTCTTCTCGTTAGAACTCTAACTTTATTGGCTCTTATTAAGATTGTAGATAAATTGTAGATAATAACCATAAGGTAATTGCTAAGTTTGATACTATTTTTTTTTTTTTGGGTGAAATAGTCACTTGAGCTATAGATACAATTAAGCCTTTTAAACTTTACAAAACTACAATTAAATACAAGAACTTGTACAAATGAGTAAAATAAGTTTGATTTATCAGTAACTAATAAGTTACGCGTAAAATTATCACCTTTTACTCATTTTAGTATCTTTAACTACCATCGACTATCTTGACCATAGCCGCTGCAATTAAAATAATACGATAAAATTGTCGATCGCCAATGACATAACGATTTCTTATCCACTAGAGAAGGCGACCAGACTAGTCAGGGCAGCCTAGCCGCTTTCTCTATTTAAAAAGGCGACCAATCTTGTCGTCTTCTCTAATAGAAAACGTGATCAGTCTGGTCGCCTTCTTGAGAAGACGACCGGCTTTCCAAATTAGGCTAGTTTAACTCTTGTAGCCCCCATGCTCTCTTCAAACAAAAGACCAAGGCTATGTTTGGCAAATCTAGCTGAAAGCTTAAAATTAGTTGAAAGTTGAAAAGCTATAAGCTCGAAGCTAAAATCTGAAAAGCGAGCTGAAATCCTGAAAAGTTGTTATGCTTAAAAGTGTTTGGTAAAATAGATTTTTGATAAGCTGATAAATGTAAAAACACAAAATATGACATGTTTATAAAATTTAAATAGTTATAAATTTAAAAAAGTTTGTTTACATATTAATAAAAATATAAAGTAAGAACATATATTTGAAATTATATAAAGTAAAACAAAATGTGTATAATTCATAAAACTAGTTCATACAAAAATTAATGTCCAAACACAAATGTCAAATTGAAATTATAACCAAGCATATTTAAGAGAAAAGGCCAAAATGGTTTTAATTGGAAAGGGTAAAGGATGTGATTTATTTAAAATAAAATGATAAAGATGGAAAAAAGTTAGAAAGCTACTAGTTTATTTTTGAAAAGCTACCTAAAGTGGCTTATCAAAATAAGCTCTTATTTTACAGTTCTTATATCGTGGACCGCGGTCCACAATGCATTGTGGACCGCGGATCCCCAAAACGACGTCGTTTTGATTAATGAAACATACGGATGAATTCGCGCCACTCACTTTCTTTTCATATATACTGCAGTTTCTTTTCATATATACTGCAGTTTCTTTTCTATATATACCACTCACTTTCTTTTCAAATATACTGCAGTTTCTTTTCATATATACTGCAGTTTCTTTTCATATATACTGCACTTTCTTTTCAACATAACTGCAGTTTCCTTTCAACACAACTGCAGTTACTTTTGGATATAACTATAGTTTCATTCGATAATATACAACTGTAGTTTTATATGAAAAGAAACTGCAGTATATATGAAAAGAAACTGCAGTATATATGAAAAGAAAGTGAGTGGCGCGAATTCATCCGTCTATTTCATTAATCAAAACGACGTCGTTTTGGGACCGCGGTCCACAATGCATTGTGGACCACGGTCCATGATATAATTTGCGCTTATTTTAAGCTACTAACTTATTTTGAAAACATTACCAAACAGAGCTTATATCTTATTAGTATCTTAAAATATGCTATAAGCTCCTAAATAATCTCTACCAAACAGTAGCACAAGTTACCCGGACAATCCAATCAAATTTGACTCCCAGTAGGATTAGCCTGTTGGGCTAACTTCTTGTTTTGAGCATGTCAACTATTGATTTGAGCTGATCAACTATGATAAACCTAGATTAATTTACCTCTTGTGCTCTTTTGATAATTAGGGCTACAAAGCTAGCTTTGCTAGGAACATATCTTCAAACAGTAACGGTAAGTTTTCCATGTCATTAAAAAAAAAAAAAAAAAAGTCAAGGAAACCAAGTCCAAAGGGTTTATGTATAAATCATAATAAAAACACACAATTTAACAATTTTTTACTTTTGTCGAAGTGGAATCAGATGCTTTAAAGATTATCTCTGGGATCAACTCTAACTGCCTGATCACATCTTTAGATCTCATCATTAACGATGTTAGTAAAATAGCTAGTGATTTTACTAATCTTAGCTTTTTGTTTCTTAAACAGTCCGCGAACAAGGTCGCCCACTTCCTTGCCCGGGAGGCTTTGTCCAAGTCTGACTGTGTGCACTTTTTTGTTCCATATTCTGCTCTTTTGTCTGTTTTGGAGCTTGACTCTATTTAATTAATGCAATTGTATTTTCTTAAAAAAAAAAAACAATTTTTTACTTATTTCCGTCAATGTCTGACCCTTAATGTCACGTTATGCTTGATTGCTTCCAAGCCTCCCCCAACTATATACAACCCATGGGATAAAAACAAGATAAGGAATACATTATGATGGGACAGCATACAAATAAAAGCGTTATATATATATAATCTTATTTTGATTTCCCAATTATTTCAAATATTATTAATTTTGTAATTTGATCATTCGGGTAGCAAGCTATCCGATAATTAGAGAAATTATTAATAATATATTTTGTATGATATCAAAGCAAGTAAACAGTCATTATCAAAATATATGTTTTAAGATATTTGGCAGTTTGGCACGCATTAGGAAAATAATAATAATCCAAAAAAAATTATTTCTTAACACCAACTTAAAAAAGACTAAACATAAAAATTAGAGAAAATTGTACTTTTTGTCTTTAAGTTATAAGACAATTATATTGTAGAATTCGTCCATAAGTTTTTATCATACTCATTTTTCGTCTCTAAGTTATCATTGGCGTTACACTTTTCGTCTCTGAGTTATACTAAATTGCAATTTTCGTCTCTAAATTATCATTACTGCATTTTTCATCCCTAACTTAGGTGTGCAAACTTCAGTAAATTTTAAATCAACTATTTTTTAACCAAACTTTATCAATTCAGTTAATGGTTAAATATTTTTTAAAATTTCGGTTAACGGTTAGTTCGGTTCAAAACTTCAATTAACCGAACGGTTAACCAAAATTTAATATGTATATGTATATTTATGTATATAAACTGAACGGTTAACTAAAGTTTCGAACCGAATTAACCGTTAACCAAAATTTTAAAAAGCATTTAACCATTAACCGAAACGAAAAATTCGGTTACAAAACAGTTAACCTAAAATTTATCGAAGTTTGCACAGTTAAATTAGGGATGAAAAATGTAACGTAATGATAACTTAGGGACGAAATTTGCAATTTAGTATAACTCAGGGACGAAATGTGCAATGCCAATGATAACTTAGGTACAAAAAGTGCAATTTTCTCTAAAAATAATTAATCCAAGTATATCATTATTATGGACTAAAATTTTAATCACTGTTGCAAAAATCCCCGCCTAGGCCGCCTAGGCGCTAGGTGCTTCTAGACCGAGGCGAATTGCTCCCTAGGCGTCCGCCTAGGTGGCCGGCCGCCTAGCGCCTAACTCGGCCGACTATGTTGAGTTGGCGGCCAAATAGGCCGAATTTGACCGAGTTAACTCGCCCAACTCGACAGAGTTAGCCGAGTTAACTCGAGCGAGTCGGCCTTGTTAATTTTATTATTATATTTATATATATTTAAGTTTATTTATTTATATAAGTAAGAGAAGTAAGAGATATATATATAATATATATAATATAATATATGGCATACACCCACACACATGAATTAATTTTTTGTTTTTATAGGTCGCCGCCTAGAACCTCCTAGGTACCACCTAGACCGCTTAGGCGCTAGGCGTTAGTCTACCACCCGACTAGCGTCTAGCGCCTACTGCAACCATGATTTTAATTAAATAAAGTAAATATCTCAATGTAAAAAAAGATTAAGCAGTCAAAGTGCAATACTCTAAGGGTAACACTTGTGTGAGATCATCTCGTGGATCTCAATC
Source organism: Ipomoea batatas (assembly GCA_002525835.2). NCBI lineage: Eukaryota > Viridiplantae > Streptophyta > Magnoliopsida > Solanales > Convolvulaceae > Ipomoea > Ipomoea batatas. The sequence continues at coordinate 15,435,748 of CM008332.1, forward strand.
CGTGAGACGGGGTTGACCTCATTAATCAAATATCCGACCCGGCCGTCTCACGAATTGAAACTCGTGAGACGGTCTCACACAAGTTTTTACCATACTCTAATAGATGAGAAATTGAGAAGCCTTATTTAAACCTTGTTTCTAGCAATAGGGTGATGAGTTCCATTCTTAGTTTGGATTGGACTCCTTGTGCACATAATTAAGTATATAGTTTGTTGTTTATTGTTGAACTTGTAAAAAATATAATTAACAATTTTAACAAGTTACTAATTTTACACGCGCATTACGCGAATGGGTTAATTCATAATGTTTATATTTAAATAAATATTTGAAAGTATATCAATTCAAGATTATATAGGAGAATTTTATACATAGTTAAATTGAATGTCTAATTTGTTTATTTAAATACGTAACTCAAAGTATATGAATCCAAGATAATATAAGAAATTTATTATAATTGTCACTAAAATAAATATTTGCAACTTTGTAAAATCGATCGTCTAAATAAATACTACTTTTGGTTTAGATTTTTCAAAGTATTCTTAATTCTCTTTTAAGTAACATTGTAATTGTCTTCATCTTCACTATTTGTCATATTCCTTTTTATTGTAGTGTGTTATTTGCAATAAGATTATGATGTAGGAAGTTATGAATTTTCTTTTAGGTGTTATGCTTGGGGCTCATTTGGTTCAACCGTTATTGTTGAATGAGTTATTGTGGATAAAGAAATTCATAATTTAAAGAATAAGATTATATAAAGTAGCTAGTAATTAAAAATTTGAACATTTTAAATATGATGTAGTCCAAATATATTAGAAGATATTTTCCAGCTTCAATTTGTTGGGTTATTTGAATAATTTCATTGTCAACAAATCTCCCAAGTGATTAACATGATTGGCTGCTTCAAACTATTATTTTTTATTTTTTCATAGTATTAATAAAATATTTAGTAAATAAATATATAACATTATTTTGTATTATAACTTTGATATTTAATTACAAGATAGTGTAAAAATAAACATAGTGAACAATATAATAAATATCAATTGATGAATTTGAACGTAAAGAATATTTTCATCTATTAGTGATTGCAAGTTTTCCTTGTAATAAATTAAGAAAAAAAAAAAAGTCAAGGCAACAAAGTCCAAAGGTCTGTATAAACCATAATAAAAACACACAATTAAATAATTTTTTACTGGTTTCCGTCAATGTCTGAATCTTAATGTTACGTTATATTTGATTGCTTCCAAGTCTCCCCCAACTATATAGGACAACCCATGGGATAATAAAAACAAGAAAAGGAATACATTATGATCAGTCCTTATGCCGTGGACCATGGTCCACAATGCATTATATTGTGTACTATGGATCATGGTTGATACTGCAGTTGTGTTGAAAGGATATTGTAGTTGTGTTGAAAGGATACTGCTGTGTTGAAAGGGAACTGCAGTTGTGCGGAACAGAGGCTATGTCATTCATCTGAAACTGCAGTTGTGTTGAACGGATACTGCAATTGTGTTGAAAAGATACTGCAGCTGTGTTGAAAAGATACTGCAACTGTGTTGAACAGATGAACGACCTCTGTTCCGTGCAACTGCAGTTTCCGTTCAACACAACTGCAGTATCTTTTCAACACAACTGCAGTATCCGTTCAACACAATTGCAATATCAGTTATGATCATGGTCCACGATATAATTTGCGCATTATGATGGGATAGCACACAAATAAAAAAATTATATATAAAAAGTCTCATTTTTCTCTCCAAACAAAAAAAAAAGTCTCATTTTGATTTCTCAATCATTTCAAATATTATTAATTTGGTAATTTGATCATTCGGGTAGCGAGCTATTTAAATATTAGAAAAATCTATACTATGTATAAAAGCAAAATTCTTATTTTATTTTTCTGTTCAAACTTTTGTAGTCAATTAATTAAATATTTTATTGGTCCAATAATTAATAAAGTTTATTTGTAGTCAATTAATTAAATATTTTATTGGGCAAATAATTAATAAAGTTTTCAAAAAAAAAATTTGTAATATTGTTTCCATATTCACGTATTAACATAATAACATAATATCGTGTAGAAAAGACATATTAATTAGGTAATAACATAATAGCATAATTGGTAATATTATGTATGGTACTTTATAATATTTATTTAAGAAGGAAGGGGGAGACCCAAATGTCAACAGATTACAGAAACCTAGCTAGAGTTGTACAGCAGGCGCCATTTTGGGAGGCCAGCCCAATCCTGCTCAAGCAGGTTTAAAATGCATACTGGTGGTTCATGGATGATGTGAACACCTCTAGGATAGCCCTTAGCTAGTCTTGCCATGGAGTCGGCTGGAGCATTGGATTCACGTGGAATGATACGTAGCTTCCAATCGTCAAGCTGCCTCAGCTCGCGTCTGCATGCATTTAAGATATTGCATGTAGCGTTGGTGGTGGATGTGTCTGCGTTCAATGCGGCACCAAGCTCCTGGGAGTCTCCTTCGAAGATGGCTCGTCTTACATTCATATGGATTGCCAATTGTATGCTTCTGAGAAGTGCCCAAGCTTCGGCTTGAAGAGGAGGGCAGGAGCCTATGTTGCAAATGAGCCCACCTCTCCATAGACCATAGGAGTCCCTCATGACGCTGCCGCAACCTGCTTTGCCGGTTAATGGATCAGCTGCTCCGTCAAAATTGATTTTGATCATTCCCTCTTCGGGTTTGGACCAGACTATTCTTTCCCACTTATACGAGTTAATAGAGGGTAGAGGGGACGATTTTTTACCCAGGGATGCTGATATCTCTTCTACTTGGGAATTAATCCACGAAACCTTGGAATGGAGGTGGTGAGTTGAGTTACTGAATATCTCTTCATTCCTCCATTTCCAGACAAGCCAAATAGTAACTGCAAAAATCACGTTGTCATTCACCGGTCTAAGAAGGTTTCCTTTGTTAGAAATTCCATGATCCAGCCATTCTTTGAAGCTTTCATTTAGAGTGTTCGCATGGAAAGATGGGAGAACCTTGGACCAAAGCAAGTTCGTTACTGGGCATTTTCTCAGAACATGGTCGGCATCTTCGATTTTGTCTCTGCATATGTGGCAAAAGCTGTCGTCTGTCATGCCTCTTCGGGCTCTTGAGCTGTTGGTCAGGATTTTCTCGTGACGGGCCAACCATAGGAAAGTTTTGATGCGACTGGGGAGCTTTAACTTCCAGATGGCGTTCCACTTGGCTGCTTCTGTTTTGGCTGGATGGTTGTAGGCAATGTCGTATGCTGAGCTGACAGAGAACAAGGAAGCTGATTCGTGTCTCCAAACAGTGAGGTCTTCTAAGTCCGTATCATCATCGATTATGATGGCTGCAATTTCGTCCAAGACTGCTTGAGGGAGGGTGTGTTGGAGTTGGTCCCATTTCCATCCAAACCTGCTACACCAGTAGGATCTGACCGATCTGTAGCGGTCCGGGAGATGAACAAAGGTTGTTGCCTTGTCAATAAGAGGCCCATCACCAACCCATTTGTCGTTCCAAAATGCAGTATTGGAGCCATTCTTTGGTAACTTTGCACTGCCCTTTACTAGAATAGGGACTGATTTCAAGATACCCTTCCAAACCACTGACATGCTAGATTTCGGTCTCCAAGTAGTACAGTCAGTTGAGGTGATCGAGTATTTAGCCTTCAACACTTGAGCCCATAGGCCATTCTCGTTCTGTAAAAGGCGCCATCCGAGTTTAGCCAAGAATGCCTCGTTCATTAGGTCCAATCTTCGTAGGCCCAAACCCCCGCCAGGTTTGCTCAAGGTGACTGTCTGCCAATTAACAAGATGGCATTTTCTTGCATTTTGTGAGCTGCCCCAAAGAAAGTTTATGATCAGCTGCTCCATTGCCCTGATTACTCCGACTGGTAGAAGCGTCGTTTGCATGGCGTAGTAGGGGATGGCGGATAATACTGATTGGGCGAGAACAAGCCTCCCTGCGAAAGAGAGGGTTTTCGTCTTCCAGCCTGATAGTCTGTACTGCATTTTCTCGATCAGACTCGCAAAAGAGTCTTTCTTTAATCTTCCATGGATCGATGGGACACCCATGTACTTCCCTAGGTCACTCACCTTAGGGATTCCAGTTATGTTAGCTATTTGTTGTTGTAAGTCTGCCTGCGTATTTTTGGAAAAATACAGCGACGCCTTCTGGACGTTGACGTTTTGGCCAGAATTTTCACAAAAGGATCTTAAGCAGCTGATCATTTCCCCTGCTTGCTCAATGGAAGCTTCCCCAAATAGTACCATATCGTCTGCAAAAAAGAGGTGAGACAAATTAGGCCCATGATTTGTTAATCTAATGCATTTCCATTTTCCCAAGTTCACAGATTTAGAGATTAGATGGCTGAGCTTTTCAATGCATAAAACGAAAAGTAGAGGGGAAATAGGGTCTCCCTGTCTAATTCCTCTATTGGGGCTAAACTACTCAGTTTGTTGGCCACTCCAGTTGATTGCAAGTCTAGGCGACGAGATGCAGCTCATTATGTTCCTTTTCCATATTTGATTGAAGCCAATATCAGCAAGGGTATCTTCAATGAAGTTCCAGGAAAGCTTGTCGTATGCCTTTTCCAGATCTACTTTCATAACCATCCACCCTACTTTGCCTTTCTTGGTTCGCATAGAATTAAGCACTTCCTGAAAAACAATGATATTATCCGCGATTTGCCTTCCTGGCACAAAGCTTGTTTGGTGTTCCCCAACTAGCTTCTTAGAGATGTTCTTTAGTCGGGTTGTCATAGCCTTAGTGATTAGTTTGTAGGATACGTTGCAGAGGCCGATTGGTCGCAGCTGCTTGACAGACTCTGGAGTTGTAACTTTTGGTATGAGGGTGATAACTGTGTCATTTGTACCTGGAAAGAGGATGCCTGTTAGGAAAAAATCAGAAACAAAGGCTAGTAAATCCTTACCCACCACAGTCCAAGCTTTCTGATAAAAGCCTGCCGTAAACCCGTCGGGACCTGGTGCTTTGCAAGGATCCATTTCGAAGAGGGCGCGTTTTATTTCGTCCGATTCAAAGGGTCGATTGACTTCCCTCCAGTCATCGTCTGTCAGTATGGGAAATGAGCCATGAAGTAGGGGCTGAGAGTTGTTATTGTGATTCTCTGTAAATAGGTGGATGAAATAATCTCGGATATGGCTTCTGATCGAAATGTCATCTGTCAGCCATTCGCCTCTATCATTCCTGAGTTTATCAACCTTAGTGCGAGATTTATTCACCGAGGTGGCTGTGTGATAATAGCGGGTGTTGCGGTCTCCGGATGAAATCCATTGCTCTCTTGACTGTTGGAACCAAATAATTTCTTCCTGTGCAAGGGTCTCGTCAAGTTCGTCCCTCAATATCTTCTCTAATCTGATAAGGTTTTGAGTAGGTTGGTGAATGAGGCAGTTTTGTAACCCTTTTAGACGTGCTAGTAGGCGCCCTTCCCTTTGAAACACATTCCCAAAGGTGTTTACATTCCATGCATTCAAGGCTTCTGCTGCTACAATCTTGTTCGATTCTAGGTTTCTCTCTGAGCTCCATGCCCGCTGAATGCACCCCAAGAAATCCTTGTGGGTTGCCCATGCCAAATTAAACCTGAAACTGTTTGGACCTCGGGTTCTCACTCGAGGCACGGTTGTTATCACTAGTGGTGCCTGATCCGAATTAGCTATAGGGAGATGCTCTACTTCGGCGTCTGGGAACCTTAGTCTCCATTCGGCATTGCTCAAGGCTCTATCTAACCGTGCTCCATTTAACGTTGAAGTGCTAGCTCCTCTCATCCAAGTGAATTTCGAACCTTTGAAGCCTAGGTCTATTAGACCTTCCCTGAAAATCCAATCTTTGAAATCTGCACATCTGGCCGAGTTAAAATTCACCATGTTCTGTACTTCATCTATGCTGAGAACAGAATTGAAATCCCCACAAGCTAGCCAGTAAGACTGAGGCGGAAAGGCCTGCGAAGACAGATTAGAAAACAAATTTTTCCGCA
>CM008332.1:15450884-15464853 GCA_002525835.2 Ipomoea batatas
TGACATCCCTACATATGAATGTGATTCGTATCGTTTGGATACTTCTCCTGGTTTGAAAAAGTATTATGTCCTTGTCTGTGAAGATTTGTGATAGACGCCAAAAGTACCTATTTATCTACAACTTATTAAGTTGATTTCTTGTTAAAAATAACTCTTAAAGAGTGCAATTACGTGTTTACATGCTATTTTACTAACAAATTGCAAATGAGTTCTGTGTGGAGTGTTTTGAAGAATTCCCACAGGAATGAATGCCGAAATCAACCAAAAGAGAGCATAAATCGTTGCAAGGAAGAATCAATCCACATGGGAATACACGAAGACCAAACCGAAAACAACAAAAGGAAACGGAAATGATGAAACCACGCCCACGAGCCTCACACGCGTGTGAGCTGGCGTGGAATTATTCCAGTAGCTGTCCACGCCAGTCCACACGCGTGTGGCAGACGTGGGACGGCACCAGAAAACCTGCGCGATGTTTTAGTATTTAAGGGACATTTCAGCTAGGTTTAGTGAGTCTTTTGCCTCATATTTCATTCCACAATTTTTAGGTTAGGTTAGATAGGACTTGGAGAGGAAGAGAAGCTCTTGAGAGAGAAGAACTTGGATTTTTACATCTTGAAGATCTCTTAGGTAACTTCTTACATAAAAGACTTGTTTTCTCTTGGATTTCTCTTGCCTATCCTTTTTCCTTAAAGTCGTTAGCTTTTTATATTGATCTAATAGATATGCTTTTCTATTTTGATGCTTTGATGTTGTTAAAGCCTATGAGAGGCTAATCCCTAGGATATGGGCTAGATTGAATGGATGATTGGTGTTCATGATCTAATTTGATAATGAGTTTGATTTCCTTGGGGAATGTTGAATTTGTGAGTATATCTTGTATGATCTTGTTAGATTGAGGGCCCCAATCTCTCCAAGAGTATAGGATCATCTCTTTGGCGAGATATCGCAAAGAGATGTAGCCCACTACCTACATCTCCCGCTCTCAATCTGAGAAGATGAGACCCGGAGGGAACTTGTAGGCAAAGTGTTTGATAAAATTCCCCAACCGACTGAGGATTGAGAGCTTGAGTGTGACACCACTCAAGACTATGTTTCAAGCTCCTTCAATCATGACTCAATAGAAATCAATACTCTACCTTACACCTTTAACCAATCTCCATGATATCTTAGCCTCATCCGCCTCTATTTCCCTTTGCTTATTTCCTTATTTCATTATCCTTTACCCTCTTAACAAATCCTTTTTACCAAAATCCACATGGTTCATCTCAATGTTATTCAAACCAACCAAGGTAGCAAAGCCATATATTCTCCAATTTGTCATCCGCGAGAGATACGATACTCGGGGAGTCTAACTCTTCGTTTTAACACCCTCCATACCTTCACCATTCACTCACCCATACGAACAATCCTTGTCAAAATGGCGCCCTTGTCGGGGATGGCAAACGGTGAATTTAAAGTTTTACTATCTTGAGTCATTTGGATAACTTGTTTACTTTCTTTTCTTTTGTCTTATTATTATCGCTAATTACACTTCCGCACCCAATCACACATTATTTGAGCTAATCTGTGAAGGGAGCTACCTCTTGTGCTCCGATTCTTTGCCTGAAAATTTGATTGCAGGAATTCTTTGATAGAATCATGGATCCACCTCCACCTAATGAGCAAGCTTATCATGGTCATATACCATACAGAAGAAATCCCTACTACCCTTCACAACCCCAACCTTCATACTCACACCCTCAATATTATCATAACTACCATTTCCCTTACCCACCTTCTTTCCATTACTCACCACCTCTTCCACCAACTTACTATCATGAACACGCATACGTAACACAACATTTTCAACCCCAGAGATATCCTACTTCCGAGATACCTCCTCATTACCCTCAAATGCATTTCAACGAGCCAAAACATCGAAATTCTGAAATTTTTGCGAGCTGTGATCCTGCCACGAGATCCACACGCGTGTGCGCCGGCGTGGGAGCTCACTGGAATAATTCCACGCCGACTCACACGCGTGGTGAGGACGTGGACGGATCCTGTGCATATGCCTATTCCTCTACTTCTCCAGAGCAGCCTCTTTCACCTGAAAGCCACCAAACCACCCTCGAGCAACACCTAAATGATTTCATCCGAGAAACGAGGGAGGAGAATGCCAGACTTAAAGAGACCATTACTAAAGAGATGCTCGGAGAAATCCAATAACTACGCCACGAGACTCTTTCACCGCTTCAAACGGTTGAAAGCACCCTCGCAAAAATCATGGAAATGATCCAATCTCAGGGAGAAACAAATGTAAATGCCGTAACATTGAGAAGCGGAAGAGCACTTCCAGACACTGTCCCACCTCCTCTGCAATCTACCCCAACAGAAGAGTCAAGAATGGACAACGAAGAGACCACTAATTCAACACAAGTCGAGCAAACAATTGAAGAAGAACTCAGGAAGGAAGAAATGCAACCGCAACCTTCTCGAAAAGGAAAAGAAATCATGCAAGAACCACCACCGATGCCGAAAGCAAAACTCCCGTTCCCTCAAAGATTCCGCACCGATATCGACAACGCTAAATACGACAAATTCTTACAAATGTTACGCCAATTACACGTCGATATGCCATTCATCGATGCACTCGGAGAAATGCCAAGGTATGCCAAATTCCTTAAAGATCTTCTATCAAATAAAAAGAAATTAGTTGAAACTGCTACTGTTGTGCTAGGAGAGGAATGTTCTGCTATATTACATAAGGATGTGCCTAGAAAATTAAAAGATCCTTGAAGCTTTACTATACCTTGTAATATAGGAGGAACGACTTTTAATAGAGCCTTGGCAGACCTAGGTGCTAGCATCAATCTAATGCCCTTTGCATTATATCGACAGTTGAATCTAGGAACCCTTAAGCCCACTCGCATGAGCATTCAGTTAGTCGACCGATCTACCAAATACCCCAGGGGTATAGTGGAAGACGTTTTAGTCCGAGTTGATAAATTTATTTTTCTTGTGGACTTTGTGATCCTAGATATGGACCTAGATATGGAGATTCCTCTCATCTTGGGCAGACCTTTCTTGGCGACTGCTAGAGCGTTAATAGATGTGGGAGAATGCAAACTTGTCATCCGTGTAGGAGACGAGTCTGCTAGCTTCGACGTGACTAAAATAATGAAATATTCTTTAGATGGCGATGAATGCTTTTTCGTTGATTATGTGCATGATGAAATTGATTATTTGTGCGAAATACCTAAAGCTAAGAGGCATGATTTCAATTGGGAATGTCCCATAGGTGCTAAGAGTTATAATGAAAGTACTTTTGAGCATGAACTTAATTCTTTACATATTGCTTTACACCGAGAGGTTGATCGTTTTAATTTGCTTAATAATGATTGTGTTTCTGAATTTGTTGAGAATATAAACTCTGTTGGAGAAGTCTCGGAGGGAATGGTTGGAAATGACGGGGATGAATTTGATGAATTTAAGGAGAAATATGATGATGAAAATGGGAATAGGAAAGAAGACGATGAGATAATGCATGGAGGAGAACTAAAACCCCTACCTGCTCATCTTAAGTATGCCTATTTAGGAACAGGGGAAGAATTACCAGTTGTTATTGCTACAGATCTTTCGGAAAGACAAAAAGAACAACTGATAACAGTGCTGAAAAGAAACAAGGAAGCTATAGGTTGGAAAATGACTGACTTGAAAGGGATTAATCCGGCCATTTGCACACATAAAATTCTGTTGGAAGAAGGATCCAAACCTGTGGCGAAACCGCAGCGTCGACTTAACCCGAACACATTTGAAGTCGTGAAAAACGAGGTGATCAAACTTATGGATGTCGGAATGATCTACCCTATTTCGGACAGCACATGGGTTAGTCCAACTCACGTAGTACCAAAGAAAGGAGGAATTACAGTCACTGAGAATGATAACAAGGAGTTAATCTCTACAAGAAAGATAACTGGATGGAGAGTCTGTATTGATTATAGAAAGCTCAACGAAGCCACCCGTGAAGACCACTTCCCACTGCCCTTTATAGTTCAGATGATTGAAAGAATAAGCGGGTACGGCTACTACTGTTTCTTGGACGGAATGAGCCGATACTTTCAAATTCTAGTAGCCTTGGAGGATCAAGAGAAAACAACGTTCACTTGTCCGTTTGGTACATTTGCCTACAGGAGAATGCAATTTGGTCTCTGTAACGCCCCCGCCACCTTTATGCGATGCATGCTGGCTATTTTTGAAGATTTCATTGGCGATTTCATAGAAGTTTTCATGGATGATTTCACAATTTTTGGGGAAACTTTTGAAGAGTGCCTAGGAAATTTGGAAAGAGTTTTGGGACGATGCCAGGAAATGAACTTAGCATTATCTTGGGAAAAATGCAACTACATGGTCACAGAAGGAATTGTGCTTGGGCATAAGATTTCAAAAAGGGGAATTAAAGTCGACAGGGCTAAAACAGCAGTTATTGAGACCCTACCACCACCGCACAATGTTACATCTTTGAGAAGCTTCTTGGGACATGTAGGATTTTATAGAAGATTCATAAAAGATTTCTCAAAAATCGCAAGGCCATTGACAAGTTATTAGAAAAGGATGCCATCTTTGAATTAAACAAAGATGCTATGAAGGCATTCCAGAGTTTAAAGGATGCCATGGTACATACTCCAATCCTTGTAGGACCGAAATGGGGTCAACCCTTTGAGTTGATGTGTGACGCGAGTAATTTCGCTGTTGGAGTTGTGCTAGGGCAAAAAAATGATAAGAAATTTCAGCCTATCGCCTATGCTAGTCGAATGTTGACTAAGCCGCAACAAACTTATACCACGACCGAGAAAGAATTGTTTGCAATCGTGTTTGCGTTAGATAAATTTAGATCATATCTCTTATTGTAAAAGGTCATCATTCATACCGATCATGCAGCTATAAGGTTTCTTATGTCTAAACCTGAAGCAAAACCGAGGCTGATCAGATGGATTTTACTATTGCAAGAATTTGACGTGACTATTATGGACCGAAAAGGAGTTGAAAACAGTGCAGCAGATCATTTGTCAAGGTTAGAGAATGAGAAAGGATAGGATATGATTGAGGATGTGAATGAATATTTTCCAGAGGAAAAGCTAATGGGTCTCTATCTCACACCTTGGTATGCAGATCTGGCTAACTATCTTGTAGGGGGAGAGTTACCGAAATTTTTAAATACACACGCCCGGAGAAAGTTAATAGCAAAATCTCAATACTATTTCTGGGACGAGCCATATCTCTTTAAAGTGTGCGCGGATCAAATAATTCGACGTTGTGTAACAGAGGCTGAAGGACATGAGATTCTTGGAGAATGCCATCGAATGGGCCATCACTCAGCTAACAGAACTGCTAGGAGAGCACTTGAAGCAGGATTTTACTGGCCCTCAATATTTCGGGATGCTCAAATCTGTGTAAGGAACTGTGATAGATGTCAACGAACTGGTAATATCACTGGAAAAGATGAAATGCCGCAAAATTACATCTTGGCGTGCGAAATTTTTGATATATGGGGACTAGACTTTGCTGGACCATTTCCGGACTCCAAAGGTTTCAAATATATCCTTATTGCGGTGGATTATGTCTCCAAATGGGTTGAAACAGAAGCACTTCAAAATAATGACGCAAGAAGTGTAACAAGATTTCTAAAGAGATTATTCACAAGATTTGGAGTACCGCAGATTGTGATTAGCGATAGGAGGACACACTTCCGGAATGTACCCATGCGGAGATTACTTCAAAAGCAAGGTATACAACACCGGGGAGGAGTCCCGTATCATCCTCAGACTACCGGGCAAGTTGAGAATGCAAATAGAGATATTAAGGCCATATTAGAAAAGACAGTAGCTCGGCATAGAAAGGATTGGGTTGACAAGCTTAACGATGCTTTATGGGCTTTCCGGACTGCTTATAAGACGCCGATAGGAACTAATCCATACCGATTGGTATATGGCAAAACATGTCACCCTCCAATTGAAATCGAGCATAAGGCGTATTGGGCCATTAAAAAACTAAATGAAGATCTATTCATAGCACGACAGGAGCGAATGTTTCAACTGAATGAACTAGAAGAATGGAGTTTGTTGGCTTATGAAACATCCAGATCTTACAAAGAACGATCCAAGTTTTATCACGACATGCATATTAGGAAAAACAAAGAATTCATTGAGGGAGATAAAGTGCTATTATTCAATTCCAGACTGCGATTGTTTCCTGGGAAACTTAAATCAAGATGGACGGGGCCTTATATTGTTACAAAGGCATTTCCTTATGGAACCTTGGAGATCATGCATCCAGAAAAACGATCTTTCAAAGTAAACGGCCACCAAGTCAAGAAATATTATGGAACAGAAAATACGCAGGGGATGGTCCAGTGTTGCAGGCTAATACCCTGGGAAAATGAGTAGCACAATCTTCATAACATTTTCGTCGGGCTAAAGACGTTAAACGTAGCGCTGACCGAGAGGCAACCCGTTATTTACCATGCTTTATTGCTATCCTTACTTTATTATTTCAAAATAACATCCGAGTTGAAATTCTCTATTTTTTTAGATTCCATATTTCCGTGCAGATCTCGTTGCAAGAACATGAGAATTATCCATCCAAGCATTTTGAGCAACATGACATGGGATGCTTACTAGGTCATCTACCTCTTATCCCTTGTTTATCTATTATGCGAGCCTTATGTTTTCATTTTAAAGTGTGGAAAAATGCATACCTTGTTGTTTCCTTATTTTATTACATTCTAAGTCAACATCGAGGACGATGTTTGGTCTAAAGTGTGGAAAGAGCTGTGCTTGAAATGAAAATCTTAATTAAGAGCTCTATCTCATTTGTTTGAAAGATAATCAAGCCACAAGTATGTGTTATTATTCATTCTATCTTTGGAGAATGCTAAATCTGTGCCAAAAAGTTTACTCTTTGAATAACCTTGGAAGTACCCCTACCTTGACCTTTAAAATTTTGAAAAGTTGTATGCTTGTGTGGTATTCACCTCATATTTTGTAAAGACCTTAGTTAAGGATCTTTTGAAGTGGGAGTGTGCAACCCCTAATTTCAGAAAGATAAGTTAAGCGAAGCCCGGAATTGAATAATCATAGAATAGAATATGGGGCAAAAGGAGAGCTTCCTGTGAGCATTGAGAGAAATATCCCTGCTTCCCAAGTAAAAGGCATGAGGGGTTGTTGTTCGAAGAAATGAGTAGAAAAGGCAAAAAGGCCAATCCCTGAGATAAGATACGAAGAAAGTCATCTCGCTAGGTGGTGAACAACCATAGTCTCCTAAATACACAAATGTTATATCTGGAGTCGGTTGCTCACAATAAAATGGCCCTAGGAGATGAGAAAATTGAGATGAGGAAAGTCGCTTCACTAGAATTCAAGCACCCATTGCACTGCCTTCTAAAAAGCATGGAACTCCATGTGAAGTCGGGTTGCTTGACGATGTTACCCTAGGAAGTGAGAAAAATGAGTAACCGCCCAAGCCACTGGCGGAGAGAGGCCCATGGACCTATTTTCACTTACTTTTATGTTGGGCTTTGGCGATAAGGGAGGTCGATTGATTAGGTTTTATACATCGTTCCCACTAGGGGGATCAGCTTAAGGCTTTTGCACAATGAGAGGTGAATGAAATTTTGGACTGCATGCTTGATATTGTGGAAACTAACTAACTGTCCAACTTGTGACCATAAGGGGTTTCGCTTTGTTTGAATATTCATAGCAGTGTATGACACATTTTTATCATTCCTTGAAGATATTGTGAAGGATTTCACATCTCCTGGTAGATTGTGTATTGAATGAATGCTTATCATTGAGCATATCTCTAGCTTAGATACTTTTGGCATCTAAATGAGAAGGTTTTGGAATGCACAATTTGCTCGTGGACGAGCAATCTAAAGTGTGGAAACTTTGATAGACGCTAAAAGTATCTATTTATCTACAACTTATTAAGTTGATTTCTTGTTAAAAATAACTCTTAAAGAGTGCAATTACGTGTTTACATGCTATTTTACTAACAAATTGCAAATGAGTTCTGTGTGGAGTGTTTTGAAGAATTCTCACAGGAATGAAGGCCGAAATCAACCAAAAGAGAGCATAAATCGTTGCAAGGAAGAATCAATCCACATGGGAATACACGAAGACCAAACCGGAAACAACAAAAGGAAACGGAAATTATGAAACCACGCCCACGAGCCTCACACGCGTGTGAGCTGGCTTGGAATTATTCCAGTAGCTGTCCACGCCAGTCCACACGCGTGTGGCAGACGTGGGACGGCACTAGAAAACCTGCGCGATGTTTTAGTATTTAAGGGACATTTTAGCTAGGTTTAGTGAGTCTTTTGCCTCATATTTCATTCCACAATTTTTAGGTTAGGTTAGATAGGACTTGGAGAGGAAGAGAAGCTCTTGAGAGAGAAGAACTTTGATTTTTACATCTTGAAGATCTCTTACATAACTTCTTACATAAAAGACTTGTTTTCTCTTGGATTTCTCTTGCCTATCCTTTTCCTTAAAGTCGTTAGCTTTTTATATTGATCTAATAGATATGCTTTTCTATTTTGATGCTTTGATGTTGTTAAAGCCTATGAGAGGCTAATCACTAGGATAGGGGCTAGATTGAATGGATGATTGATGTTCATGATCTAATTTGATAATGGGTTTGATTTCCTTGGGGAATGTTGAATTTGTGAGTATGTCTTGTATGATCTTGTTAGATCGAGGGCCCCGATCTCTCCAAGAGTATAGGATCATCTCTTTGGCGAGATATCGCAAAGAGATGTAGCCCACTGCCCACATCTCCCGCTCTCAATTTGAGAAGATGAGACCCAGAGGGAACTTGTAGGCAAAGTGTTTGATAAAATTCCCCAACCGACTGAGGATTGGGAGCTTGAGTGTGACGCCACTCAAGACTATGTTTCAAGCTCTTTCAATCATGACTCAATAGAAATCAATACTCTACCTTACACCTTTAACCAATCTCCGTGATATCTTAGCCCATCCGCCTCTATTTCCCTTTGCTTATTTCCTTATTTCATTATCCTTTACCCTCTTAACAAATCCTTTTTACCAAAATCTACATGGTCCATCTCAATGTTATTCAAACCAACCAAGGTAGCAAAGCCATATATTCTCCAATTTGTCATCCGCGAGAGATACGATACTCGGGGAGTCTAACTCTTCGTTTTAACACCCTCCATACCTTCACCATTCACTCACCCATACGAACAATCCTTGTCAATTTGGTTAAACCTTTTGCCGGGAAGGTTTTTCCTAATTTGGATTCTAGTGTTGCATTTTATATTAAGTATGCTTCGACTGTGGGGTTTGATGTTCGACATAGTACGGTGAAAAAATCTAATGATGGGGTGATAGTTTGGAAGTATATTGTTTGTAGTAAGGAGGGTTTTAAGAATGTTGTTGTTTATGGATAAGTCTTCAGTAGCAAAATTGGATGGTGTCGAGTGTTTTGTCAAAAAGAGAAGGAGAGTTTCGAATAGGGTTGGGTGTAGGGCTCGTGTAGCTTTTAGATATATGGGGAATGGTACTTATGGTATTCACACGTTTGAGGAGTGTCACAATCATTCATTGTCCTCATTATTGTCACGACAATTTCTCAAGGTGAATAGGAAGATTGGTGTTGGTCATATGAAGTTTGTTGTTGATTGTGTAAAAGCGAACATTGGGCTAGTACAAAGTTTTCTATTGTTTAAGGAGATGGTTGGTAGTTTCTCAAATGTTGGTGCAACAAGTGTGGAATTTCAAAATATTAAAAGGGACATAAATCCATAGAGTTAATTCCAGCAATAGTCCTCTGACTATAGCGATTTTCCAAATTTAGACCTCGTCTTTTAATTTGGACGAATTAAACCCTTGAATATCAAAATCATTCCACCATTAGTCCTTCCGTGAACCTAGACGTTAAAAGTAGGGGCAAAAGTGTCCTTTCATATGTTGGGTCTCTTCTTCTCAAGCCAAGAGTATCTGCAACACCCCTGGGACTGAGCTAAAGTCACGAATGAATAGAACTAGGAAAAGAGAAGTAGCAGAAAATAGAGAGGAGAAGAAAAAGAGAGTTAGAGAGAAAAGAGATTGTCCAGTTCTGCCCTGCTCCCAACGATGTGAGATAGCTTCCAACTATTGCCCTGCTCTCCACTCTTGCCTCAACACTTCTCTTAAACCCTCCGGTGTTGAAGCCACCGGTGAGGGACAAACCGGAGTCGAGAGTAGCAGTGGTCACCGCAGCACCGATCTCACTAGCTTAGAGAGGTCGGAAATTCAAATGAGGGAAAACAAAGCTCGTAAACATGCTTGATGATGAACGCTTAATTTTCAATGCTAATCATTTTCTTGTTTTAATCTGCTTAGCTCATTTTGGGTTGCCTAACACCCCCAATTTTTTAAATCAGAATATTTAATCATTCCATCATCATTCTTACCTCAACAACACCATCAAGTTTGCCGGAGAATCTACCTTGTTGCCATCTAGTTCGTCATCGTTGATCTCCTACCGTAAGCCACCGCCATCAACTGTGTTGTCGCTGCTGTTCTGCTCAAGTTGTTGTTGTTCGTCGTATGCTGTTTTGCCGGAGTCCATTTAAGTTCCAATTGCCGGCCTTCCTACGCTCGCTGTTACTGCTATCGTCGCCTGAATATTTTCACCGGCGTAGAGAGAGAGAGAACAATGGAGATGCGGATCGTTGCTGCTTGAGTCGTTGCGGCTACCACAATAGCCGGAGTGTGCACACCCTAGTCGACGAACTGAGGGCAAGTGTGGTTGTCTGTTGAGCGAGATGCATCACTTCGTCTGAGAGCGAGAAAATCAGAATCTACAAAATCGCTTGGTCTTGTTGAACCCAAGCAGCGGCAGAGAAAAAAGAGGAGGACGCCGTCGCGGGAGAAGAAGAAGATGCAGCAGCCGACGGTGGAGCAGAAACAGGAGCGGCAGCCGACGGGCATTGTATGGTGCCATCAGCAAATCCTAACAAATTTTGACCTCTTAAAAAAAGGAACTAACTAGGTTCTCACAAAACAAGTAGGAAGAAGATATTGCAAATCAATACAATATATAAAGCAGATGCAATGTTTTGCATGAGATCCAAATTGAAAGCATTCTGCAGAGAGAAAAATAACAGAGCCAGTATGAACATGGAAGAAGATTACACCTAACAATGGAAAAGACCCTTTTACCCCTTCACTTAACGTCTATTCAATGTCATGTTAACGGAAGGACCAATGTTGGAACAATTTTAAAAGTCAAGGGTTTAATTCGTCCAAATTAAAAGACGAGGACCAAATTTGGAAAATCAGAATAGTCAGAGGACTATTACTGGAATTAACTCTAAATCCATATGTTTCTGGTGTTGATGCTCAGATGGTTGTGACTAATTTCTTAAAGAAAAAAATATGCACAACTCTTTTTTTCTTTTTTTTTTTGCATTTGGCGTTGATGAGTATGATCAATTATCTAGGTTTTTTAAGCTGATGTTGTTTCTAGGAAGAATTTTATGCTTTTTGGTGATGTTGTGTCATTTGATGCCACATATCAGACAAACAAGTTAGTTTTTGGTCTATTAGTGCATATTTCTTTATATTTTGTTATGTTATTGGTAAGGTGTTTTTGTTATAGTGCAAGTATATATCGTTCTAGGTGCAACAGGGTTACATTATATGTGCATGTACCATCTGACAAAATTTGACCTTATTTTTCTAGGTATGATATGGTATTTACACCATTTACTGGTGTTAATAACCATAAAAAGTCAATTACTTTTGGTGTTGGGTTGTTGACAAAAGAGGATATTAAGTCATATGTGTGGTTGTTTGAGAAATTCAAAGAGGCGATGGGTAGTGAGCCATCATTGTTTGTGACTAATCAAGACCCAGCAACAATAATGGTTGCATTTCCACGTGTGTTTAAGGAAGCTAAACATAGGTTTTGTATGTGGCATATTATGTCTAAGGTAAGAGATAAGGTTGGTCTTTCATTGAGTAAAAATGAGTCTTTTAGGGTAAAGCTTAATTCCGTTATATGGAATAAATTTTTGGAACCAACTGAATTCGATCATCAATGGAATGTAGTTATGGAAGAATTTGGGTTGGTGGAGCATAATTGGTTTGTGAAATTGTTTGATATTCGTCAGTTTTAGATTCTTGCATATTTTAGGGATGTTTTTTTAAATGGTTTAATTAGGACTACTTCACGGTCTGAGAGTGAGAATAGTTTGTTTGGTTCTTTTACTACACCTCAATCCAATTTGGTTGAATTTTTTATGCATTTTGATCGTGCTATTGACATTCAATGCTACTCTAAACTCAATAGTGACTATGAGGCAAGTATTCCAGATTTGAAGACACCACTGTCCATGGAGAAACATGCTGCATATGTGTATATTGTTACTATATTTTATGAGGTTCAATATGAGATTTATGCAGCATGTTTTAGTTGTCGAGTTGTAAATGTTAGGGATGATCAAGGTTTTTTGTACTATGAAATTAAAGATGGAGACAATCAATTTTTTAGGGTGTTGCATAATGTTGCGGATGTCACTGCTTCATGTAGGTGCAAAATGTTTGAAAGGGTGGGGTTGCCGTGTAGGCATATTTTTGTAGTTTTTAAAGACCTAAACTTGGATTCAATTCCATTGAAATATGTAGTTAAGCGTTGGACTAAGGATGCATCTTTGGGTTGGACTTTTGATATTGACAGTGTTGTTGTTGATCAATGGGAAGGTGTTGATGAAAAGTTGGTCTTATTGAAAACAGTTTCATCGGATATTCAATGTTGTATTATTATAGTTCAGTCTGATATGGATCGCTTGCAAATGTTTTCTCAAATCATTAAGGAACATAAAGACATACTTTTATCAGACCCATGTGGTTGTTCTTCTGCTGTTGGTAAGAAGTCAATCATTGAGGCAATTTATGGTTATTGTGTTCCTTCAGAGATTTCTATTCTTCCACTAAAGAAAACAAAGAATAAGGGGAGTGGTAGGCGCATTAAAGGATCAAGGAGATTGCTATTGAAGAAAGTAAGAAGGAGGACTTGTAAGACTTGCAATAAACCTGGGCATTATAGCAAGAATTGTATTCTGAGGAAGAAACAATGCCCCTTATAGATAGTTTAGATTCAATTTTTTTAAATTCTATTATCAAAATATGACTATCAGTGCTTCTTATACTTGTGGTTTAGTAGATACGGAAGGTGTTTTAGCATTAATTGAATGATTCAATTATGAAAATTGTGTAAAAATTTCATGCAAATTTGTTGCCATAATTGTGAAGATTACATGCACTTATATTGTTAACTAAACTAGTGTTTTACCCGCGCGATGCACCGAAAATTTTTTGTTATTATGAATTTAAATAAAAAAATTTAAAAATGAAAATATATCAAAATGTACAATATAATAATATAGTTGAATTTTCATATATTTGGTCAAGTATCAATTATCCAGCATACAAAATTAAAATTAAAATTAAAATTCTGTATGATTAATATAATCTCTAATCATGTACATATTTAGATAAATTTACATAATTAAATTGAATTATTCCTAATCGTATTTCATATACTTCGTAGTATATTATAATTCTAACAATATGAATAATAACTAAGAAAATTATACTTAGAAATTAAAAAAATGTAAATTTTAAATTTTGTATAAGTGATTTTAAACTCTAATCTGACACATTTTCTTATATGATTGTGTAATATAGTGTATATACAAATAATATTTATTAATATGCATATATGCAAGTTCTATAATATAATTTATGTAATTATAATTTATATTGATATATTATAATTAAAATAATTAAATTTAGAAATTAAAAAATAGTATTTTAATTTTGTATGATTAATATAGTGCATAAGTATATGTATGTATGCATTTTTTTAAATATAAATATTTATGAACACACTGTTAATTTTATAATTTTATTTTTAACTA
>CM008332.1:15519884-15531550 GCA_002525835.2 Ipomoea batatas
CTCTGGTGCGTTTTAGTACGTAGAATGGTGTGTTCTGTAACATACATATATTGCGCGTTGATTTGATGAGTTGATATGATCTAATGACTGAAAATAGGCCACACGACCACACCTAATGACCAGGCTACACCTGAACTCTACCCTAATATATATATATATATATATATATATTGGTTCAGGTGCGGTCACACATCACTTAATGTTACGAAATACACCACTCAATGTTAAGAAACACACCACACAAAACACACCACAATGTCTTGACATTGTGGTGTGTTTCTTAACATTGAGTGGTGTATTTCGTAACATTAAGTGGTGTGTGACCGCACGGCCGCACGGGAGAGCACGGCCACACCTGAACTTGACCCTATATATATATATATATATACATCACCTTGCTTCTTGTGTACTTAACAGTTTCGGTGCTTTGGGGAGGAACAAAAGCTCATAACCACTACTAATGTTGATCTACGGACCCCTAACACCTGGTCAGGTTAGAATGCTTGCTACTCTACACATCTATCTGTAATCACTACTTGTATCTTAGATCTTGCACTCTTCTCACTCAAATTCAAATCCTAAAGCTGCTTACTTGCTTCATCTTTGCTTCCTGTTTTAATTTTCCTTGCTTAGCTTGTATGATCCATCTGGTGTTTTAATTTGTATGATCCATCCGGTAATTTATTACTTTTCAACATTATAGATAATGGAGAGAGTTGGTTCATTGAGCTACAATCAACAAGAGATTGATGAAGTTAGAGACACATGGGCCAAGTACTTCATTGATGAATGGTTTAATACATTGCATTAGTATGTGAAGTTGTAATGTGAGATGTATTGATTTTATTGCTTTTGGTACAAAGTTTGGGAGAAGATTATTGCTTTATGAATTGATATTGATAATTTTTTATTGAAATTGTATTATTAATTAGTATTAATTGTGAGATTTATTGCTGATGGCATATGAAGCTGACTGGGTAGACCAGTCGGTTGGAAGAGAGGGAAAAGTACTAAAGTATGGATATCCTAGCTATAATCGTCTCAACTCTTTCAGGGTCAGACCTTAAAAGCAGAGGAGTCTCGGAAATAGTCGTACTTCAATTTATATAATGACTTGCCTGACTACTTGGCAGTCGGTCGGGAAGAAGGACCCGGTGTAACACCCCAATTTTCACATCTTGGATTTATTACAAAATCCTAATAATACAATACATTTCGGAAGCGCCTATCCAGCAGAAAACTGGGTGTTACCGCCACGCTTGGGTATCTCTCCTGTACCCAAACGCTAAGGCTAAACTTACAACCTCAAATAACCATATCGACATCCAAATATGTACATATGAAAATAATCCTTCCAGGGTGTCTATTCTAGAATAGAGTAGTCTTCAACCTCAACTCTCATCCTATTCAGAGCTCATCGGCCACAGGGGCCCACGCTAGACTGCATCTAATAAAGGACACAATGAAGTGTAGTTAGCGCGACGGCTAAGTAAGAAAATCCATTGTCACTTAAGCGTAGACAAAGGTTTTTAAAATATGATATCAATACAAAAGCTTATAGAGTTTTTACCCATACTTTGGAAGTTTACCTGAAATCAAATAATCCAACGATAGCGTAACAGTATATATATTCAAAGGAAATCACATAAGATTTTCCTTTCATAACAACAATAATGTTATAACCATCATTCCAAAATTATAATCTCACATATTTTAGACAAGTTCATAAACTTTCCATTTTCAAGAATTTCACCCTTTCAATTAGAACCGCAGCTCTAATTCTTTTAATTATCTGAACCGCAGCTCAATATATCTTTCATCTCTTTAATTAGAACCGCAGCTCTAATTCTCTGAATCATCTGAACCGCAGCTCAGTATAACATACATCTATTTAATTAATTACTTAGTTTCCCCCTGGATAAGCATGAGACATTCTTTTTAACATTTCTCGATTCCCTTCTCAAACCTCGGGCTATGGCATGCTCCAGCCTTCCCTGTAGGTCTCCTTATCCCAACCTAGGGCCATGGCACTCCAGCCCTCCCGTAGGTCCAACCTTATTCCAACCTCGGGTCGTGGCATTTAAGCCTCCCGTAGGTCCCCACCTTACTCAACTTCTCTATAACATATCCAGAAACTAAGATTTTCCAAAACATTCTTTCATATACGTAATTAGTATTTTCTTTTCATTTTTCAAAATATTTATTTCAACCAAAATCAAGCTTGTTTGCCCATAGGCTTTTCAAAAATTATGACATGAGCATACGTAAACATTTAACCAAAAATACAGTTGAAAATAACTTAGACATAGCTTGACATCAGACCCAAACTTTTTGGACTGAAAAATACTGGACAGAACATTCTGGACGCATGTGGACGCATGGTGGACGCATGGTGGACGCGCGTCCACCTTGGCGTCCACTCCTACGGCTTTTTCTCTTATTTTTCGAAACTCACTGGACGTCAGTGGACGCACGGTGGACGCGCGTCCTCTGGGGCGTCCTCACTTACGGCGTGACTTAAAACAAACTGGACACCAGTGGACGCATGGTGGACGCGCGTCCACTGGGGCGTCCACTGGGGCGTCCACTCATACGGCATGAAATTTCTGGGCAGCAAAACAGTGCAAAAACGTCTATTTTTCAACATTTTTCTTGACATGAATTTATATGGACATAAATATAGTATATACATACATGCATACGTAAAAATCATGCATATATATTAGGCTCAAACACAAATTTTTACATAGAAATTAACTAAGAAGTTAGAGCTTAACACCTAGTTTTTCATATTAAATTCTAACTCCATAATACATATACCTATACAATTGTCNGCCGGCGGAACCGACTTGAGAGAGCAGTTAGGACAACCCAACGGCCAAGATTTGAGAGGGCGTTTGAGCCGGCAGACTTCCCGGAACACTGGGGAATCCCGCCCAGAAACAATAGGTAACCGGCCTCCGCCCGGAGAGTTGGAACAAATCGTAGTACAAGTAATCAATGAGGTTGAGAGGCGAAGGTTTGAGAATCGAGGTACTAACAACCAGACTGAACCCGTTAGGCCAACGGGGGAAGGAACTATGAATTCACAAGTCACTGAGCAGGAGGGGCGTAATAGGGAAGAACACCCGACTCTCCGTCGAGAAGACGGCAGGCGTCGAGAGGTCGCTCGATCTGTAATGGATCGCTTGAGCGATTCCCGTGGAAACCCGCTGCAAAACCTACCTCGCGGAAACCCGGATCGACCGAATGGCAATCGCCAAGAACGACGGGCTGCGGCCGCCTGGCGGAGAGTGCAGGCCAGGGTATCCGAGAGTAGCGCCGAATCCCCGGCGGAACCTAAATATCGTCATAGTCAGATGGAGGGCTTTGAGAAAAGGCTCCAAAATCTGCAAGATCAATTTGAGGGTAAGATCAGACCCTCTGTTGAAAATCTCTTAACTTCCTCGCCCTTTGTGGATGAGATCATGGCTTACCGGGCCCCTGCGGACCTAGAGATCCCGGAGCACGCTACCTTCGACGGGATGGGCGATCCGCGAGAACATTTAGTCAGCTATCAGGCCAAAATGCAAGTTTTAGGGGTGGAAGAGCCACTCATGTGTAAGGCCTTTTTGCCTACTCTTAAAGGGCTCGCCCAGAAGTGGTTTTTGGCTTTGCCAAGTCGGTCTATCCGATGCTTCAATGACCTAGCCGATCGATTCCTCACTCATTATGCTGTAAACATTAAACCACAACGCAACCTTACCCACCTGAGTGGAATCAGTCAAGATGAAGGGGAGGCTTTGAAAACATACTTAACCCGTTGGCAAAAGGAGGTTTAAACCATCGAAGGGTTGGACGAGCAGGTGGCAATCACTTTCTTCATGGAGTCGCTCCGTGCGGGTAAGCTATTCATTGACCTTCACAATGATCGTCCAAAGACCTATGTGGAAGCTATGCAGAGAACCAGTCGTCAGGCGGACATGGAGGAAGCAGTAAGACAAAAGCGGCAGCGAGAAGCTGCCGGGTCCAGTGCAAAGCGATCACGATCCGATACCAGGGGTCGGAAGGAATCTAAGCGCTCCAGTCGCACCGAGGTCCGCCGAGGAGCTGAAAGAGTGGGAGTTCCGCCTCCCCGACCATCCGTGGCACAACCCGTGCATGAGGTCAAAGACACCCTGCCGCCTCCCCCGCCTTTGAAACCTGGAGACCAACCTGAGGTATTGCCGATACCATCGATCGACCACACATACCACTGAGGAATGCTATTACCTGAAAAAGGAAATAGAAGCCATGATCCAGAAGGGCGCTCCGCCCCCGCCTAATCAATGGAGGCGACCTCCGCGATCTGATAAAACGGACTCACGTTCCGATCGAGGGAAGCAGCCCGCCTCTGAGGAAGAGGAAGCAAACTGGAAACACAAACCTGTTATCAATATGATAGTAAGAGGCCCGGAAGGGGGAGATTCGTCCGGATCAAGGAAAGCTTGGGCTCGGCAATTATATGTGGGAACCATTTACGGTCGGGACGACAGTCTAAAGAAGGTATGTCGGGAACCTATCTTGTTTACTGATGATGATTTACCTCGAAGCCAACATCCCCACCGGGATGCTTTGGTTATCGCCATGGACGTCCATGGGACGGTAGTTCGAAGAATTCTGGTAGACACTGGGAGTAGTGTGAATATCCTGTACTTAGAAGTATTTGAGAGGTTGGGGTTACAACGTGACAAGTTGACACCTGTAAAGACACCTCTGGCCGATTTCACCGGGGACTCGATCGAATCAGAAGGCTCTATACGCCTACCCGTCGAAATTGGGACTTTCCCCAATCTACGAAGTATAGATATGGAGTTTGTGGTAGTTAATTTATCCTGCTCTCATAATATGATCTTGGGGCGACCCGGGCTGGAAGACCTGGGTGCTCTTATCTCCATAGATCACCTTTGCTTGAAATTTCGGACTCCTAATGGGATCGGAGTCGCCGGTGCGATCAAAAGGCGGCTCGGGATTGTTATTTGCAATCCTGTCGGAAAATTGGGAAAGAGGATCTGAGGGTTCATTCTATCACTAGTCGAGAAGAACAGACAAAGAACCTCGACCGCCCCGAGCCGGCGGTGGAATTATAGGAGGTCGAAATTGATCCTGCACGCCCTGAGAGAAGGGTAAGGATCGGAACAAGTTTGGCTGAGAAAGTCAAACAGGAAATCATCCTAGAGTTACAAAAATATCAGAAGGTATTCGCCTGGGGACCTGAGGATATGCCCGGAGTTGATCAATCGGTAATTTGCCACCGACTATCAGTCGACCCTAATCACAAACCTGTTATCCAAAAGAAGAGGTACCTCTCTACGGACCGACGTGACTTCGTTAAAAAGGAGGTAGAGACTATGATGACCGCCCGACACATCCGTGAAGTAAAATATCCAGATTGGCTCGCTAATGTGGCGCTTGTACCTAAGCCTCCCGCTTGGCGAATGTGCGTGGACTACACGGACCTCAATCAAGCTTGCCCGAAAGATCCTTTCCCGTTACCCAGGATCGACCATCTAGTGGATGAGACGGCTGGTTGTGATCTGCTGAGTTTCATGGACGCCTTTTGGGGGTATCATCAAATCTTCATGCACCCCGCGGATGAAGAAAAGACTGCCTTCATCACCCCGGACGGGGTTTACTGCTACCGAGTGATGCCCTTCGGGTTAAAAAATGCTGGAGCCACCTACACTCGGATGGTAGGTCGTTTATTCAGAGACTTGCTGGGAAAATCCATGGCCGCGTACGTAGACGATATGCTTGTGAAAAGCAAGGATGAAGGAACCCATGCGAAGGATCTGGCAGCCACTTTCGCCATAATGGAGAAATATAATCTGCGTCTAAACCCAAAAAAGTGTGCCTTTGCGGTACGAGGAGGAAAATTCCTTGGTTATATGGTAACTCGGAAAGGAATCGAGCCTAACCCTGAAAAGGTGAAGGCTATCCTCGACATGCAGCCTCCGGGAACCTTAAAAGAATTGCAAAGGTTAACGGGGCGACTTGCGGCCTTGAACAGATTCCTGTCCAAATCCGCGGATCGAGCCTTACCCTTTTTCGAAGCTATGAAGAAGAGGGAAGGGTTTCGCTGGACAGAGGAGTGTCAGAAGTCATTTGAAGAATTAAAGGATTATTTACAGACTCCACCATTGCTGTCCACCCCGAAGGAAGGTGAGGTGTTGTTCCTCTATCTAGCCGCCTCTCAGAAGGCTGTCAGCTCCGTGTTAATCCGAGAAGAAGAACGGGTACAGCACCCGGTCTATTACGTTAGTCGGGCCTTGAAGGCTTCCGAAATTCGGTATTCTCCCTTGGAAAAGGTGGTGTACGCTCTGGTGATCACAGCCCGGAAGCTAGTACCTTACCTTCAGGCTCATCCCATCCGAGTTCTGACTGACCAGCCCCTGGCAGGAGTCTTGCGAAATCCCAACTCTTCAGGGCGTTTGGTAAAATGGGCTGTGGAACTCACTCAGTATGGAATCGAGTACCACCCCCGCCCCTCGATAAAGGGCCAAGCCTTAGCTGACTTCATAGTGGAGTGCACCGCTAATAGCCCCGAACCTAACACCAAGGCCCCTGAGGAAGGGGATTGGTGGGAAATGCACGCTGACGGAGCCACCAGCCAACATCACTGTGGAGGAGGAATCATGCTGACGACTCCCGAGGGGTTTCGTTTGTATTACTCGCTCACGTACGAGTTTATGGCCTAGAATAATGAGGCAGAATATGAAGCCGTAATCGGAGGGTTACTCGTGGCCAGAGCTCTTAAAGTCCAGAAGATCCGAATTAAAACCGACTCTCGTCTCGTGGTCGGACAGGTAACCGGAAATTGTGAGACAAAGAATGAAAGACTCGGGCGATACAAGAAAGTCACTGAGGGACTCTTAGGCGAATTCGAGGCTCATGAATTGGAGCACGTGCCCCGTGCCGAGAATACCAAAGCTGATATTTTGTCCAAAATGGCCCTAGGCGGAATACCAGATCACCTCCTCAGAATTTGCCAGAATGAGCGAATTCTTCTACCCAGCATAGAACCGAAAATTATTTCAGAGGACGTATGTGTTACGGAGGAACTAGATCCTAAGGAGCATCCTGAGGTATTTTGGATGGAGGAAATTCGCAAATATAAAGAAAAGGGAGACCTTCCCGATAACCAGGCCGAGGCCGCGAGAGTTCAGAGACGATCTTCTGCGTATGTGATAATTGATGGTCATATGTACAAAAAGTCCTTCGGGGGACCGTTGCTAAGGTGTTTACATCCCTTTGAAGCGGATCAAGTTATGGAAGAAGCACACCGAGGAATCTGTTCGGCTCACCAAGGGGCTCACACCTTAGCTCGCAAGATAGTGTTACAAGGATACTACTGGCCTACTATGGTCAAAGACTGCATTGGTCGGGTAGCCCGATGTGCGGTTTGTCAGTCCTTCGCTAAGAAGGACACACGGCCAGCCTCCTTCTACACTCCGATTACGGTAGCTATTCCATTTGCTAAGTGGGGAATCGATATTGTCGGACCGTTGCCCCAGGCACCGGGACGATTGCGTTTTTGTGTGGTGGCTGTGGATTATTTCACAAAATGGGTGGAAGCCGAGCCTTTGGCAACCATCACCGAGTTCCAGTGCCGAAAATTTCTTTGGAAAAAGATCATTTGTCGATTTGGACTTCCCGAACACTTGGTCAGCGATAATGGCAGGCAGTTCGACTGTCGGCTCTTCAGCGATTTCTGTCAGTAATATGGAATACGACATACTAAGGTCTCAGTAGCCTACCTTCAGGCCAATGGACAAGTTGAGAACGTCAATCAAACCATCGTAGATGGGATACGGAGGAAGTTAAGTGATCTGGGAGGAACCTGGGTCGATGAGCTGGATCGAGTTCTATGGGTATATCGAACGACTCCTCGAAGAGCGATCGGGGAAACTCCGTTCTCCCTCACTTATGGCTTCGAAGCCAAAATACCGACGGAGATCACCACCCCGACCCTACGTGTACTGCAGTATAATGATGACGAAAACGAGGAGAGCTTGCAAATAGAAAAGAACTTCCTTGAGGAAAGGAGGGATGCAGCGTATGGACGAATGGCCGAGTACCAGCAGTCGGTAAAACGCTATTATGATAAAAGAGTCAAGAAGAAAAGGTTCCAAGAAGGAGATCTGGTCCTGAGAGACCGGGATGCCAGTCAGCCCAATCAGGGAGGGAAGTTCGCGGTTAAATGGGAGGGTCCTTACCGGATCCGAGAGGTCATTCGTCCTGGAACTTACCGTTTGGAGACTCCGGATGGACAGGCTGTTGAGCGGAAATGGAATGCGGTGCACTTAAAGAAATTCTTTCAGTAGAAGGTTAGGCCTCTAAAAATTTGTAATGAGAATTCTAGAGTTTGAATAGAAGCAACTTTACCTTTTTACATATCTTGTTTTGATCTCCGGATCCTTATGAGTCTGGCAGTCTGTCTGCCTGTGAGTGAGTTAGGTTGAGATAACCTAAGTCTCATATCGATCTCTGGATCCTTATGAGTCTGGCAGTCTGTCTGCCTTTGAGTGAGTTAGGTTGAGATAACCTAAGTCTCGTATCGAACTCCGTATCCTTATGAGTCCGGCAGTCTGCCTGCCTTTGAGGGGGTTAGATCAAGATAACCCAAATCACTTTGGACCACCGGAGTTTTTAATTTAGGCGATTTTTGCCTTAAAAGGTTGAGAAAACCTATGAGCAAGTCCTCGACTGAGGGACTCGGAGAGCAAGTCCTCGACTGAGGGACTCGGGGTTTTAAGTTAGGCGATTTTTGCCTTAAAAGGTTGAGAAAACCTATGAGCAAGTCCTCGACTGAGGGAATCGGAGAGCAAGTCCTTGACTGAGGGACTCGGGGTTTTAAGTTAGGCGATTTTTGCCTTAAAAGGTTGAGAAAACCTTTTGAGTCAAGTTTTCAATTCAAAGATCAAGTTTTTGAGGTTTGCGTATCGCAGGAGGAGAAACGGGAAAATGCATAAAGAGGAGTTCGCAATATAAAAAGGAGAAAGTGTTCGAAGCATAAAAGGCCTAAAACAATCAAAAGCAGGCCCCATTACAAAAACTTAAACAAAAAACAAAAACGCAGCGGATAATTTTTTAGGCTCCTACGTTGCCACCAGCTGTCTCCCCCTCCGTTGGACCAGTAGGGGGAGGGTCGTTGGTGCCACTTGGGAGTCGCGAGCGATGCACTAAACCTCCTTCCGCTGACTCTTCCTCTTCCGTTACATTGAGCATTGAAGTCACGGGATTGCGGTCCATCCCTGCCAGATCAGTCAAGTTGGCAGCAGAATTCAGATATGGAGAGTCCATCGGAATTTTCCCGCCACTTGAGTTCTCCGGAGTAACCCTGTCGGTGTCTCCGGCCCCCTGTTGACGTGCGGGGGTAGCAGGGATGCGGGACGCTCGGACAGTTGCGCCGGAAGGCCCCATCTCACCGGATCAAAGGTCGGATCCCTTGCTAGAAGGACTGGGTAGATGTCCCGTTGCATTTCCAAGGACCCCATGTGGTAGTCCTCCTCTCCCAGGTCCGTCAGATAGGCTCGACCATCGTCCGAGTTTAGCCACTCCATGGCTAGCAGCCTCCTCAACCTCAGACGCGCGTTAGCCAGCACGTCATCCTCAAAAGCACGAGAGGACTTATACGCGGCCACAGCCTCAACACTCTTCTTCCTCTCGGCTTCAAGCTCCGACTCCAGCCGACCCACGCGCAAAGCCAAGTCGTCCAGCTCCTTCTCCCTCTTGAGAAGATTGGCCCTCAGAGTTGGCACCAGCTCCGCGTCCGTCAGTAGAGGGCTCATCCTTTTTCGCATTTCCGACTGGACGGCCAGAGCCTGTCAAAGAAAAAGAAGGAGAGGATTGAGGAAAAGGGGCAAGTGCAAAAGAAAATCACTCGGTTACTTGATACAAATATAAGTCTCACTTACTCGGTACAGATAACGGGAGACCTCTTCGAACACCTTCTCAGAGGAGTGACCTTCGTAGTACGCCGCGTCCTTAGGAAAGATAACTTTGTCCAGCCAGTCGTGAACTGGAAAGGCACCTTGAGCAATGCCGTCATCGGCGTCAGCCTCGAAACCCACAGCCACCCTCTTTGCTGAGGGGGCTGGTAGAGAGGAATCGGCAGGGCGTTTGGAGCCAGACAGAGTGGCTGGAGGCGGGGGCGGCAGCGCTCGGCGAGATTGGCGGACACGAGAAGGCTCTCCGGTGCGAGTGGGAGAGTCATGAAGAACGATCGGGTTGGAGTTGGCCGCGTGATTCCTAGAGCGTTCTTTCAAGGCGGCGTGGCGGCTAGACATGTCGGACGAAGGTGAGAGTGTGTGAGAGTCGTTGGAGGGAGAGTGTGTGCCTTCCTCTTCGCCTTCTTCCTCTGCTCCTAGCTCCTCCTCAGGATCTGCAAAACAGAGTATTAAAAGGTGAGCTATGAAGAATAAAGTTCCCAAATGGAATGACACATCACCTGGAAGGGCTGCCCCGGCAGGAAGAAGTCCGGCCTCATTGAGAGCCTTCAAGCTCGACCATTCGTTGACTTGGAGTTCGCCCAAGTCTTTCAAAACTTTCAGACCGTCGGTCGTTTGCTGGTCGGGTGGAGGCTTTTTAAGGCATTTAAAGAAGGTGGAGTTCCAAGTTAAGGGAAAATCAAAGGCCGGGTGAGAAGAGGATGGTCGAACAAACAGGAAAAGATTCTTCCACCCTTTGAGAGAGTCAACCAGTCCGTCGAAAATTTTACAGCCACTTCGCTGAGAAATTTGGACGTAGCCCGGAGAATTAGACCCGACTCTGTTGACCAGGTAGAGTTGTTCAACTTCAGGCAGATGGTTTGGAAGCAGACGAGGAGGTAGTGAGAGTTCGGGACGAGTTGGCCAGGAGACAGAGCAAAAAATCAAAAGAAGAGGGAAGCGAACGGACTCATGGGGACTCGGAACCCATGACGAATATATTGAAGATGTATCCCGACATACCCGTCGGGAGGGGGCTCGGATACATGAAGTTCGCGAGGAGCATAAATCTCGGCTGCTGGGCCCAATAGTTCTTGGGCCTCTCCCAACTCGCGAGCCGAGATTTTATAATGAAGGCCCACGGGCAGACCAATGACCTCCAAATGGCCTGAGGGCCTTTGAAGTTCAATAGAGGAGGCCGCAAGGGCCTGAAGGGGTTATGGGTTTAGAACAGAAGAGGAGAGGAGGCCCTGTGCACTCAATGAAGTTGAAGCGCTAGGGTTTTCCGTGACTCCCGTACGGCGAGAAGAAGAAGACATAATGTAGAGCAAAAGGTGGAGAACCTACCTGTTAAAGCTGAAGGGTAAAGAAAGAAGGTACGGAAAAAAGAACGAGGGTGGAGGTCGAACTCGTCGGTGGCCGGAAGTTGATCGGAAAGCTGGGCGTCGAAATATCGCTGGAGAATGAGCAACGCCTTTTTACTTGAGAAAGAAAGGAGAACAGTAGAAGGTAAAAAGTGAAAGGGGGCGGTGAATAGGGGTAATTTATAAGGACGAGGGGAGCAAGGAGATGAGGACACGTGGAGGGTGAGATTCAATGAGGTGATGTTGAAACGACGTGAAACGTACGCGGGAAGAAAGCCGTTACCTCTTTTAAGAAACATAATCAGCGCGAAGTTCAAACGGCGGCGACGCTTCGTATATTTCAAACAAAGTTCAT
>CM008332.1:15584674-15595759 GCA_002525835.2 Ipomoea batatas
CAATGTTTAGTCTCAAAGTATCGATTTTGCCAAAAAAAAAAAAAACCAGACTATTAAATTTGAAAACTTTTGGTCATTCCAGTATCTTTTTTTTTAGCAAAATTCCGTTTTAGGCAAGGGTAAATTGGTCTCATCACATTTTTAAAGATTAAATTAATTCCTAAGAAATTCACTCAACTTGTAGATTAAAGTAGAGAGTGAATTTTACTCGCGAAAATTCAGAGACAATTAGGGTGAAAATCTGAACATGAGATTAGGTTGTATGTTTTGGGTGTGATAATGATTTGAGCACTTGATGCGCAAATTATATCGTGGACCGTGCATTGTGGACCGCGGTCCCAAAATGACGTCGTTTTGATTAATGAAACAGACGGATAAATTCGCGTCACTCACTTTCTTTTCATATATACTGCATTTTCTTTTCATATATACTGCACTTTCTTTTCAACACAACTGCAGTTACCTTTCAACACAACTGCAGTTACTTTTTGATATAACTACAGTTGTATATTATCGAATGAAACTATAGTTATATCAAAAAGTAACTGCAGTTGTGTTGAAAAGAAAGTGTAGTATATATGAAAATAAAGTGCAGTATATATGAAAAAAAAGTGCAGTATATATGAAAAGAAAGTGAGTGGCGGGAATTCATCCGTCTGTTTCATTAATCAAAACGACGTCGTTTTGGGGACCGCGGTCTACAATGCATTGTGAACCGCGGTCCACGATATAAGAACTGCACTTGATGGGCACTCTTGCAGTCTTGCAAATATGTCTCTAGTGCCTGCCAAACATCGTATGCCACAATACCCCACCCGTGAACAAAGTATAACCTATGAACCCATTAGGAGTTAGGACTAGGAACAACCTCCTCACACAATCCCCAAATAAGATCATGAGATTTCCACATAATCTTGTATTAACACTATGCTTAATTGATTAAGAGAGAATAGTAACTTCCTCTTTGAGAAAAGGCATTCCCAAATTTCACTAAGTGTCTAGATTTATAACTGTATTTGCTACATTATACTCAATAATTAGGTCTTGAAAACACAAGATGGCAGAAGCATGTCATGTGACTAAAACACTGAAATCGACATACATATAATCTCTGGGCAATGCTGATCAATCCTAGACTTCCAACTGACACAATTACACTGGTAATTGAAATATCTAGTGCTATGGCAAGAGGGAAGAGCTAGTTATCCTTGGATCTCTTTTCCACTTCTTCCATCCTTTGGATCTCCTTGTTGTACTTGCAAATGCGGTAGATACACCTGAAAACCACATCAAACATCAATGCGATTACCAGTAGCTTTTCAAAATTAACGTTCAAATACACGAGTAATTTACCAGTAGAGGAGGCATGCTGCCACACAAAGGATGCCATTCCTTTGAGCCTTGTAGATCTGGATAAAGCAATTAAAAGAAAGGGTGCCTCAGAATTTTTACACATGGATCAAACCATTGGTGTGGCACAATGGGTTTATGAGGGTGGGTGGGTTGGCAAATTAGATCTAGCTAACGGAATAAACCTATAGAAATGTTGTTTGATGTTTCATGCGTTTTCATCCAACATGGCTTTGAAAAATATTAGGGACTGGAACATATATTAAGGAGCAGAATTTTGCCACGAGAAGTAAATCTGAATGACTCTTTGGGATGAATAATTATTTTCCTTCTATGAAGTGCATAACAGATAACACATGCAGAAGTCAACTATGAAAGAAAACAACTTCAAGTAGAAGTACATGGTGGGGAATTGTAAGGGGTAAAAGTTAAACCTTATGTTGGTAAAAGGGAAAATTGCACATTTCGTCCCTAAGTTATAGACTTATAGGATAATTGTAGAATTCGTCCTTAAGTGTTGGTCATACTCACTTTTCGTCCCTAAGTTATCATTGACTTTGCACTTTTCGTCCATTTACTAATAAAATATTAGGAACGAAATTTGCAATTTTAGTATAACTCAAGGACGAAAAGTGCAACGCCAATGATAGGGATGAAAAGTGAGCATGACCAACACTTAGGGACGAATTCTACAATTACCCTATAACTTAGGGACGAAAAGTGAAATTTTCCTAGGTAAAATGTACTCAAGAAGTTTATTTGCAAATTCCAGTAATAATACAAAGTTTCTGACAGTAAGGAGACATTCATAAAATGAGAGTTATAGAAATGCAAGGATGACAATAAGTAATTATACACATATATAATTAAATAAATATTACTATGTAATATGTTTCACGTCAACTTTCATAAACATAATCTTACCGTGTTCTTTCCTTTAATTATTGTTACTGAAAAAGAACTAATATTTTCTATTCCTTGATATATATGCTGCTTTGCTTTCCTTTCTTTCCAACCTAAAAATCCCCTAAATCTAGCTTGGAACCTAATTTCTTGTAAAACTAATTTCACAAAGGAAACAGTAATCTCCCACAAATAGATCGGAACTGCAATAAAAACAAGAGAGGATAGATTTTATAGATATTTGTTCTTTTTGATAACTAGTAATACAACATCTTTGAAACTAAAAGAGCATATAGAAAGTTAAAGAATAAACAAACCCTTGGTTTGGTGTAATTATTAGTACAAAAAAGCTAAAGTAGTTCTCTTTTTCTCACTCTCAGATTTTACCCTGTATCTACTTTTTCCCACTTATGTTTCCTCAACCAGAATGATATACAAATATACAAGCCATCTCCTCCATCTTTAAGATTTTTGTAGTAAGCCATGAAGGCCTGCTCCTTACTCATCCAACTATCCATCACTTTAAAGACTAAAAGTGCATCTAAACGCTTCGTTGAATATCATGCAACTATGAACGTGCTTCTTCTTTTACATGGACATATAAGTAAACACAATTGTTATTGATCCCATTACTTCCATAATAAGAAAGGAAATAGGCAACAACTCCTTCAAAAACCAAAACAAAAAATAATAATTGGAAACAAATAGCTGAATAGAAGTGCACTATTAGTTACTCAGTTAAGAGACTCAATTCACCCTATCTTTCTCACTAAAACCAATGTTGTAAAAATCGGCCTAGGCGGCCGCCTAGGCACTGACTAGCTGCTAGGTGCCCTTAGGCCGAGGCGATTTCAGCTTTAGCGGCTTTTAGTCGACCGATCGACTAGGCTCCCTAGTCGCCGAGTTGGGCGCCTAACTAGGCCGAGTTGGGCGCCTAACTAGGCCGAGTTGGGCGCCTAACTAGGCCGAGTTGAGCGCCTAACTCGGCTGAGTCGGATGCCTAACTCAACCGAGTCGGTGCCCAACTCGACTGAGTGATTTTTTTGCCTGCTCAGTGCTCGGCTACTATCTTCTATATTTCTCCAGCCATGAACTCAACTAACCATCTAACATATGCAGTTGACTAGTTTGGGAGATTATAACAATGTAACAACTCCTACCCCTAAGAGGAAAGAGTGGAGACAATATACTCGGATTACTCAGCCACCTAGGCGGCGCCTAAGCACCGCCTAGGCACTAGGCATCCCCGGGTGTCCGACTAGCGCCTAGCTCTTTTTACAACATTGACTAAAACTAGTGTTTCACTTAATTATCTACAAAGCAAAGCTATGATGCTTCTCCAAAAAGAACTGATTATTCATCCTCCTGTCCTTTCCAGTTTCCACCTATTAGTCCAGTCAGATGCCATTGCCCATCGTCTTAAAATTCCAGGATTTGGCATCACCATACACTGAATAAACCACCAATGAAATGCAAACCCTCATTCTCTTCAAATTCCAATCTCCACTGTTGTCCAGATGCTTCACCAGAAAAAATGTTGATAACTTGAGATGTGTAGGTGCCCAAGAAAGGAAAACAAATAGAAGGATTGCAGTAGCCATGTAAAAAGTTCCCAACTTTCTTTACTAAAATCAAAGGACAGGGAGTCAAGGGTGTCAGGAACCAAGCAACATATGATTGATGCTCATCATGGGGCTTAATACTAAAGCACCACCAAATCAATCAGTTATTTCAGCTGCTCAATGATACTTTACCCCTTTGTTAAAAAAAAAAGAAGATACTTTACCCAATAATTTATTCATAGTTTCTCTCCATAGCTACACAGAATCTTTCAAAATCTTGCTCAGTTAAATTAAAATGATGAACAGAAAGATTTACTTAAATTGTTTCCAGAGAGAGATTCACAGAAAACAGTAAGAAAGAAAGGCAAAGGTTACCGATTTCTCATAGCGGTCTCTCTCGGCGGCAGTGCAGATCTCACCGGTGCACATTAACCGGTGCTCATTCTTCCAATAGATATCTAATAACACCATAAAAAGAAAAACACTAAAAAACAATAAGATCAAAATCGTACTAGTAATAAGAATAGGAAAAACAAAGAAGGAAATGTTACCAAGGAGCTGGAAAGCGGCGAAGGGTACAATGAAAAGCGAAGGCTGAAGGGTTAGAGATATGAGAGAGACGATCCGCGATCGGAGAGGCTTCGGCGATGGCAGCGTGAGGAGAATAGCGACGGCGACCTCCACTGCCACGACGTAGGTTAGAATTATCCACTGCAACGCCATTGTATTCTTTCTTCTCTGTATTCTCTAGCTTTCTACTTTCTTCATATCGCTGTATTTTCACTTCTCTTCCTTAATAGCCTAAGCTTCTGGAAGGTTGCTCATTTCTTCCTTCCAAAATAATAATAATAATAATAATAATAATAATA
This sequence comes from Ipomoea batatas, assembly GCA_002525835.2. Lineage (NCBI taxonomy): Eukaryota > Viridiplantae > Streptophyta > Magnoliopsida > Solanales > Convolvulaceae > Ipomoea > Ipomoea batatas. The sequence goes on from CM008332.1 coordinate 15,589,359, forward strand.
AAATTATTATTATTATTAGGAAAAATGATCAAATATACCCCTAAACTTTACACTAAAAGTCAATTAGACACTTAAACTTTTAAAATTACAATTAAACTCTTTAATATGTCAAATTAAGTCAGTGAAGCCTAAGAACCAGTAAATGTTCTATAATAACAGATCATTTAAACTCAGGTAACAAATCAGGCGATCGGCGACGGCTAGGTCGCCATCTCCGGTAGAAGGCGACGGTAGAAGGCGACCAGAGCGGTGTAAAGTTTAGGAGTATATTTGACCATTTTTCTTTATTATTATTGTTATTTTTTTTGGGTGTACTCACAACTCACTATTGGTCCGGATGGATAAGGGTTGTAAGTCTAGTGGAGTTAATTACCGATTTGGTCCCTTGACTATTGGGATTTCACTATTTTGGTCCTCGACAATTTTTCTTGCCCAATTAAGTCCTCGACTTTGAAAAAATTAACCAATTTGGTCTTCCCGTTTATTTTACCATTTGATATCCGTTAAATCGGGACCAAATTGGTAATTTCACTATAGTCAAGGGACCATTTCAGACAAAATTAATTACCGAAATGGTCCCTTGACTATTTAGATTTCACCAATTTGGTCTTGATTTAACGGTTGTTTAACACCAAAATAAACGGAGGACCAAATTGGTTAATTTTTTAAAGTCGATGACTTAATTGGGCAAGAAAAATTGTCGAGGACCAAAGTGGTGAAATCCCAATAGTCGAGGGACCAAATCGGTAATTAACTCAAGTCTAGTGGGATGAATAGACTTGCATAAAATTTTACCCCTTTTTAATTTATTGCACATGTTTGATCTTTTCAAGCTTAGGTTTGGTTGATTAGTGCTAGAATATGAATGCAATAAGTAATAGAGAGAGAATTTTTAAATGGTTTGGCCAAATTCAGCCTGCGTCCACTCTTCTCCTTAATCCATGAGGGTTGCACTAGAACTCCTTAGTAAATAGAGAGCGGTTGTGCCTTGATCACAAAGTTGGCCACAATCCTCTATTGGAGGAAACAAATTTCAAATTTCTCTTAACCGTCGTGCAATTAATGACTAGTGGTTAATGAGGTAGATTGATTTTTGTTAGATTTTCCAAGTCGTTGACTGTACTTTTGCATCTGCTCCTATTTTTTTGAATTGTGCAAAATGTCTTGGCCTTTTTGGGAAATCTTCTTTAGGATGGATGTGTGCCTAGGACTACTTTTGCTTTGGTAACATTCTCCTTACATTGTGAGCTTTTGAGGAATTTTACTATTCCTTCAGAGAATGTCCAAACAGTAGATGCAAAAAAATAAACCTTTGACTTCTTGTGGTTAACCTTTCGGATCCTTCCTTAGCAACCTCTCAGATTTGACTTTCCCTAGTCAATCTTTAACTATTTGAAAATTAACTAGCTTTAAGTTAACTTTCGTGCCCCATACTTTCCGGTAAAGGTTGACCCTTCTACCTTTTGACCATCGAATCGGCTTTCTAGTCTTTAACTCTTCGCAACTTCAACTCTTCAGCCTTTAACCTCTCGAGTCTTCTTCACAGTCTTGACTTCTCGCAGCTTCTTGAAGATATCTTGACTTTTTGTATGTTACTTCTTGAATTAGTTTACTTCCCGGTTGGTAAGATTCATTCTTAAAGTGTCCTTTTGAGGACTAAAAATATCCCAAGACTACTTTTCAAATTTTATTTACTTTTTGGTTTATTGACTTCCCGGTTAGTAAAGTTCATTCTCTAAGTTACTTTTCAAATTCCTGTTTCTAAAATTAAAATTGGAGACTAAAATTCCTAACATAATTTGGTATTATCAAAATCTAAAAACACTTGTTCCTAACATTCACTATCCACTTTAATGGTTAAATTTAGATGAGTTAATATTAAAAATAATCCATAAAAAAACTAATCATTCGATCAACTATTTAATGAATTCAAGAGAGTCCACACAGAAGACATATCTTTGATATCATGTTCCACACCTTGTGAACAGGTTGACAAAACTCCCCTTCCTGCGTCTGTGGCCACCATCATCACAATTGTCACCCCCTACATAAGCGGTTGTGGTGGATTCATGTTTATGATTTCTATTACACAAAAGAATTTGTATATCTCAAGGTACTTAAGAGAGAGATATAGAAGTGTCTATACATGTGTATTTAGGTTCATACGAGAATCAATGTTCATCTTCTGTGTATCTTCTCTTTAGCCATGAACTTAGGTTTGTTTTCGTGTTTTTTTTTTTTTAAATTATATATTGTTTGAGTATAATATTTTCTATTTTTGTGATCGTTCGGAGATGTTGATTGCAACTATTGTGCAATTGAGGTGTGACTTATGTGCATTTTACGTGGGAGTGGGGTGGGGGGGGGATTAATGTTTTGTTGAGCGCTGCGGCTTGTGTCGTTGTTCACTCTCGAGCGATAATTCATGCATTTGCAACATTGCTGATGTCCATCTTGGGTGTGGGTGGGGTTTGAGACGCTTGGGGGTGTGCATTGTAGTTGCAACTTTTGTGCAATTGTGGGTTAACTTGTGTGCATTTGTCGTCGGTGGCGTGCAATACTATTGTGTACTTTGGCCTCCCTAGTTGTGCAATCTACAATGGTAAGTAGTGCATTTTCATGGTCGATGGTGTGCATTTTGGACTTTCGGTGTGGATTAGTTTTTTGACATTTGGGGGTGTGCATTGTAGGTTGCGACTAGTGTGCAATTTTTTGGTAACCTTTTTTTTTTGGATTAACGAGGTAAACCCCACTCCTCACTATGTGAGTATGTGAGTAAAGCCCTCGCCTTGTGACCCTAGCCGGCAAAGGACCACAAGGAGGTAAATTGGGGTTCTTAATCCCTTAATTGGAGTAGAAGGAGATGAATGGGTCGTGAGTTTCTTAGTGATGTTGTTGTTGACAAGTAAGCATAGAATGAGAGGGAAAGTTGGGCTCTTTCTTTCTATTATGCTGTTACATGGGTTTTTTAGACACATGATTTTACCATTGTGGCTAAATATGGGTAATTTATGATTGATAATTATTTGTCTTTTTTGGAAAGAAATGGGAGGCAATCCAAGCAATTGGTGTGGTGGGAGCTTTGTTGCCTAGTGTAAGAAATGGTGTGTTTGCACATATCAAGTGTACTTGCAAAATGAGATTTTATGTTTCCAATCACTAAAGTATATTTATTATTTTATTTGATTGTACACAATAAAATCCACGATGTTTGTAATTTTTTTAATTTTTAAAAATAAAAATTAATTGTAATTAATACTCATTGTCTTTATATGTTTAAAACATAAAGTCATGTGTATTTTGGTCATTGGACTTGCCTTATAAAAAAAGTGCTTTAAATTTGTTACTCTAAAAAAAATTATTTGGGAATAACAAATTCCTATATATTGTGATCAAAATACATTATAAGGTAAGGATAGCTAGTGTAATAATTATTTTCAAGCAATAATTTCTATGAGACTGTCTTTTAGATCCTCATCCTTGAGATGAGTCAAGTTCCTCATAAATAACCTTTCAACCCCTAAATATTACATTATTCTGATTTAGAAGTATTATATTTTTCTCAAAAGTATCACATTTTTTCTCATAAGTATTAAACCTTCCTTTATAAGTAAGAATCAAAATTTTCATGAATAGTCTTACAATTTTCCTCATAAGTATTACATTTTTTTTCTCATAAGTAACTCTTCGACTCCTAAATATTACATTTTGATTTAAAACTTATATTTTTCCTTAAAAAATCACAATTTTCATCATATGTAGTACACTTTTTCTCATAGGTAACAATCAATTTATCCCTAATTATATTACACTTTCCATCATGAGTATTATATTTCCACTTAGACTCAACATGTCTCACAAGTAAAGATTCGTGAGATGGTTTCACAGGAGAGTTACCTTTATTTTAATCCTAAACAATGTTATGTGATTAAATGTTATTTTATCAAATATTTTATGATCTAACATAATTGTACATAATAACCCATTATAGTATATTGCATCCCCAAGTAATCAATAAATATAAAATACGTGTGATACTTTAAAAAATGTTACATTACAAATGTAGTTCATATATTTCAATTGTTGTAAATATAGTCCTTCAATTGTTGATCTATTTGTAAATCTAGTCCTTGTATTTCAATTGTAGTTATAACCTTAATCCTTCATTTAGAGTAATGAGTATTGCTGAAAGAGAAGATTAGATTTACAACAACTAAATAATGTTGAAAAACAATGACTAAATTTACAACAATTGAAAGACATGAACTATATTTACAATTATGTCAACAATTGAAAGGCAAAAACTACATTTGTAACTTGAGAACAATTGAGGCCGGGACCAAAAATGTAATCTTTTCATTATTTGATTCTGATCAATTTCATGGTTTAGATTAGAAGCTGTGGTCATAGCAAAGTATACAACGTATTGAAAGTTGTGTTTTTAGTGGAGGTGGAAAGTATAAGTTATCATTCTCATGGAGTGGGCGAAAAGGGATTCAAGCAGTGAGGAGGTAAGCACAAGGGCACAGAGTGTTCGGAAGCTAATCCAAAGAGATAAGGAATATAATGCATATATTATCAATCAAATAACGAAAGCAAGTAATTAAGTAAAAGACAATTGATAAAAGAGAGACTTGGATTAAACAACCTTTGCATAGATACTCTTGTGTGTCCTAAGTTTTAAGCCATGTAATGTTCAATGAAGAGTTTGGGGAAATGGTATAGGTGCTAACGCCACTCTCATGGACGTTGGACTATCACTTAGTCCAAAGTTCCATTCTCATGGCAACTTGGCTAGATGAGGCATTTAAGCAAATACTCTGTGTGCACATTTCATTCAACTCCCTTTTCTCAAAGGTGAGTTGGAAATGTGAGAGGTACGACTATGGTGTGCCCTATTCTCATAGGCGAAACACCTAATCCTTACACCTCTTGCATAATTGGGCCCTAACTAGACAAGGGTATTCAATTCACAACTTACAACCAAATCCATCATCAAATCATTACACAACCTAAAATTGCAATTCAAATCACATTGGCATCTATACAAAGGAGTTCAATCCCATAGAGAGATTTAGCTACTCATGCGAGAAATGTAAATAAAAGAATCAGTTGAAATAAAGAACATTGCAATCACAATCACAAGAAATATAAAGTGCAAAATTTAAAGAGAATAACTTAGCTTTGATTATGGAAATTGGAAGATCAAATCTAAAATTTGAGATTCAAAAGCAATTATAAGTTGAATTCTTTAAACAATGACACAAGCCACAGAGCACAACAAATCATTGCACGCCAATTGCACGTAAAATGCACAGAAGTCACACACCGATTGCACAATAGTTGCAACAAACATCTCCGAACAATTACAAAAATAGAAAATTTATATTCAAACAATATATAATTAAAAAACACAAAAACCAACCTCTCTAAAAAATTTCTTCTTTTGTGTGCTAGAAATCATAAACATTTATCCACCATAATCGCTAATGCAGGAGGCGATGAGTGATGATTGCGATGATGGTGGTCATAGACGCAAGAAGGGGAGTTTTGTCAATTTGTTGACGAGGTGTGGAACATAATATCAAAGATATGTTTTCTGTGTGAACTCTCTTGACTTCATTATTTCTATTTTTAATGAATTTTCATTATCGATATGTGACTTGTTTTGCTTTATCTTTGTTGCTTTAGTAATGTTTACATTTTGATTCCTATTGCACCGATAGTTCCCAAGCTATGTTCATCTTAGTAATTGGGTATAAATAGTATTCGTTGATCTATTTGTAAATCTAGTCCGTATATTTCAATTGTTGTAAATCAAGTTACCTTCAATTGTTAATCTATTTGTAAATCTAGTTTATATCTTTTAATTGTTGTAATATATATAGTCGTTCGTTTAGAGTAATGAGTATTGTTAAAGACAAAAACTATATTTACAACAATCGAAAGGGACAAACTAGATTTACAACTATGGGTCCGTTTGGAAAGTAGGAAAATGACTTTTGGAAAATATTTTCTGGATAATGAGTCATTTTCTAGAAATAATTTTCCTTTATAGTGTTTCGCTGCACAACAGAAAACTGTCTTTGTGTGTTTGGTTCATTTTCTAAAAATTGAACAGGAAAATGAGCAAAATTGTATATTTCAATGTTTTAATTTTTGTATACCAAAGAGCAAAATTGTGTATTTCGATGTTTTAATTTTTGTATACCAAATAAAACATTTTTATTGTTTTGTTTAGAATAAATAATAAATTTGACCCCTAAGTTTATCCATCAATCTTCAAACCCAAACCCAGTTACTCTAGATAGGCTAAAGATTGAGATCATTGTGTAGACTATGATATTCCGGTTGGCATCGTATGATCTCCATCAAGTAGAGATTAATTTCGTGGCGGCAAA
>CM008332.1:15596842-15614348 GCA_002525835.2 Ipomoea batatas
TGAGTTTGATTAATTCCTTGAGGCAGTTTCCCTGTATTGAGAACCATGTTACATAGGTGGACTATATCACTGCTCAGTATATCCCAGTATGCTTGATAGAAACCTGGATTTAATCCATCGGGGCCCGGTGATTTATCTTGTTGCATACTGAAGGTGGCTGACTTCACTTCCTCAAACGAAATTTTGGCTAGCAATTCTTCATTTTGTTTGTGTGTGATCTTTGAATCAATGCAATCAACAACTTTCTCTAGATCTCCCGGGATAGTTTGAAAAATTTGTTGGAAGTAAGAGATCATTAAATTGTTCAGTTCTTGCCCCTTGTCTCTCCATATGCCATGGTTATCTTTAAGTCTTTCAATCTTGTTCACCTTCCTCCTTCCCTTCACCACATTATGAAAGTATTTAGTGTTTGCATCCCCTTCTTTGTACCAAAAAATCTCAGCTCTCTGTTTCCAGTACGTGTTTTGTTGATCCAGGACTTTTAAATAATTATGTTGAGCTTCAGCAAACCTCCTCAAACTTTGTTGATCCCATTTTCCACGTAGATGTTCCATTTGATTTCTTGCTAAACTCAGCTTTGTGTTGAACTCCTTTGTTAGTCCCTTACCCCACTCCCATATAGCTTTACTGCATCTATCCAGCCTTAGCAAAACATTATTTCCTTTAGACTGCTCCCAGTTTCTCCACATAATTTCCCTACACTGAGTTTCTTTTATCCACATATTTTCAAATCTAAATCTCCTCACTTTTCTACATTCCTCAGTAGGAGTAAGCCAGAGAAAAAGAGGTAAATGATCACTTGAAGGAACCTCCATTGATATAGCTCTTGCTCTACCAAAGCTCTCAAACCAGGTAACAGAAGCTAAAATTCTATCTAGTTTTTCCTCCACCCAGTTCTCTGTTCTTCACAAAAATAGAACTCTTTCCTTTTTCCTTTGTTCCTTTTCTTAATATGTTTTTTTTTTTTTGAAGGTAAACGTAACTATTCCATTAATTCATAACATAAAACGTTTACATCAACGATCAATGAAATGGTAAATCATTCCTTACAGTCAGACATAGAAACAACTTTTCTAACTATGCTATAGAAAACTTGAATTGCAGACTGTTTCATAACTAGGAAGTTATGTTCCTATTTTCAAAAAAAAAAAAGGAAGCTATGTTCCTTCAAGGAGCTTAAAGCTTCATCAAAGATCTGGGTCTTCATCATCATTCTTTTTTGCTCACCCATGATAAGATCAACACTTGCTGAAACCAAACTAAACGATTTATGCTAATGATAATGAAAAGCTCGTGAAAGTAACGAGAGGAAAAAGCCCGTGAAAGTAACGAGAGGAAAACACAATAATAGAGAAAATAAAAAGTGGTAAAGCCAAATTAGGGTTGGGAGTTCAAGACTACCAACACAAACCCAAATACCTACCTACTATTATTTTATTCAAAGGGAAAGAAAACAGAAGAAGAAGATCTGTGGCGGTGGTCGGAGGCGGACGGAGCTGCAACGGTGGTCGGGACGGAAGAAGAGCGAGAGTAAACGTAGAAGGTGACCAAAACCGCCGGCTCAAAGCTCCATTAGATCTCCGGCCGGAGGACGGCGGTGGAAGCCGAAGTTGAGTAGCAGAGAAAAGCTTTTTGTTTTAGAGAGAAAAGGGAGGCAGCATTGATATGTTGTTTGATATTTGCTTGATTAGAAAATCACACTTATAGTTCCTCAATCGTTGTAAATATAATCATCTAGTTAGCATAATGAGTGTTGTTGAAAGACAATAACTTGGATCATCCCTTTGGCTTGCTTATCTCGGCCTTAACTTTTTGGTAGTTCAGGCATTTGCTTACGAATTTCGCTATTTCCTTTTTCATCTTTAGCCACCAAAAATGCTTTTTTAGATCCCTGTATATATAGCTTGTCACTCCTAGGGTGTACCAAGTATGGAGTGTTGTGACCTTCTTCCATGATTTGCCTCTTTAATTCCTCACATTTCATCAGTATGCACCATCGGCTTTGGTACTTGATGCTTCCATCATCATACAACTCGAATGGTCCATTTATGCCATTTATTATCTTTGCCCTCACTCTTTCAGGCTTGATATCATCTGGGTGCCCCTTTCTTATATCTTCAAGTATGGATGGCACAATTGTCATGGTATACAGTTTCACTTCATCCTCAACCATCGTTCCCTAAATGTAAATACATGTTGTATCGAACTAGGTAATCAATATCTGTGTCATTTACTTTCTGACGGTTATATTTTTGCACTTTACTGTTTACTGTTGCAATATCTGTTAGATCAATCAGTTAGGGTTCTTGTGATATCAACAACGAGTTGTTTAAGTCATAAAGTAAATCAGTCAGTAGAATTATTAAAATACAAAAAAAAAACACAATGGTGATAATAATAATAATAATAATAATAATAATAATAATAATAATAATAATAATAATAATTGTTGTTGTTGTTGTTGTTGTTGTTGTTGTTGTTGCTGCTGCAAGTATGAGTGAAATAAAAAAGAAAGAAAAACATTATTATTGTTGTTACAAAAGGAAAAAGACAAAATGGGCAAAGTAGATTAACAACAAGAGAGATAAATGTTAGGGATGGTTAGGGTAAAATAATTATTTCATAGTTAAGGCCAATCAACTAACAAAAAATGTTACTATTTTTGGCTTTTCAAATTTTGACTTATTGCCCTAATAAGCTAATGCAATAAGCCATTCTACCAAACACTTAGGCCCTGTTTGGTAAATAATCAGTCTATCAGCCAATTTTGGCTTATTTGACCACTATTAGTTGTTTGGTTAATAAGTTTTTTGTAACTCCAAAATACTAAAATTCAAAAGGCTACTCAAAGTAGCCTTTTCAATTAGCTTTTTGAGAAAATTAAGAAATTATACCAAACAGCTATCAGCTAATAATAACTACTCTATCAAACAACTTTTTACACTTAGCTAATGTTATCAAGTAATCATACATTTTAACCCAAACAACTAATCCAATCAGCTAAAAGACATTTACCAAACAGGGCCTTAGTCAAACCAACCAAAATTGGCTTAAGAGACAATATCTTGACTCCTATCACCAATCCTTTGAGAACGATATTCGGTGTGCGGATACCCTCTCACACAACACTTACCCAATAATACTATTCATCATGTTCAATAAATTTTACAAAAGAATTTTTATAGACTAATTAAAAATCTCACGTTAACCTGAGAAATTTGACATCTTCTTGTATCTCAATATTTCTGGTTTGATCACATTTGTTGCTTAGTAAGAGAAATCAGAAACTTTTAGAGTAGTATATGTTTCAAATACATTAAAACTGTGATAAAGTGTTCCCTTGTTTATAATTGAATCACATGTTCTTTATTTGAGACCCCGGTTTCAAACAATACTTTTATTTCGATTTTCCGCCTTTCTAACCTTTTATGCAGTTTATCGGTTGTTTTCATGAAAAGGAGTACTTTTATACCTATTTTGTGCCTTAGTTTCTAACCCTTTTTACGGATTTTTTTAGATTTGGTTATTTACATGAAACGGAGTACTTTTATCCTTAGTTTCTGCCGTACGTTTGTCTTAAAGAAACAAGTTGTAAATTTTAGTAAATTTATGACTTTTGCCAATTTAGTTCTTTATTCATTGTTTCGTTTTGATGTTTTTATGCGCTAATTGTTTTCACTGCCCCATATACAAAATTGTATGGAGCCACCTTAAATATACTACGAGTTGACCTTAGTCAGTTAGTCATAATTACTTTTATTACGGAGTATTTTTTAAAATACTGTCAAAAATCTTAATAGTTTTTTTTTTTTTTAAAAAAAAAGATAATGGTAATTAATTTTAAGACCTCTTATCGAGGATCTCACATCTTTAAACTATAAATTTTAACTTTATAAATCTACACAATTACACATAGTACATATAAGAAAATCTTTTTTTTTTTTTTGGATACTACTGACTCTATTACAATGTCAATACCACCTTCACTGAGGCTCGAACCGACAATCTCTCATATGAAATAATAACTTGGTGTCACTAGATTACAAGGTTCTTGGCCCCTATTAACTATTAAAAAAACAATAAAACCCCCTATTACTTCATTTTTTTCTTCTGTTGAATGACGAAGAAAACCCGTAATCACTACTCAAGAATTTGAATTACTAAACAACACTTCTGTGCAGTACCCCCAAACCATACAAGAAATGTTAACCTTACTACTTTAATTAATTAAAGATAATGCTAGGAAAAATCTATCAATTTAGACTTTTTCTAGTTGCTATTTGGACTTAAACAAATTTCTCAATGTAGCATACAGATTAAATTGGCAATGCAATTAAGATACAAATTTACTTACGTGCACATGTCGAATAACGGGACATGATAAAAATATAAACTATTTGTACCTAAATTTTTATTAAATATTTTACTTTTTCTTTAGTAGTATTGACTTTGTGATATGTAATATTTGTTTATAACTATTTTATCAACTTATTAAAACACAAATAGTCAAAAAAAAAAAAAAACACAAATAGTTAATACTACTTTGGGACTTAAACTTATAACCTTCCATATGGGAGAGTCACTAGACCACAAGGTCATTGGCACAAGTACACATACCTAGTGATCAGAAACGTATTTGTAAGTATTACAAGTATTTTATATTTATTGATTACTTTTGAATGCAATACCCGACAATGAATTAATTATGTAATATTTTGTTAGATTGTAAAAGATTTGACCCAAAAAAAAGAACAAAGAAATTAATACACATAACGTTGTTTGGGATGAAAATAATTAATTATTATACCAACCATCCTTAACTTTATAACGTATTTCACAATATATAGTAATTTCTCCTTCCAAATTAATATTTTTTTAGAGTAACAAATTTAAACCTCTTTTTTATAAGGTAAGTCATCCAATGACCAAAACACACACGCCATTATTTTATTAGCATATAAAGACAATGATGAATATGGATTGCAATAATTTTTTTAAAATTTTCAAAATTAAATAAAGTAATTAGAAACATCACGGATTTTATGTTGTACAATCAAATAAGACAGTACACACATACCTAGTGATCAGAAACGCAATATATCATTTTGCAAGTGCATTTGTAAGAGCAAACTTGCCAAAAACACAAAACCACCTCAAACACTAATGGAGGAGGCGGTGGTCGCAACGATGGCTGCCATAGATGCGGGAAGGGGGAGTTTGGTTAATTTGTTGACGAGGTGTGGCGCACGATATCAAGGATATGTCTCCCGCGTGGACTCTCCCGAATTCATGATTGCCCTCACTAATGGTTTTTACACTATTGAATTCTGTTTCCAAGAATACATTATTTTTTTATTTTTTATTTTTTTCATTATCAGTATGTTACTTGTTTTGCTTATCTTTGTTGTTGTTGTTGTTGTTTTTTATTTTTTTGTATTTTTTTTTATATTTTTTTATATTTTTTAATTTTTTTTTATTTTCATTATCGGTATGTTACTTGTTTTGCTTATCTTTGTTGTTTTAGTAGTGTTTGCATTTTGATTCCTGTTGCTCAAATGGTTCCCAAGATATGTTCATCTTATGAATTATATTGGGCATAAATAGTATTTGTTGTTCTATTTGTACGTAAATCTAGTCCATATATTTTAATTGTTGTAAACCAAATTCTTCATTTGTTGATCTATTTGTAGATCTAGTTTCTATTTCTCAATTGTTGTAAATCTAGTTTTTTATTTACAGTAATGAACATTTTTTAACCACAAAGACTATATTTACAAAAGGCAGGACTAGATTTACCACTATGTCAACATGAAAATACTTAAATTAAATAAATGGAAAGACAAATACTAGAATTAATTTTCATTAATTTTTCCCTTTTTCCTTTTCTGTATGTGTTGTTGTTTGATATTTGTTTGATTAGAAAATCACACTTATAGTTCCTCTAGTGTTCAAATGTAGTTCAAACATTTCAATTGTTGTAAATCTAGTAATTAAATTATTGATCTATTTGTAAATTTAGTCCATATCTTTCAATTGTTTTAAATCCTGTTATTCATTTAGCATAACTAATGTTGATGAAAGACAATGACTTGATTTACAACAATTAGTGTATTGCTGAATGACAATGACTAGATTTACAACAATTCAAAGACATGAACTATATTTTCAATTAAGTCAAAAATTGAAAGACAAGATTTACAACTGAAATATAGGAACTATATTTGTAACCTGGGAACAATTGGAGTATCAAAAATGTAATTTTTCCTTATTTGGTTCTGATTCATTTTGTAGTTTAGAAGCTAAGATTATAACAATGTATACAAAGTATATGTCCATGAAGTGCAATTTTTGGTGGTAAATATTGACTAGATAATTTTATATGAATGTTATCATTACATATCATTTGGTTCATAATTTAAAGGGTTGCAAGTTGTCTCATTAATTTGTTTTAAATTGTACAAGATTGGTCATTGAGGGTTTAGTTGCATGTGTGAATGTAAATATGAAGATTGAACATTATTTATGTGGCATTTGGCTGGTGACTTTTGTACTATACTATGATAATTTATACTCATTATTATGAGATAGCACTATCCTACTATTGGATTTAAATCCTTTAGTAAGAGTTAATTCCATTTTTGGTCCTAGATTTATAGGTGGCATTCCACTTTTAGTCCTTCTTTTTCAAAACATCCACTTTTGGTCCTAGTATTATTGTGGAATGACCATTTTTGGTCCTCCATCAACAAAACAGTTTAAATTTCGTCTAAAACAATAGCATTTCAGTCTTCAATTTTGATTTTGTTTCAAAAAATAAACATAAAAAATATAGCGAGTCAACCAATTGTGTATAAAAAGGATCAAAATGTCATTGTATTTAACGGCATTTCAATGATTTTCTTGACGAAGGACCAAAAATGATCATGTCACAATAATACTAGGACCAAAAGTGGATGGTTTTTTAAAAAAGGACTAAAAGTGGAATGCCACCTATAAATCTAGGACCAAAAATGAAATTAACTCCCTTTAGTAATTATAGAACCCATTGTATGACCTCTCCACCTTTAGATTGTATTAGGGAATATGAAACTTTTCTGCAATATTTCTCCATTTGGGTGTTTTCTTGCTTTTGCTTAAGTTCTAACATATATATGTGCAGTGTGATAATACTTTTGTTTTTTTTATTCTCTGAATTCATAGCTTAGAAAATTAAATATTTTAAGACTTATGCCTTGTGGTAATTTGTACCAACTGCAGTGAAATGCTTTGGAACGGAAGGGAGAAGATTGGATGGACAAGAGTACGCTGGGAGTGAAAGAATCTATGAATTCATTATCTTCCGTGGAAGTGAAGTCCTAGTGAGCTAGACTTTAGCATCCCTTTAATTTCACTTGCTTATAATTACTTAGTTTGGTGTTTCATATGGTCATCCATATATAAATAAGTTGTTTAATGTTTTGCATAAGTTGTTCATATTGTTAGATATAAATAGAATATAATGTGAATTGTATAAAAATTTTTTTACCAGAAATCTAAACTCCTAACCGCGGAAGCAATATTAGAGATTAAAATACCTCCTGCTATAGTTGATGTCTTGTTAGTTGTGTTGCCTCTTGAGCTATAGAATTGCAGTGAAAAGATTAGACATTTTGCCCCACATTTGGCTCGGAACTTTAAAGGGTACGGTGTATTTGAGATTATCTAGAGCAGAGTACCATAAACCTATATACTATATATCTAGTATTCTATCAATATATGCTTTATATATATATTACAGATTACAGATTAATTATATTAGTACAGTTTAGCAGTTATATTTATTTGTTGTAGAATAAGTCTTTTATTGTTCCTACATCCTAATTAATATGTAACCTCTTCCTAGACTGTCTATGTTGTATCTCTATATATTCTGATTATCTCAATAAAGTATTATCATTTCAGACATACTCTTATATTATATAGAAAATACATTATTTTGTTATGAAATAATGATTGTCTGTCATCTTTCTTATTATTATCTTTCATATCTTGGTTTTTGATCTCCTCAGGAGCTACAATTTTTAACTTTGCCACCGGCTCATCAAATTGGGTTTGTGCCAAATTATATGGCTGGATCTATTGCTCAAACTAGCACTACATCTACACTGTTGCCAATCCAAAATCCTGGTGCTGGGACTGCAACAGTGGCTGGATTGCAACATCCTCCATTGTTGTCTGTTGGTCCTAGTTCTAGTTCAGGACAGTATGCTACACCAGAATCAAGCCTACAAACGGTACATCTCTTTCTTTATTGTGTGTAGAATGTTGCATGTACACTTGTATTCTTACTTATTATGGCACATCCATTCAAGCTGTACCTCATGCTCTCATCAATAAATGCAATCCTTTTTCTTTCCTTTTTTTTTTTTCTAAAGTTTTTGTTTCAGGTAGCGATAGTATATAACTCTTAAACTCTTAATATTACATTTTGATGATTTAAAAGTATTGTATTTTTCATTAAAAAATATCACATTTTTGGTCATAAGTATTACACTTTTTCTCATAAGTAACAATTTGTCAATGATTAGTATTATATTTTTTCTCATAAATAACTATTCAACCCTAAATATTACATTTTGATCAACAAGTATACTATGGAGTAAATTTTTTCTCAAAAGTATTACACTTCCTTAAGTAACAAATAATTTATTCATTATTAGTATTATATTTACTAGTATAGTACTGTTGCAAAAATCAATCTAGGCGCCCCTAGACCGTGGCGATTTCCCTCCTAGGCATCCACCTAGCGCCTAATTTGGCCAACTCGGCCGCCTAGATAGCCGTCTAGCGCCAAACTCGAATAAGTTAACTCGCCCATTTCGATCTAGTTAACCGAGTTAATCCGGTCGGCTCGGCCTTGCAAATTTTTTCATTATATATATATACACCCACACACGTGCACTGTTGTTTTTTAGATAGCCGCTTAGGCGCCGACCGCCCGAACAGCGTATAGCGCTTACTGCAACCATGAGTATAAGTATTACATTTCTATAATAACTCGACCTGTTTCACAAATAAGACGGTCTCACATGAGACTCACTCTTTGTATATATTTGGTTACTACAGTGTTGTGTATATCTTATATGTATTGAGGATGATAAGTGTGTAGGGGTAATTTTGTATATGTACATGTTTAGGATTGTATATAAATGTGTTGTTTGTAACCTTAGATTTTCTATCACCATCACAATTAATAAAAGAATAGATTTTCTCCTATGAACATAATAAGCACATTACCAGACTACGTAAATCTTATCTTCTTTACTTTATGCTATTGTTATCATTTATTGTTGTCAGTAATCTCAATATGCATCTTAGTGTTCAACTTCGCATAAACCTATATTATATTCTGTATATCCAGTACTTTCCCATCAACATATACATTATATAGGCATAGTGTTTGATAGACCAATAACTTATAGTCATTCAGTTGAACTAAATTTCTTTTATGAATTTTTTTTTTAGGGGTGTAATTAGGGAATACATTATTTTTGTAATGAAATAATGCTTGTCTGTCTTCTTTCTTATTGTCTTTCATATCTTGGTTTTTGATCTCCTCAGGAGCTACAATTTTTAAATTTGCCACCGGGTCAAATTGGGTTTGTGCCAAATTATATGGCTGGATCTATTGCTCAAGCTAGCACATCTACACTGTTGCCAATGCAAAATACTGGTGGGACTGCAACAGTGGCTGGATTGCAACATCCTCCATTATTGTTGCCTGTTGGTCCTGCTAATTCCACAAATTTGTATCCTCCAACTACGCATTCCAGTTCAGGACAGTGGGCTACACCAGAATCAAGCCTACCAACGGTACATCTCTTTCTTTATTGTGTGTAGGCATATGCACGTACCCCATTCATACCTTTATCCCAGAGTTAATACTCGTTTTGGTCCCTTGCCTATTAGGATTTCATCATTTTGGTCATTGACTTTCAAACTTGATCAACTTCGTCCTCAACTATGCAATTGTTAATCAAAATGGTCATAATCAAGACTATTTTAGGTAAAAGTTGCATAGTTAAGAATGATATTGAACAAGTTTAAAAGTCGATGACCATAGTGGTGAAATCGTAATAGTTGAGGGATCAAAATGGGTATTAAACTCGCTTATCCGGTATTTGCATATATTGCTGTCTTTGTTAGTATTTGGGGAATGGAAAATGGCACTTTCTTTTGATATGTTGCATGTAAACTTGTATTCTTACTTATTATGGCACATCAATTGAAGTTGTATCTCATGCTCTCATCAATAAATGCATTCTTTTTTTTTTTTCTTCTTTTTTTCAAGTTTTCGTTTCAATGATAATGTATAACTCTTTAACTTTTAATATTACGTTTTATTTTAATGTAGTACATTTTTCATTAAAAATATAATATCACATTTTTTGTCATGTATTACGTTTTCTCTCATAAGTAACAATTAAACAATTTATCCTGATTAGTATGTATTTTATTTTTTTCTCATAAGTAACTATTCAACCCTAAATATTACATTTTGGTTAATAAGTATATTATTGAGTACATTTTTTCTCAAAAGTATTACATTTTTCCTTAAAGTAACAAATAATTTATTCCTGATTAGTATTACATTTCTATTATAACTCGACCCGTCTCATAGATAAAACGGTCTCACATTATGAGACTCACTCTTTGTATATATTTGGTTACTACAGTGTTACGTTATGTATATCTTAATGTACTGAGGATGATAAGTGTGCATGGGTACATAATTTTGTGCATGTACATGTTTAGGGTTGCATATAAATGTGTTGTTTGTAACCGTAGATTTTCTATCACCATCACAATTAATAAAAGAATTAGTTCTCTCCTGTGAACGTAATAAGCACATTACCGAAGATAATACCAAACTACGTAAACTTTATATTCTTTACATTCTGCTATTGCTATCGTTTATTGTTGTCGCTAATCTCAATATGCAGCTTAGTGTTCAACTTCGCATAAACCTATGTACTGTATATCCACTACTATCCCATCAACATATGCATTATATAGGCATAGTGTTTGATATATAGATCAGCAACTTATAATCATTCAGTTCAACCAAATTTCTTAATAAGTCTAGTTAACTTAGCTTGCACCACATAATTAAGGCATTTATAATATATAATACAGAAAAATCTTACAGAGGTTGTTCTTTTATGAATGTTTTTTTTAGGGGTGTAATTAGGGAATACATTAATTATTTTGTTATGAAATAATGCTCTTCTGTCATCTTTCTTATTGTCTTTCATATCTTGGTTTTTGCTCTCCTCAGGAGCTACAATTTTTAACTATGCAACCGGCTCAAATTGGGTTTGTGCCAAATTATATGCCTGGATCTTTTGCTCATCAAGCTAGCACATCTACACTGTTGCCAATGCAAAATCCTCCATTGTTGCCTATTGGTCCTAGTTCCAGTTCAGGGCAGTGTGCTACACCTGCAGAATCAAGCCTACAAACGGTACATCTCTTTCTTTACTCTATTCATACCTTGCATATAATGTTGTCTTTGTTAGTATTTGGGGAATGGAAAATGGCACTTTCTTTTGATATGTTGCATGTACACTTGTATTCTTACTTATTATGGCACATCAATTCAAGCTGTATCTCATGCTCTCATCAACAAATGCATTCCCTCTTCTTTTTTCTTTTTTTTTTCTTTTCAAGTTTTTGTTTCAAGTTTTTGTTTCAATGACAGTATATAGCTCTTCAACTTTTAATATTACATTTTGATTCAAAAATATTATTTTTTGATTTAAAAATACCACAGTTTTCGTCATAAGTATTACCCTTTCTCTCATAAGTAACAATTAAAAAATTTATCGATGATTAGTATTACAATTTTTTTCTTATAATTAACTATTCAACCCTAAAGTTTATATTTTGACAAGTATATTACATTTTTCTCAAAAGTAACAAACAATATATTCCTAATTAATATTACATTTACCACATTATTTCTATCATAACTCAACCCATTTCACAAATAAGATGGTTTCACATACATGAGACTCACTCTTTACATATATTTGGTTACTGCAGTGATGTGCATATCTTATATGTACTGAGGATGATAAGTGTGCATGTACATGTTTAGGATTGTATATAAATATGTTGTTTGTAATCTTAGATTTTCTATCACCATCGCAATTAATAAAAGAGATGGTTCTCTTTAATCTCAATTTGTAGCTTATTAGTGTTCAACTTCTTAATGGATGTGATTTTTTTGCAGGCTTCTCAGCCAGTTTCTCAATCATTTCCTACTCCAAGTGTAAGTGCCGTTCTTTTAATTTCTGCCTTTTATAGTGTGCATGCTATATATGCAATCTAGTAGAGATCACATATAGCTTTCAAGTTTTATGCATGATTTATAGTCACTTTAATTAATGTCACATTTAATTAATTTGATGCAATTTTCAGGCACTTGGTGGTCTTCTTCCAACACCTCAACAGGGTCGTCTGCCAACACCACCACCTCAGGGCTCGAGTGGTCGTGGGAGGGGTTCTGTGGCATCTGGCCAAGGCCGTGGCAAACAACAATGGCGTCGTCGTGCCGAAAGATAAGCCGGCCGCTGACGTGTACATGCCTGCATTGGCTTATGACTTGTTTCTGCTTTTATCTCAGTGAAGAATTTTAAATCATATCTATTCTGCATTGGCGTTTGGGGATGACTTGGTTTTGATTGTTTTGTGGTAGTTAACATTGGTGAATGACTATTCTGAGGGACAAAACCATTTTTTTGTCTGTTTTTATTTTCTTTTTATTTGCCTTATGTGCTCAGTGCTAATTTCTCAATCTTGTTTGAAATTTTCGGATGAAGATACCTTACTCAATACATTTATTCTAGATCAATGAGTAGTTTGGTACTTCGTCCACCCAAGGAAGGACTTTCAATGTGTATGAGTATGAGTTTCAAGGATCCTTATCACCATTCCAAATTCCTCCCCATGGATACGAAATGAATTGGAATATGAGTCTGGAACAACAAGAACCACATCTCGATCTTGTCTACATGAGTCAAGAAGCTTTTCCAAGAAGTACACCATCATTTACTATGCCACAATCTTTATGGTGTACCATTTGTGGAGGAGCACATGATGCCGAAAATTGCTATATATCGGCTCCTAACTACCAACATCGTCTGTGCCAAATTCAAGAGCCCTCCTACCAAGAACCTCAACAAGGATTTCAACCCCTTGATCAAGAGTTCGAGATTATGTCCAAGTTGATGAGTTTGATAATGCAAACGTCTTTTCTATTGGATGAGTTGCAAACCTCCACGAAACACGATTCATTGTCCAAAGAAGAGGTTCAACAAAGTAGGGCAACTCAAGCATCCATTCAAGATTCATTATCCAAAGAAGAGGTTCAACAGGAGTTGCTCTTATCTAATGAAGGACATGAGGTTGATGGAGATGAGAATGTTAGAGAAAATAATATTGAAAATGAAATGCTTGAGGAGTGTCTTGAATTCAATCATTTGAATAAGGAAGAAGTGAAGAACACAAGATTGAGACTCAAATTGGGATTCAAGATGATGGTGGCAAGGAACCTTTGCAATATGACCCATTTGAAGAAGAAGAAGTAAAGGAGAGTGAAGTTGATAACATACAAGGTGAATTTGAGGAGTGCTCTTTAATGAATGATACTCTCCTTAAAGAGAATTTTAAGAGTCTGAGAGTCGGGAGGAGTTGATGTCCTTGAAAATGGAGGCCCACATTGGCCTATATTTATATCTAAGGGCTCCCAATTCATATTGATTCATGAGAAGGACCTAAGGTTCCTATTGCTTATTCAAGAGAAGCATAATGTAGATCAAAGAGTTGACCAAGCTTATGTTTACTATCAAGGTCCAAGGTTTAGAAAGAAAACCTCATTTGATTTATGGATCAATAATGGATTTGAAGAAGGATTAAGCTTGAACTTTGATTTGAAGAAGTGTCAATTCTTAAGCTTTAAAGTGGTGGAGTTGAGCTTAAAGAATTTGTTGATAGTAAATGCACTTCAATATTGCTTTTATTTATCTTGTTGTGATATGCAAAGCTAGTTTTAACTTCTAATTTCTAAATGTGAAGAATCATTTCCTATTTCACCTAACTTATGCAGCTAATAGGAAAGAAGTGGTAGAGTATACTTGAGGTTGTTTCTGGAAAATTTATACTTTTTACTACATTTGCCATGTTATTCTATCATGAGTAAGGGATATAGGAATCAGGTATGTCTCTTAAGTATTCTAAGATGTAGTGAATGGGTGTTTTTTGCAGCAAAGATTACATGCATTGAGATTCAATTTCAAATTGCAAAATGCAAAAATTCCACCATAGTTTTTGTATTTCAATTTTATGCTCTCTGATTTCTTACACATTCTAATTGGCATAGATCTCCTGCTGTGCTTTGGAAATCAAACTGTGATTGCATTAAATTATTAAATTTATTTCATATTTAATGGAAAGTTAAGAGGGAAATTTATGTAGTTGAACAAAAATTGAACATCTATTTGTTTTTTGACAATAGAATAAATTTAACACACTTCTTGCTCAATAATTCAGAGAGGTGTCAACAGAGACTATTCTTAGACACTCTGAGATGAGACTATGAATGATCCCTTTGAACTTATTGAGATTGCAAAAAGTGATGCCTTAGATGTTAAGTTAGTAGGGTGATTCTAAAATTTATTACTATCTGCCAAGCTTCTTTATGAACCAATATACTGAAAGAATTTCTAAATTTATTGACAATGTACTCTTATAAATTGTGTTGGAAGCTATCATTATTTTTAGTGGATCTTAATCAGGCTTTGGTTTCATATTGGTTAATGTGGTTTCTTGGTTTTAATGGAGTTGTAAATGTTTGAATTCTTATTTAGTTAATTTTAATGATGTGTTGATAATTATGTGTTTATTCATTAATTTAGTAGTATTGATAGTTGATTATGTGTACTAATAGAGTTTGGTGTAGTGTGCAATTGGTTAATGTTTGAATTATTGTTTAGGTTGGTAATAGATTTTAGTAAACTTTTATTGACTTTCATAGGGTCGTTCAAAACTTTTTAAAATTTTGTAAGACTCAAAGTCTATATAAACAACATTCATAAACTTTTATCAATTTTTTTTATTTAAAAAATTCTACAAAAGTCATTGAAATTCTAAATTTAATACATACTTACAAACTTTAAATCATTTTGATTCTTATTATTTAAAACTTTCCTACAAATTTATCTTCAAAAAAAAAAAACTTTCCTACAAATTAAAACATGTTATAATATATCATAAAGTTCTTATTTGTAGTAGCATATTGTTAATATATATATATATATATATATATATATATATATATATATATATATTTTATAAACATAAAAAGAACAAATCAAAATATACAAGTATTTATATGAATATTATGAAACATATAGTAAACTTTGATGATAATGATATATGAAAAAGTTCTTAGAGAAAGTTTAGAATTTAGGGATAAAAAGCTCGTTAAAAAATCAAAATATACAAGAAATAATGAAGTAAAAATAATATTACTTCAAATTTTTAGAGAAAGATCGTAAAGTTTAGGAGAAAAAATTGATAGAGTTTAGAATGAAGAAAATATAGGATAATGAAGAAAAATTAATTTATTGAATTTAGGTATAAGGTTTATAAAGTTTAAATAGGGAGAAAAAAATAGAATTTAACTAGAGAGAAAAAACATTCAGAGTTGATATATAGAAAGAAAATTTTGAAATCTTAGGGTTAAGGATTGGATTTTATCAACTATTTATATTTGAAAAAGAAAAGTCTACGAAAGTCCTAAAGTTAAAAAGTCTACAAAAGTTTATAACTTTTTGAATACATAACTTTTAAAGACTCTTTAAAAATCTTAATTGAATACTACCTAACTTTAAAGACTCTTTAAAAATCTTGATTGAATACCACATGACTTTTAAAGACTCTTTAAAAGTTTGAATTCAATACCTCCAAGCTTTAAAAGTTCATAAAAATATTTAAAAATCTATGAAAGTCATGATCTACAGACGCAGAAAGTCTACAATCCACGTCTGTTTTACAGCAGACACACAATCTGCGTATGTTGTAAAACAGGCAAAATGATCCGTACAATAGAGACGCAAATAGCTATTTTTGTACTAGTGATAGTTTTTTGGAGCTTACCACTGCTCAGTGCGTGCTCACTAGTTGAGAGGTGAGCCAACTATTGCTTATATAGCAAAAGAGGAGCTATCTTTAAATTTCGAGGAGACTTCTCAAAGTTTCGCTATTGATATTTGTATCCAATGCATGCATTTTGAGTCCTCTTATATCTTCCAAGAAATTAAACATAAAACCTATAAAATTTTGTAGGGCGATGTCCATAATATAGAGTTAAGCATAGCAACTAATAGTGAACAATGTATGCCTATTCAAAGCGCGCGCCTATAGCAGGGGCAAGAATCACGAAGCTAAGTATGGAGGCAACTCCTTTATGAAATAAGAAAACAAAGATGCTATAAATATGAATGAACAACCTATTGTGATATTATCCACCAAAAAAAAAAAAAAAACCACTGTGATATTCGCTGAAGCTCCTAGGAAGTCTATGGATGTCCCTAAATTAAATCATCAAAATGCAATGGAAGGTTGTCTCTAAAGGAAAGAAAAAGAGAAGCAATATTTGTTCTTTGATTATGTTATCTCTCCCATGTTTGATGAGTTGCTAAAACTTATTTTTTATTTTCAATCAAAATTATTTATATCAATACTCATCTTTGTATATAATGTTATTTTTGTGCAGTCCTAAATACCTCTCTCCTATGTACCTTTTAGGAATAATGTCCTTAATATTAGGAGAAGTTGCAACGGCACAGAAATAACATTAATTATATCAACTTAGTCCTAAATAACCTCTCTCCTATCTACCTTTCTTCTTCCTCTTTCATTCTATGGCCATGGCCGATATACATGTACCTGCAACATATATATATATATAATGGACTTCAGCTTGGCTTAGTCTAAAATTGCATGTGTTGATTTTCGCGTTAAATATGCTTGTATCATGTTCTACTTATTTATTTCTAGTAAATATTTTACCTTCTATTCATATTTTATTATGGAGAAATCCATTTTCTCCAACAATATTAATTATTAACTTTTTAAATTTACATTGGATATTAATTTAGTTGTGCAATGCAGTGAATGCGGGTACTACAACTGGTTTATGTAATTAATAATGGGCATATGTATTGTTTTTTTTTTTTTTGAAAATGGGCATATATTTTTTTTATGGTATATATATGTATTGTTTAAAATATAATAATAGTTTTTAATTGTTAATCAATAGTTAATTCGGCACTGAACGTAATTAATAATTAATTACTGTAAATAATGCAGTACAGAGATTTGGAGCAAAAACCAAAAAGGGACAAACTGCTGTACACGACAAACGAGAAGAAGTTTTTAAATATATAAAGTTTATATACTA
>CM008332.1:15618595-15628752 GCA_002525835.2 Ipomoea batatas
ATAGTATAAGTAATTTCACGAATATTTCTAATATAATTGTTGGGTTGCAATTCGCAGGAGAGCTCAGTTCAACATTCTGTTATCAGACCGTGACGCTCACTGCTACGCAAGCATAAAGCCTTTCTCAATACTGGAAATTTTGGTGTGGTTTGAGAACTTTTGTAGGTGTGATTAGGAAAGAAAAATGGGAGTGGAGGAAAAAAATAAAAAGAAAAATAAAACAAAACAACAAAATCGAAAAGAAAAAAGTAATTACGCGCTGCGCTCGCCTGGGCGCGAGCGTGAGGTGCAAATCTTCTCGCACAGTGGGCTCCATCCTTACCTGCCAAAACCCCCAAATTTACAAGAGAAAAATATCCCAAAAATCCACCCGTCACATTTGTAAAAAACTCATCCTTAACATTTTACTATTTCAAAATCCCCCCAAAACCCACAAATGGGATGGCCTAAGAAAATAAAGTTGTATTTTCGCTACTAGCGATAACTTTTGACGTATTGATAAACATTTGATTATGACAATAATTAATTAATTATGTTCACTACAACAATTAAGCACATTATTACAGAGTTTATTACCGAAATGGTCCCTCGACTATTGCGAAATTACCAATTTGGTCCTCGACAATTTTTCGTACCCAATTAAGTCCCTTGACTTTGAAAATTTTAACCAATTTGATCCTCCGTTTATTTTGCCGTTAAAATTAGGACCAAATTGGTAATTTTGCTATAGTCAAGGGACTAAATTGGTAATTTTTCTATAGTCATGGGACAAAATTGGTAGTTAATTTTTCACTGAAATGGTCCCTTGACTATAAAAAAATTACCAATTTGGACCCTTGACTATAACAAAATTACCAATTTCGTCCCAATTTTAACGACAAAATAAACGGAGGACCAAATTGGTTAAAATTTTCAAAATCGAGGGACTTAATTGGGTACGAAAAATTGTTGAGGACCAAATTGGTAATTTCGCAATAGTCGAGGGACCATTCCGGTAATAAACTCCATTATTACACTACCTCAAAGAATGGAGGACCAACAAATTTGTGACAAGAAGTTCCAACTTCAAGTTCTTTATAACGTGAGTCTCCTATGAAACGGTCGGTTAAGACAGAAATGTAATATTTATATTGAAAAATATAATAATAATAATAATAATAATAATAATAATAATAATAATAATAATAATGAATAAATTACTGAGAAGATGATCAAATAGACCCTTGAACTTTACTCGAAAATGCTATTAAGTTCTTGAAGTTTAAAAAGTACAATTAAACAGTCAAACTTATCAAAATGAGTCAAATAAATTCAATTGACCAGTAATCTGTAAAATTATTGTTGTTGACTATCGCTAACCACTACTGACCACCATTAAAAATAACAATGCAACTTCAGTGGCCTTCTCCACCGGAGAAGACGACTGGCCGGTTGTCTTCTCCATTGGAGAATGCCACCCACATTTTTAAAGAATTTTTACGGTGCCAAAATTATCATTAGAATAGTTGCCGAAACCTTAATGACCGGTTATTAATCTCTGTGGATAACTGTCTATTGGGTTTAGATGCCCAAACATGACAAGTTTGAGTGTTTAATTACATTTTTTAAAGTTCATGAACCTAATTGCACTTTCGAGTAAAGTTTAAGTGCCTATTTGACCTTTTTCCTAAATTATTTGTAATACTTTTGAGAATATAATAAGGGAATAATAATATAATGAATATAATAAGGGAATTTATGTTATACTTTTGAGAAAAATTTAATGCTTTTAAATCAAAATGTAAGAGTTAGGGGCAAAACAATTACTCATGAGAAAAAGTGTAATACTAATAAGAAACAAATTGATTTCTTTTTACATCAAAGGGAGGGGGATAGATACAAATTCATTGATTTTTACTTATAAAAAAAAGTGTAATACTTATGAGTAAAAATGTGATATTTTTGATGAAATATGTAATATTTCAAATCAAATATAATATTAAAAGTTGAAAATTTATTTAAGAAATTGTAATATTTATGAAAAAAAAATGTAACACTTAAGAAAAATCAGACCCGTCTCACGGATCCTCATAGAAAATTTTGCATTCTTTATATATTAGAAACATCATTAGAGTAATGCTAAATTCCCCTACTAATTTCGCCTCTGAATTTTCACATCACTACGTGACTATTTGACTAAGAAGATGATTTTTTTTTAAATGTTGTGTGGGTCGATCAATTTATAGTAATCAATAAATTTAAAAATTATCACCACTTTCATATGTATATATTATGAGGTAAAATTAAAAGAGGAAAAAATAACATTATTTTTCGTATTAACTCATGATGGAATCAATCAATTCATAAGGTACTTATGATAAGTAGTATTCATGAAAACTAAATATTTTATTTTATGATCAATATTACATCGGAGGTAAATATTATATTGTGGTTGTAGTAAGAGTGAGAGAAGTTATTCTTTGTACAATTGTACATATACTGAGGAGATGTGCAGTATATGTATTATAATTATACACCAATTAATTAATGTTTATCTATTTGGAAGGATACCAAAAAATATAATATTATTCTTTTGAGTGGCTCATCAATTTAAGAAAGTTGCATTTATTTGGCTTAAATTCCGGCCTATGAACGCCGATATCGTTCGCACACGCAAAGTCTCTTTTTGGAGTTGGTTTTGTACAAATAATATCGCTATTGTAATTAATTGAATAATAATACTCACGTTTGTAATATTCGTAGGTTTTGAAGTAAATATCCATCACTACAAGGTAATGGTGCTTGACAAATGACTAATAAGTGATTGAGTTAGTTGATTTGACTAATTGATAGTATTAAGTATTAACTAGCTGATAGTATTAACTACCTGTAAAAAAAAGAAGAAGTGTTTGATAAATTAATTATTTACTTTTAGCTTATTATTGTAGATAAAATGACCTATAAAGGCATGAGAGTATATTTACTTAACTATCTAAAATTTCGTGCAAAAAGGAATTCGGATAAGGATAACGGGACTGAGGGAGTAACTCGTAAGCCCTAAGTGACACCTAGCTAGCAGTATGTCATGACTACCTAGTTGACAATAAAATATATATATATATATATATATTTATATATTACGGAGTATAATATAATGAACTTTTCCATTACAAATATCATGCAACATTTCTTCCACACAACACTTGTTCCGAACCAGGTAAAGGTTATGGTCAAACTTGGTCAAACCCATAAACCTGGTCAATATGTCTATTCAATATTCTTAACCTGAAGTCCAACTTCATTATACTCTGGCCAAAGATTCTCGTTGTATGATTATTGAATAGACTAGAACATCCTTATTACCTCAAGGCGGTGGATCCTCTATTGAACGCACACATGTCTTCGTACAATACTAAACTAGGCCACCAAGTACACTTATAGTCCCACAAGGGACAAAAGACGCATACTAGCAAAAACTAGTCCATATGTACGAAACAATCATGCCGTCTCAAGTCAAAGGATTATTGCATACTTGTAACATACAACATACCGATGACACGTAGATAAACACCATGCGATACGTTGTAGTCAGTCATTGTTCAATGACTTGTTCTCTAACAATCATCCACATGTCCACTCGTTGTATCTCATACAGAATGGCATGAGACTAACTATAATTAAGAATGACAATGTGCTAGTCTTATCTAAATTCTAACGTCCAATTATAATTCCTATGGCTAGGAACACTCTTAAAAATGAAGAATTAAGATTGTATGGAATAATATCAAATATTAATCAAGCCAAAATAAAATAAATAAAACATATTTATTATATTTAGTTAATAAGAAATCAATGACTAAAACAATAAATGTTGGTTCCTAGGATATACATGTCTAACAAAATATACAATTCTTTTTTAATATTGAACATTTATTTAGTTACGCAATGTTTCATTTAATAATGTTATATTCTTTGAGATTCACACTCATATTTTTTATGTATCTAAAATGGGAAAAAAAATTCTTTCCTCCTAAACAATGATTATAGCAATCGTTATACAATTTATAATTACGGAGTACAAGTTTACTATTAATACGTTATTTAGTCATACACTCATACATTGAAACTCAACATAAGGACACATTCGATGTATACAGTAAGACTTTTAACTTTGAGATTTTCTACTTGAATGAGATATTTTGAAGAATAAAAAAATATTATTTCCCCATCTGATTTTATTTCATAACGTTCACGCGTTAATGCATCAATAAAATTTTTAAATTTTTCTACGGTCAAGTTGATTAGACAGTTAACTTAGTAAATATAAGAGTTCAAGTGCAATTAACCTGCTAAGTTGCATCTCACAATTAGATACGGGAATTAGTAAATGGCGGTGAATTGAAAAATCAAGTCCAACACCAGGTGACTAGAGAATTGTTCGATAGAAACTTAAAGGGCTAAATTCAAAACACAACAAATTATTCTGTGGACCGGGGTGGACCCGGATCCAAAATATAAATTTTACATACTAAATGTTCATAATTTATATACTGAATGTTCACAAGTAATTGTTCACAATTTACCTACTGAATGTTCACAATTCAATTGTGAACATTCAGTATGTAAATTGTAATGGTCCATCTTGCAAGGTGGACCCGAGTCCATAGTATATAAATATTATTCCAACACCAAGTGGATAGGAGATTGTTGGGTGGAAGTTTGGACCCGAGTCCATAGTATAAATATTATTCGAGAAAAGTGCCAAATTGGCCCCCTAAGTCGGATGGATAGTGCAATTAGGCCCCCTAACTGAAAAAAGCTTCATTCAAGCCCCTTGAACCGGTAAAAAAGTGCAATTGAGTCCTAAATGACTTGTTTATCAGGTCAAATTCAATTAAGGGGCCAAATTGCACTATCCACCCAGCTTAGGGGGCTAATTTGACACTTTTTTATTTTTTATTTTATTTTTCAAAACAAACATTTTTATTTATTTCAGTTCAAAAAAAATATTTTTATTTATTAAAAATATTATTTATTATAATTAAAAATATTAAAAAACAGCCACCGGCCGTATAATAATTTGGTCCTATTATCAAATTAATTTGTAGAATTCGTCCCCAAGTGTTGGCCATACGCATTTTTCGTTCCTAAGTTATAATTGATGTTGCACTTTTTGTCCCTTTATTAATAAAACATTAGGGACGAAACTTACAACTTTAGTATAACTCACAGACGAAAAGTGAACGTGACCAACACTCATGGACGAATTCTATGTTGGCATTGCATTTTTCGTTCTTTTGTGCTCACTTCTCCTTTAGAGACAAAAAGTGTCATTTTCTATTTTTTAAAATTATTTAAAATAATTATTTTTAAATTATTTAAAATAATTTTACAAAACCTTTTTAATAATATAAAAATAATTATTTAAATAATGTTTTTGAAAAAAAAAAAAAAAAAGTCGGCAGTCCCAGCTGGGATTGCCGACTTTTGTTTTGTTTTTTTTTTGTTTTAAAAAATATTTACAAACTTTTGTTTTTATTTAATTTTAATAAATAAAAATTATTAAAATTATTTATAGAATACAAATTAATTTGACATTATGACCAAATGTGATACAAATTACAAAGTTTTGCACTTAATTTCAGTCCAAGGAGTAGTAACCTGATAAACAAGTCATTTAGGATTCAATTGCACTTTTTTGCCGGTTTACGGGACTTGAATGGAGCTTTTTTCAGTTAGGGAGTCTAATTGCACTATCCACCCCACTTAGGGGGCCAATTTGACACTTTTCCCATATTATTCCAACACCAGGTGGATAGGAAATTGTTGGGTGGAAGTTTGAATGACAAGTACATCACCTTGCCTTTTGAAAATGTGACGGTATAAAAAAATAAATTTACGCTTTTACTACTAATTATACTTTTAACGTGATGTTTAATTTCCAAAAAAAAAAATAACTTTTAACGTGATAGTAAACGTTTTATCCTAATAAGGGAGTAAGGTATGCAAATTTAATTATACCTAAATAAATTAGTTATATATAGCAGCCTAACACTCAATTTATAGTCATTGTCTCATCACCCATCTAATCAGCCCACATAGACACAACTGAAACCCCCTCTATCCTCTCATGTCCCACCCCTTTCTCCCAAGTTGTTATTTTATTCCCAAACCATGCCCTTCATAGCCAAACAACTATGTCTATGAACACACACAGTACCACTACTTCCTCCTCAATTCTCAACACTTTACACAAACCCCAACAAATTAAAGGGATAGGGATTCTGATTGTCAATTGATCATCAGAAATGGAAGCCTCAAGGAAGATTGTGGTGATAGTGGAAGAAGAGGAGGTAGCCAGAACAGCTTTTGAATGGGCCCTTCACAACCTTCTGAGATGTGGAGACTTAATCACTCTTCTCCATGTGTTTCCCAGTTCAAGATCCAGTAGTAGGAACAAGAAGAAGCAGAGACTGCTCAGATTGAAAGGCTTCCAATTAGCCCTCTCCTTTCAAGACCTCTGCAACAGCGCTTTTATCAACGTATGTTGTTGTTTGGGGAGTTCTGTTGTTTTTTTGGGGTGTTTAAGGTTGTTTTTGGGGTGTTTAAGGTTGTTGTTGATTATTGTACTGATGGATAATATTACAAAGGAATAGGGGTTGTGTTACAGACCAGGACAGAGATTGTGGTGAGAGAAGGGGACATAGAAGGAGGCACCATTGCTGCTACTGTTAGGGAGATTGGAGCTTCCACTCTTGTTGCTGGCCTTCATGATCACAGCTTTTTATACAAGTATGTTCTATCTCTAACTCCAAATTTCATTCATTTTCGTTTAATTTGTTAATCAATCAATGATATGATTGAAATTCCTTGGATCTCCACCCTTCAATTATGGTGGCTTGGAATGGATAGGTTCTTGGTCTAACATTAAATTGGTTTCATAATAGAAATTTGGCCAAAATCTTGTGGTCTAGTGACACCCAGTTGAACCCTTATAT
This sequence comes from Ipomoea batatas, assembly GCA_002525835.2. NCBI lineage: Eukaryota > Viridiplantae > Streptophyta > Magnoliopsida > Solanales > Convolvulaceae > Ipomoea > Ipomoea batatas. The sequence goes on from CM008332.1 coordinate 15,625,573, forward strand.
ACAAGAGGTGGGTTCGAGCCTCCGTGTAGGCGATATTGACTCTTTATGATTAAATTTGGTGGTGTAGTATTAACTTTTTAAGCTACAAAATATGAATTCAACTTGACCCAGATATGTTTTTACGGACTCTTGGAGAAGGGTGGACTCACCTTGAACAATAGGCTAAAGTTAAATTGTTTTTTTTTTAATTGAGATAGGATGGTTCAATGAGATCAACCACTTTCTATCTATACTAGACATTGAAAACTAAACAATAAGAAAAAGGGATATGATGATGGTGATAGCGACTGGGTCGACACTTGGAAAAATCCAAGAAAATTAAAGCAATAAAGCCTATACTATTAGTACTTGTTTTATACATAGAAACTTCCTGGCATGGTGTTTTAGGTGCAGAGGTTTGTGCATGTTTCATGACTTCACCTCAACTTTATCTAATTTTTAATCAATTAGTTTTCACTACAGACAAATGTCACAAAACATTATATTATTAATGAAGAAATTGCACTTTTAGTCCCTAAATTGTAAGGTAATTATAAGATTCATCCCTATACTATTTGTTGGTCGTGTTCACTTCTCGCTCCTGAGCTATAGCTAACGTTGTAAATTTCATTATTTTTTTTTCTAACAGGTCATGCTCACTTTTTATCCCTAAACTATAATTGACGTGTCAAATTTTGTCCTTAATATTTTGTTAGAAAAAGGAAGAAATTCACAACGTCAATTATAGGTTAGGGGCGATAAGTGAGCATGAACAATAAATAGAAACGAATCTTACAATTACTTTATAACTTAAGGAGGAAAAATGCAATTTTTATTATTATTGTGGTTGTTGTTGTTCACCCAACAATTTTATAATTTTATTGAATGAAGCCGGCCATTAATCACCTTGTTGCCAATAACCCTGCCAAATGATCCATATCCTTTGCACCTAGTGCTTCTCTTTTTTCATTTTCTTTGTTACGTTAATAATAAGGAAAATGATATTTAAATAAATAAAAAAAGAATTTCATCAAATATTTTTCCTAGCATCCAACGATATGGCATAGAATATTTATTATATTTTATATTCATTGATTACTCTTATAAATTGGTCAAATTTCAGTTATAATTATGTAAAAACAAACAACTAATTTGATTTTAAAAATAAAAAATAAAAAATTGTTGGGTCCATGTACACGTGCATCTCAATGTAAATTTACATTGAATGAACATGAATAGATTCATTGTGATTTTAACATTTTGTTTGATAGAGTACTATATTAATATAGTTTTGTATTTTTTGGTGTCATATAGATTGGCTATGTCTCACACCAACATTACAAACAATTTAAATTGCAAAATACTTGCCATAAAACAACCACACTCTTCACCATTGACAGCAAGGTCAAGGACCATTTCATTACCAGGTAGCTCAACCAACATGGACTTCTCTCAGATTGAGATTGGTGCACTCAGGTCAGAATTTTTTATTTTTTTTTAAATTTTTTTTTTTTATTTCACTTGAATCCAAATCTTTTACTTGTTTATTATTATATATTAATATATTATAGGCTTATAGCATGTGGACATGGGCCGGGGAACATTAATCACAATAGTTATACCATAGACTCGGATCCACCTTACAAGGTGGACCTGCCACAATGTACATACTGAATGTTCACAATTCAAATTGTGAACATTCAGTATGTAAAGAATTGTGAACATTCAGTATGTAAATTGTGAAAATTCAGTATATAAATTGTGAATATTCAGTATGTAAATTGTGTATTTTGGATGCGAGTTCACCTTGCAATGTGAACCCGGGTCCACAGAATAATTTATTATTTATCGATTAACCATATAGAGTATTTTTTTTTCACTTGGATCCAAATCTTTTTACCTGTTAATTATTATATATTAATATATTATAGCATGTGGACATGGGGTATATTAATCATACAGAGTATTTTTTTTAAGAGAATAATTTATGAAATAAAAAAAAAAGTAAAATAGTTTTTGTAAATGTTTGTTTCTTTTCAAGCCAGTTAGGATGTGATATACAAACACAAACATATGGAAGAATACAATTGAAGGGGACAAAGTCAAAAAGTGAAACAAAGAATTAAATGAGTTTGTTGAATGTCACAAATTAAAGAAGCTATATACATGTGTGATTGTGTATGCATTTGATTTTGTGACAGCTAATTCTTGATGCATACACTTGCTCTTCCAACCTCCCTTTTAGCCCCACCATCTCTTTCCATTCTATTCAAATGTTTCATTTCAGAAATAACACACACATATCAAGATATAATTTGGATATTGTTGTTTGTATGGAATCTTGTATAATTTTATTTTATTTTATTTAGAATTGACTTGAAAATCTCAAAAATAACTTTCAGAAGTTATTTTTTAAAATTTTGGTGTTTACAGGCTATGAACATAAAATGAAATCAATAGAAAATAGCCATTTTAGTGAAATGAAAAATAATCTATTTTGTCTTAAAATGTCTTTACAGATTTTTTAAATTAGAAGACTTTTTCCAAATTCTTATCTCACGTTTTTTTTTTTTTTCCTTCTCCTTCTCTCTCTCCCTCTAAGTGGTGTCAATTAGGTGGGTTGGCCCGCCACATGATTTGCTATTATTTGAACTAGAATGGCTAGTCTGGTTAAAATGTGCAAAATATAGCCAAGTTGGACCAAACAATAAAAATCTTAGTCAAATCGAGCCCATAGCTCAAAATGACAATAATTATACTATGGACTCGGCTCCATTTTGCAAGGTAGACTCATCACAATTTACTTACTAAATGTTCACAATTTATATACTGAATGCTCACAAATTAAATGTTCACAATTTAAATTGTGAACATTCATTAGTATATAAATTATGAAAATTCAGTATTGTATTTTGAATTCAAATTTACCTTGTAAAGTGGATTCGAGTCCACAGAATAATTTGCCACAAAATGTTTCACTAGCTTTCTGATTATAATGAACTGAGCGATGTTATTTATATTGTCTTGTTAGATAAGGAAACATTTTAATTCCACTTATATATTGAATAAAATGAAAGTATTAAATAGCATTCTGATTTCTGAGATTCAGAGATGACAGCTAGACTGATGGGGTGTTAAAAAATTTGAATGCAGTTTCCCAGAAATTGGTCCACCTAAAATTCAGTACCAAGTGTGCCCAGA
>CM008332.1:15634651-15652930 GCA_002525835.2 Ipomoea batatas
TACGGATATAATCCAGAGATATTACTTGTATTACCTCTTATAATAAGTTAGTTAAAGTTATGTTGCTTGATCTTAAAGTCTTTTAAGTGTGTTACCATTTATTTTGTTAATAATAGTTGTTATTATTATTTTTTTTTCGACAACACTCTCTTGGCCAAATTCATTGCATAGGTATTTCTAATATTATTGTTTATCTCTCTTATATGATTTGTGATTTATTGTACAAAAATGAAATTCATCCCATGCACATAAAGTAGTGATAGCAAAGTTTTTTTTTTTTTTTTTTTAAGTTGTACTTTTTTTTATTTGGTACCCTTTGCCAGGGTTTAAAAAAAAATTGATTTTCACTGAGGTAGCAAGTTATTGAAAATGTAGCCCGCCTTATCCTTATAATGTACCAAAATTCATTGGTGGCATTACCTACCACAATGTGCAGAGTGCAATTTATTAGCATAATTGAATCGTCATGACAATGATGGAACACCAGCAACAACGTTGCCAATTGCCATCCATCTCATCATAGCTACGCTCTCCCTCCCATGTACAACGTTACACCCTTTGTCCCATTTTGGAGTGTTTGGTAAATAGCTGTTAACAAATGACTGTTAATGGATTAAGTTAATGAATTTGATTAGCTGATAATAGTAGCTGGTTGTAGAAAGATGTTTAGTAAATTAGTTTATAGTTGATTATAAAAAAAATGATTTTTAAGCATATAATTTATTTTCTCAAGAAGCTAATCAAAAAAACTATGTTGAATGAATTTTTAAATTTTAGCGTTTTAGAGCAATAAACTGTTACAAAAAACTTATTAACCAAACACTCATATCAATTGTTTGACTAAGTCAAACAACTAATAGTAATCAAATTAAATAATTCAAAATTAGCTGATAAGCTATATTACCAAACAAGATCTTTACGTGTAATGTTTACTATTCATTGGTCAAACTAACTATTTCTTTTTTACTTATTTTCTTTGTTATTTTTTAAAATTATTTTTAAATTTTAATTTTTCTACTACTACTGGCTCTATTACATTATAGCATCTATCTATTTATATTTGCTCAACCGGTTGAAGCACAAAGAGTCAATATTACTTTTACTACATGTTATCAAGCTAAATATTATGAAAATTCAATTAAATATAACTTTAGTCGAGTCTCGTTAAACAAATAAAATAGGATGAAAGAGTATTCCATATTAATTAGGCGAAGGATGATGTGACTTCTCGCCGACGGCGACGGGGACTTCAATTCTTTTAACCGGCTGCTATGTTTAGTTACTTTCAGCATGGAATTCCAGGGGGAAATCGACTCCGTTCACTGAATCACCTTTTGGCCTGCAAAGCCGCCTCCGTTGACGGCGCTTCATTTCTCACGTTTTCATCAACAAAATCTCTGCTTATAATGAGTGTACCTGCAGCTTTATGCCTAAATTTGGAAATTTTTAAGAATAAAAAAAATACATGTTGCTCTGCATAAATTATACATTGTAATTTTTTTTATTTTATTTTATTTTACCGTGAGCGCACTTAATGCCTAATCTTGCAAATTTCTAAGAAAAAATTGTATGCAAATTATGCTCAAAATTAATATATTTGAATTAATTCTACGGTTGTGGTGATCAAAACAAGTGATCCATAAATCTAGAGAGAGACTATAGCAATCTGTTAGATCTTAGTGAGTTAGCACTACTTACTTCCCAATGTGTCACTCATCCCGTGAATCCTTTGAATGTCTGGTTGTCATATCATACTTAAAATCAATTAGTGATGAGCAGGCGAACATTAACCATTTAACAACTTCCCTCTATGGTAAGCCACAACGCCACGTCTCGAATCGAGCAGGATCGTGCCTTGTGAAATTCAATCAATATGCTTAGCTTGAAGACTGAAGCTAGTCATTGTGGAGTTAATCCGTATGAGAGACTTGAAACAGTTACCGAACTAAAAGAGGTTGAATATAATATAAACGGTAAGGAGCAGGTTGGTTGAACATACAAGTCAACTTGTCAAATAATGCCAAACATCATGATTGATCTAAACGTTTTAACATGCCTCATTATTCTAACACGCGCGCAGAACAAGAAATTTTTTTATAAACATCAAAACGACGTCGTTTCGGAAGTGGTCTACACAACTATGTGGACCGTAATTTGTCCTCAATCATATATCTAGGCTTGCTAGCGCATAAAACCCAAGAAATTTAGTAAATATGCACAGCTTGGAGACCAAAGCAAGTTGCTGTGGAGTTGTTGCTATACTTGAAACACTTGAAGCAATTGATATTTATAAAAGAAGAGAATGCGCAATTGAACATGTATAGTAACTTGTCCATTTGTCCTAATATATAATTATCGTGACTAGATGACTAATAGTCTAATATGATGTGATAGATTTATCCTTACATAAATTAAAGGATATTTATGTAAATTTGGTCCGGCCTCTAATACTCTTTGCTCGATCCTCTCTTAGGCTGGAAGATTCGGACAATACAAAGAATAAGGAAGCCGATAGCTGAGGCAGATGCTCACAATGAATGAAAATACAGCAAATTCAGATTGTACTTCGTAGCAACTGACAAATTAGGACAAGAATATTCAGATTGTACTTTGTAGCAACTGACAAATTAGGACAAGAATCTTCGTATATGTTGATGATCTGCTCATCCACAGAGCATAAATTTTTCTTTTTATAATGCTAGAGACTTTTGCATTTGGGAATAGGTGACAAAGGAGAAGTAAAGTAGAAAACAGCATGCTCTAGTAAGATTGTATACGACATGCTCGACTAAAAAGGTGTTAGTAATAATTGGTAGAAATTGAGGTATGAGAATTATGTTTCACCCACTTGTCTATCAATTTTGATACATAATGGTATCTTTGTATCCTTTCATTGTAGATAAGATAATTATGTATTTTTCACCTTAACTAGAAAACTAGTGTTCAAACTTTGAGAATGAAACTACATTAAAACTTATGAGTGGCTGTTTTGTCACCATCTCTATGGTTATAAAAAAAAATGGTATATTTGTCAACTCCAAAGTAATTATAATTAAGTCATTGAAGTGTACATTCCAACTAGATCCTCGTGATTCACACAATAAATTAATGAACTTTAGGGTTGTTTGAAAATCAAGAAAATAACTTTTAGAAAATGTTTTCTGAAAAATTAGTCATTCTCTGCATTCCAAAAAACTATATTGGTATATTTGATTCATTTTTTGAAAAATGAGCAGAATTGTATAATTAAATATTTTAATTGTTTTGTTTTGAAAAAGACCTCGTAAATTTACAAAAATAAAAAAATAAAAAAATTATAGTTGTTTGTAAAGTGACACACAATGCTTTAAGTTTAGTAAAGTAAAACTATATTTTGAGCATAATCTATCTATTCATTACTATAAGTTAGCTATTTTCAAATATTCTGAACATAAACCATTACTATATTAGTATAAACCATTATATCTACAAATTATTACCATTATTTTGAATCTAAATCATTACAACTATGAATTATTTCCATTATTTTGAGTACACAATTCATTCATTACTATAATTTCAATTATTTTTGAATATTTTGAGCATAAACTCATTGACAAATTAAAGTTATTATTTTTTAATCTTTACTATTATTTTGAGATTAAATCATTACTACAATTGTTGCTAAAGATCTTGTGGGTAAGTGGATAAGCGACATGAAGTGACTAATATAAATGAGAGGTCATGGGTTCGGACTTCGATGGGTGCAATATTGACTTGTTGATTATAAATTATTATATGACCTATATTATTATTATTTTTTGAAATACTCATGATTCTTTACCAGGTAATATCTATTCAATACTTTCTCAAACTTCGCACTACAAGATAATCGACAAAAACGTAATTTCAAATTTTAAAGTAAAAATCTTTTCCTATTATGAGTTGAGAAAAGACAAAGTACAAATATAAGTCTTTTCCTATGATGAGTGGGAAAAGATTTATATCTATCCATATAGATATATATACAAATAGATGTTATTAAAAGTAATTACTTAAAACTTATAAAAGTAATCGAAATTCCAGAGTGAGACAAAAACGTCGACGTAAATATCCATCCCACGCACACTTTCAGGGTCCCACCCCATCGTTCCCGCTATCCTCTCACCTTCCTTCTATCAGCTCTCTTCTTCCACTTATATAAACCTCTCCGCTTTCTTCTCCGATTATCTCTCCCTTCGCCTCACGTGTTTCAAATGGCACTCGTGCGAGAGCGCCGCCAGATCAACCTCCGCCTCCCTCTGCCGGAACCCTCCGAGCGCCGCCCGCGCTTCCCCTTCGCCGGCGTCGGTCATTCGTCCTCCGCCGCCGCCGCCGCCGCCTCCTTCGCGATATCGGACTTCGAGAAGCTGCGAGTGCTGGGCCACGGCAACGGCGGAACGGTTTACGAGGTGAGACACAAGCGGACGGCGACGGCGTACGCGTTGAAAGTGGTGCACGGCGATAGTGACCCCGCCGTGCGCCGCCAGATCCTCCGCGAGATCTCGATCCTCCGCTGCACGGACTCGCCGCACGTGATTAAGTGCCACGGCACCGTCGAGATGCCTGGAGGCGACTTCGCGATTTTGATGGAGTTCATGGACGGCGGAACCCTAGATAATTTCGTGAAAAAATCGGAGAAATCGGAGAAATTCTCCGCCTCCGCCGCCGAATCCTCGCTCGCGAGAATCGCGAAACAAGTGCTTCTCGGCCTGGATTACCTCCACTCCCACAAAATCATTCACCGCGATCTGAAACCCTCAAACCTACTAGTAAACCAGGACGGCGAGGTCAAAATCGCCGATTTCGGAGTTAGCAAGATGCTATGCCGAACTCTGGACTCCTGCAACTCCTACGTCGGAACCTGCGCTTACATGAGCCCGGAGAGGTTCGATCCGGAAACCTACGGCGCAAATTACGACGTTTACGCCGGCGATATCTGGAGCTTGGGGCTAACTCTAATGGAGCTCTACTTGGGCCACTTTCCCCTGCTGCCGCCGGAGCAGAGACCCGACTGGGCGACGCTAATGTGCGCCATATGCTTCGGGGAGCCGCCGAGCTTGCCGGAGGAAGCTTCCGGCGTGTTCAGGGATTTCATTGGCCGGTGTTTGCAGAAGGAATCCGGTGAACGGTGGAGCGCACAGCAACTGTTACAGCACCCGTTCGTACGGGATATTGAATTGAAATTGCAACAATAAAAAAGTGTGTGAAAAAAAAAAGTGAAAAAGTGAAAATTATAGGATAGGGAGTTCTGTTGTAGATATAGAAATGGATTTTTTGAATCTTGGATTCAGTTCAATGTATATTCTCTTTGCCCTGAATCTTTTGTGAAGAATCAATTGAGAAAGGATTCTACTTCACAACATTTTTCCTTAAGAAATTTGGAGAGTAATTTTTTTAATTTCATTTAATTTAACTTTCAATAAACATGTTAATTAATTTTTCTTACAAGTTCTCAAATACATTTTTTAAACTTATTAGAGATATGCTTTTTTATTTACGAAAAAATTTGTAATTACTATTTGGATTTGAATGTAAACTCAATGTGAAGTTCACTTTATGATCCTAATTCACAAAGGATGACAATAAATCAACTTAGATTGTTTATAGTTGATTAAGTCAAACCATAAATATGATTTTTTTTTTTCAAAATGGTTCTTTAAATTTGATTCTTTTCGAAAAAAAAATTAAATTGTGACAATTAAAATGTTACTTTCAAGTACGTGGAGTTGCACCGATTTTTTGAAATTGATGACGCCACTGCTTATGTCTGAACTATTTGATCGGATTAGCGTACCGGTAAATTAGTGTTACATCATTGCTTGATTGGAATCCACTCCGAACCTACTCTTTTTAAATAATGGCAACTCATTGTTGTATAGCAGAAATTTTAATGTACAATGATAGAGACATGCATAATAATAATAATAATAATAATAATAATAATAATAATAATAATAATAATAATAATAATATGTTGAGGTAATGATAAGTGTATATCAAATGAAAAAACTTTTGTAACATATTTTGATTTTATTCTAGAAAGAAAAAAAGTGAATGAAAATTGTAACTCAACTACTTTTTTATAAAATAAATTAGAACATGTCCCATTAGAAAAAGTAAATAATAAAATAAAATGTGAGAGTATATATAATATGATAATGTCACACAAGTTAAGTGTCAAATAGGTCATTCAATTACATACCAAACTGTAATTAGGTCACTGAACTTAAAAAAATTATAATTATGTCCCTAAACAACGTAAATTCATGCAATTTAAATTAATATGACTTGTTTACCTTTTAATATATATGCTAACATGCCGGTCATTAAATTTAACATAATGTTTAAAATTTTATTTTAATAATTTGTAATAAAATAACTATTTTAATTAAAAAAAAAACAAAAACAAACTAAACCCAATTGGAGATGAATAATGGTTCTCCATGGCTGGCCAGAGACGAAGGGGTACCTTTGTCTCCAGCTGGCAGTTTTTTTTTTATTATTACTATGAAATAGTTTTTAAAAAAATTAATAAAATTAAAGTTAAAAAAATATATTTAAATGACACGTCAGCATATCAACAGGTAAACAAATTATTTTTGGTGGAATTTCATGAATTTGCATTGTCCAGGGACTTAATTGTAGTTTTTTTTTTTTAGTTCAGTGGCCTAATTGTATTTTGGTGTGTGATTGGATGTCCTATTTGACCCTTATTCCAACAATGAAAAAATACTACTTGAACTCCAAGTTCTACTCTTTAAGGTGTGTTTGGTTTGCATATGGGAATTGAAATCGGAATGAGTATCAAATACTTGGTAATTGTAATGAATTTTGGTGAAAGTATTTTGCATGTTTGGTAGTAGGGTGGAATGAGAATGACTATTAATAGTTGGAGAAGCAAGTGAGGAAGAAGGGATGAAACCATTATTTTATTAGGGAATGAGTTTTTCAATTAAGGGGATAATCAAAACTCATATTAGTGTTCTAGAAACCTGTCAACCAAACAATAACAATGACTTTGATATCCATTCCTGATAGCTAAATTTGTCAACCAAACACACCCTTACTTTTACTCCCTTGGTTGGACTCGCAGGATAAAAATGATTTATCATCCTTATCACATCACAGGAAATAAAAGCTAGTGATGAAATAGAAATTGAAATCCATGTAATAGAACTCTTTAAACAATTAAGCGGAATTATCATCCGTGTATTTTCCCTGTTCAAAGATCACATTTTTCCTCCATTTTTCTTTCTTCGTTTGTTCTCCTTTCGCCGATAACAATTTTTCTCTTTCTTCCAATTAGGGGAGGGACAATATATGTCACATGCATTTTAAAAATTGAGATGCAATATTTACACCACTAATAATTCAGAAGTGACATTGATAATTGACATAAATTACAATTTTCTCTTTTATTTATTTAGTCATCATTATTATAAATCATTAAATATCAACGAAGTTATAACAATGTAATGGTAATTATGTCAAACAAAAACACTATAAGAGTAATTTTGTCCAGTAACAATGCATGCATTTGAATTACAATAATGTATACATTTATTAGTATAAGAAAAAATAGACAAAAACATTGACGATGTAACTGAATTGACACATATAATATTTTAAAAAATCAATTTTTATTATCCTCATTTTTTATTTTTCTCATATTAATTATCTAATTTATATGTTGAAACAATTACATTTACACCAACTAATTTATGTAGAACATAACTGTTGCTCTCCCAAGTAGGAGGTTACATGTTAGAACCCTAGTAGAGACATTGACTTTTTGTACTTCAATAGATTGATAAAGTATGCATGTATAAATATTATTCCGTACATTATAACACAGTCAATAGTAAAAAAATTACATTTACACCAACTAATTTACGTGGAGCATTTCATTTTCCTTACAAAACACCGTAAACACGTGGTATACTAGTACTATGTAGTTAAAAACGTTTGAGCAAAGGAAAGTACTAGGATAGATAGGTTGAAGATTTGGACTTGCTTGAGAGTTGTCGAGCTTGACTTATATTTTAGCATTTTACTATATATCTTACTTTTCAAGTTTCTGTTGGCTATATATTGGCCAACTTGACTAAACTTGACTACTTTAACCCCTCTCTCAATCTCAACCACAGCTACCTAGAAGCCTCATATCTCCCACGTTTCCTATCTCACACATTTAATTTAATTTAATTTATTCACTCATTAGTTATATGAATAATCTCTAGTTGCGGCTATATTTTGTCTGACTTACATATTTTACATGTATGTGTTTGTGGCGGACAAGTTAAAGTGTAGAAATTTTTGCTATATTTTATCCAATCAATATTGATCTCCTTGATTCAAAAGGACGTTTGAGTGTTAAATGCTATGGAATGGGGACAAAAATGTACAAAGTGGGAAAGGAATCGCTATCGAATGGATAATGCTATTTTCCCTTCTGTATCAACTCTTAACATGATAATAAAACTTTATATTCATTGAGAGCAAATTAGAATTTTAGTCATCGACAATTATAACATTATCACATTTAGTCTTTTTTTTTTTTTTTTTAATTTTGTGTCATTACATTCTTGACTTTAATTGGTTCGTTACAGTTAATTGTCTTTTTAAATTTCTATCGTTCAACGGTTTAATAAAGAGGGTTAACCGTAATTTCATTCGATTATGAGAGAGGAAGCTAAATTAAATGTTGAGGCAAGAAAGTTGAATAATTAAATTACATGTGTAGGTCTCTTTGTTAAATGTTGAATACTACAATAGTCATCGACAATTGTAACATTGCCACATTTTGTTTAGTTTTTTTTTTTTAAATTAAATTTTCACTGCTTAAAAAAAGAGTTTTTTTTTTTTTCATTTATGACTTTTTTTTTAATGTGAAATACATGCATCATTGGTTTATTGTATACAAAATATTTCCGTTTTATTTATTATGATATCAATTTTAAAATCTAATTAGAATAGAAAAGATTATCAAAAAAAATTAATTGTATTTACTAAAAGCAAAATATAATCTTTTCGAAACACAAGACATACTAAGTTCAGTGTAATTTTTAATATTTTATTCTAGATAATATGGAGTAATATTTTTTTATTATCAAAAATTAAAATTTCGTCTTCTAATATAAATAAGATTTACATATTTCTTTATTTATTTTAATTATTTAATTTTACTCACTTTTTGTTATCATAGAGCGAGTATAAATCAATTGCACATGGTACGGTCCATCCTTGAATATTTACAATTAGTAAACTATATAAGTAAAGATGGTTAATAATTCCTCATTTTAGAGAAAGATCAATTTAAAGTAATAATTTGAGCTGAGGTTAGGGCACCCTTATCAGCAGATATTGTAAGGGTTATTGCAGAAAAGATGCCATGTGGAAGGAGAGAGGAGATGAGAGAGAAGGGAGAAAAGCTTCTGCAAGTGCTTGAGTTTATTCAGAAAAGTGGGCCCCACCTCTCATTAACTGCAGCAGCACAAACGTGCGTGGAACGCACAAATGCGCCCAGCGGGCGCGTGCACTACGCGCACGCGCTGGGCGCGTCAGACGCGCCTGACATTTGTTTTTTTTCTTTTTTTCTTTTTTTTAAATTAAATTTGTTTTTTTCATCTCCTTCCATTTTCTCTTTCCTAATCACATTTACAAAAACTATTCAATTACCGCGAAAAAAACTCCATTGATAAGGATGCTCTTAATGTTACTCTCCCTAAATCTTTTGTAACATAAATTTTATCAGAAATGATGGGACTTGATTTGATTAATATGTGATAAGATTTACCAACTAATATTTTGATTACTAAATTCGGGAGATTTGAAAAATGTACTTCCGTGACCAACTAACAAGGGCCATTTTCTTTTGGCCAAATGGCAGAACATTACATCAACAACAGGATGTACAAAATTGTTGCATCATTGTGATAATTATAGATTTGGTACATACGATACCATTGGGGAAAATAACATTTGTCATAATTTTAAATACCCACACACTTAAATATATGAACTTAAACAGTTGTAATCTATTAATCTCATTGCTTCACAGTTCACACACATGACACAACACAATAACAATAACAACAACAACAACAACAATAATAGTAGTAATAATAATAACAATAATAATAATAATAGCCACCGGGCTCAGCGTAATCCGTTTGTTGCCTGATTTAAAGGTTATAACTGAAGGTGGCAGTGTGGAGATTTGAATCCCACTGAAAACATATATGGAAAAAGTGGTCCAACGATACTGGTTGCGTGACTCGCGATTTACATTTGGAGAGGGTCTAGGGGTGGAGAATTGTGAGCTCAGGATTAGTCCGGCGAAACTGAGATCTCCTAAGTTTATAATAATAATAATAATAATAATAATAATAATAATAATAATAATGTTTAATAATGATAATAATAATAATAATAATAATAATAATAATAATGTTTATTTAATTATTATAGGGATGTTGAGCCGTTACACTGTCACTTGGCTGTAATCAAGTGCTTAATCATTATTTATACTGATTTTTAAATAATTTATAATGATTGGATTCCGACTAAAACAATTATACTAATCAAAATTATTATCTCTAGAAATTTAAAAATTATAATGTCGGGTTAAATTGATATAGTCTTTTATCATTCCGCTAAATGAGTTTGATTTAAGAGAAATTTTATAATGCCTCGATCGAGTTACATATAATGGTGTGTACTTTCAAATTTATAGTTTATGTTTTGTCAAAGTAATACAGAGAGAAGAGTACAACATGCAAATAATAACGCACAACTTTGCAAAGACATGCTATTATAATTCAACACATTAAATTTCTTTCTTTTAGTATTTTTAATGTGATTTCTAAATATATACAAATGTTATATAACAATAAAAATAAATTTGTACACAGTTTGAATAAGTTTCATTAATCAAATAAAAAAAAAAGTTTCTGACACTTTGTGGTTTACAAAATTGTATCATGTGGTTTTTTAGAAGTAAATAGATGAGGAGACAGTAAATTAAAGTGTGAATAATTAATTAATTATAAATAAATAATTTCTTCTTGATGTTGCACTTTATCCTACGCAATCATTATAACATGGACCATGATCTACTATGTAAAGTAAACTATTGATATAAGATACATTTTTAATACATTGAAGATACATTAATTATTTGTGCACAGAAGGTGCATTATTTAAAGATATTACACTATTTGTGTACTAAAAATACATTATTTAGTATAATATATATATGTTTAGTATATTTCAGCAGTCTATCTTACAATATGGACTATGGTCAATGGTATAATTTGGCTCGCATGCGTCCTTTTCTCATAGTAAGACGTACTATTCGTGGGAGTCTTTTTCTCAAGTTGCGTATTTCTGGCTTATAAGCATGCTTGGTGGCCTGGTTAAAGATAATGAAATCATCAACCTCAACTTCCTCTTTCTACGAAAGATCGCTTCTCAATCTCGTGGAAACACTCTATAGATGTCAACTTCTTTTAGCGCACAATTTCTCTCTCTACTTGCTCTATTATTTATTCCTATAAGACAAGTATATTTAAGAGTTAATTCCATTTTTGGTCCTAGATTTATAGGTGGCATTCCACTTTTAGTCCTCTTTTATCAAAACATCTACATTTGGTCCTAGTATTATTGTGGCATGACCATTTTTGGTCCTCCCTTAACAAAATTGTTGAAATGTCGTTAAATACAAAGGCATTTCAGTCTTCAATTATAGATTTTTTCAAAAAAATAAACATAAAAATATAGCGGGGTCAACTTACTTTGTATAAAAATGATTAAAAAATCATTGTATTTAACGACATTTCAACAATTTTATTGACGGAGGACCAAAAATGGTCATGCCACAATAATACTAGGACCAAATGTGGATGTTTTGATAAAAGAGGACTAAAAGTGGAATGTCACCTATAAATCTAGGACAAAAAATGGAATTAACTCTATATTTAATCGCTGCTTCATATTTTCAATTGCACTTCTCGTTATATTTTTGAGGAATTAAGTTTTATAAACTCACTATTTTTTTTTACTCATAATGGTGTGTATATAATATATTCTTTTATTAAGAGTTTTGATTTCAAGATTCTTAACAATTAAATAAGGGGTTATACAATCTTCATTGATGTGAGCTGTAATCGGTCACTATGTATAGTCTCGGGTATGTAGCTGAGTATGTTGTTAGAGGACGTTAGTTCTTGAGCTAAGTTATCTTATATCTAAGTTAAACGACTTTTTGAAACGCAATTACGATAATGTAAGATCTACAAAATGCATTCTAAGTAAATTTGTTGATTTTTCAATAACTTAAAATTTACTGGCTGGTTTATGATAGCTTGTACAGAATAGTACGTAATGTTCTCAAAAGTTTGAGTGTGGGCATTAACATAGGTATAGTAGCTCTATCTAACTTGATTCGAATATTCGAAAATTAAAGTTTAATATTTTGATGAATTTAACGTCAGCTCAAAGCTCATTCAGCTGTGTTATACCAGCCGCTCTATCTACCACCTTAGTACCTTACTATTCAAAATTACACAAAAATGATAACAATTCTAACTAAGTTGGTCGGACTATATATTAACTTGATAACCACAATGTTATAAATTTAATTCCTAGTGGAAGTGACCTATTGACTTTCTTGGTTTGAGTCGGTCAAGTATGGGCGACCTAGTCTGATTTATCTCCTTGTGGTCTTTTGTCGACTGGGTCACAATAGGCAAATTGTACCATGAACCAGGGTCCACCTTGGATAGACATATAATATGTTAATTGTAGACACATAATTTTTGAACTAGCGTCCACAATATATGTGATAATAAGATAGTTTACCCCATGCATACCCTTAGATAGTGGCGGTAGATTTCCTTCGTGACCCAAAAAAATTACATAAAATTAAAACTATACTTCAATCCATCCAACTAGCCAGCTATAAGTTGCCTCTAGGTCAAGGTTTATACATTGTCATAGAGTCAATAGTACTAAATAAATTTTTAAAATATTATTTAACTGTATTTGATTGAACATTTAATAATTAATCACCGTGTATCATGTCAAGAGTATTTGTTTTACTAGTCAGTGACTAATTGTACGAAAAAAAAGGTTGAAAGGGCCTAAATTTTATTCAATTTAAAGAGGGTAAGAAACCAGCAGTAAAAACTAGAAGATTTTTGTTTTGAAAATGAAATGCTTTTTAAGAATAACAAAATCAAAAGCTCATCAGATAAACATGTTTTACGTACTTTAACAAGCTAAGGGTTTTTGAGAATGCAAAGATGAATTTTTCCAACCTCTACATGTTAGAGTGAAGTAATATTTTATGCAGCTGGATGGGCGGCATCTGTGTTGTAGCTTGATCTGCTCGGTTTTTTAAATAATTGTGAAAACGCCATATGCAAGCAAGTGTTTTGTTTTTGGGCTGCTTCTGTATCATGGGTTTGTATTAAATTTGGGCTAACTTTTATAATTTAAATTTATATTTTTTTCTAGAGAAATTGGGCTCACGTTTTTTAGGCTTCATTTGTAGGCAAATTATTGCATGGACCATGTTCCACACAGCTGTGTGGACCATGGTCCATGCAATAATGATTGTCATTTGTATGTATAGACTGATAGAGGCAAATTATTGTGTGGACCATAATTAAATGTACATTTTTAATGTACTAAATGTACATTATTTTTGTACTGAATGTACATTATTTTTATACTATAAAAATAATATACATTCAGTACACAAATAATGTACATTCCCTGAATATAATGTACATTATTTTCATACTGAATGTACATTATTTTTATATTGAATGTACATTATTTAATAGTATGGTCCACACAGCTGTGTGGACCATGGTCCACACAATAATGATTGACTTATAGTAATTTAAACTTTTTTTTTTTGAAAATGCTCAAGTGTTTATTGTGGAAGTCTTTAACTTGTCTTAAACCTAAGAATGGAGAAATGTTATTCGTATACTTTGGTGTGACCGAATTGATAGTTAGCTTGGTGCCAGTTTCAAAGAGGATAGTATCCAGAAGCCGATCTATTATTTAAGCAAATCCCTGAATGATGCAGAGTCTAGATATACTATACAATACAACCTACGCCTTGGTTCATACAATAAGACGGTTGGAGCCGTACTTCCAAGCTGCATAAAATCTTATTTCGCGAAGGAATTTTCCCGTCGCGATTCCGTCGTCATATTTCGCGACGGAATTTTTCCGTCGCAAATGGAGATACGACGAGCTGATAGACGACGGAACGAATTCCGTCGCAAAACCTGTTTCGCGACGGAATTTGGCTGTTTCGCGACGGAAAAATTCCGTCGCAAATCGCAATTTTTCTTGTAGTGAAGCACACAGAGTAAGAAGATACTTCTACTGCACGCAAAAACTTTTGTGTTGTTCTCAAGCCTTGTTGCTGCTAAGAACCCATGCTGCTATATATAAAACTCCTGCTGCTACATGCTATGACAGTCACAACACTTAGCTTCCTGTTGAAAAGTCATGCTCTATTGTAGATTCTTGCCGCTACTAATTCTTGATGTTGGTGACTTCACTATAATATCAACACTAAAGTCGATAAACTCCCTTTAATTCCATCACATAGCGATTTTGTTGCAACCAAAAATTGAATGTATAACTTACAAAATTTAAAGTTTTGGGGGGTTAAAATTTAGTCATAAAATAGACTTGAATATTAAATATTGAATATTCATTCTTTAGTAATATATTTAAAAATGAATTTTCAGCACATAAAAAATTAATATTAAATATATTAAAAATGAAACTTTTTGTATATTAAAAATGAATTTTATTTAAGTAAAAAGGTAGGCTATGGTACGATGATAGTATGTAAAACCTCAATACACACAATACAGGCTATGGTATGATATGATAGTAGAACCTCAATACACACAATACAGAAGAAAATAGAATTACATGACCTGAAATATGAATACAAACACACAAATACACACGATTGAACTTTATTTAAAATGATGACATGGATCGGATCAGAGGTACTCCAATGGCCTTCGTACTTCCTGCAGCTCAAGAAGATGAGTTGATCCTGTTTTCATGCATTGCCATTTATTTATTAATCTTTATTGCTAAATGAAAATATACTGTAACTTCAAATGAAAATTTTAGAATCTTAATTATATTACCTTTTACTTCAATCTAGCTAGCTCCCATACCTCTCTTCAATTTGGCTCCATAGACCACAATGGCAGTGCAAATCTTCTCTTTTTTGTCTTCAAGAAATTGGAAATATGCATGTCGCCAAGAATGCTTGAGTATTAATGTTCCGCATACTCCCCAAAAACCCAGAATGAATCCAAGTGTCATACTCACAAAGAAGTCAAAGTCCCAGATAATCCAATGCTCATCATCTTCAATTTCATCAATTTTTCCCTGTTGTGGAGCATTTCCAGGTTCACTTCCATGACACTTTGTTGGGAGTGGAGGCCCTCGTAGTTTTGGATTTCCCTGATAAGCCTCATCGGTGAATCCTTGCAACTGAGTGCCAATTGGAATACAACCAGACAAATTGTTGTTGGACAAGTCCAAGTGAGCAAGAAATGATATACTAGCCAGGCTAAATGGTATTGCTCCAGATAGTTGATTGTTTGACAAGTCGAGATTCTCTAGCTGGCTCATCTGACCAATCTTGTCTGGGATGGATCCGATCAGTTTGTTTCTTGACAGATTTAGTGAATTAAGCATATGCAAATCAGTTATCTGAACTGGGATTTCTCCAACCAATTTATTGCTTGAGAGATCAATGAGCTTCATGAATTTTAGGGTCTTACCATACTCCCTCTCTGTACCCTTCCACATAAGCCATTCATAATCAAAGAAACCATGTCGGAGAGACTCTAACATCCCATAAATTTGTTGACTAAATCCAGGAATCAACATGTTTGGCAGAGATTCATCATATTTAGTCATCAATGAATTGAAGCAAGTTGGAATGGAACCAGATAAATGGTTTGAAGACAAATCTATTATTTGAATGGATTGAAGTTGGCAGATATTGGTCGGGATTGATCCTTTTAGTTCATTTGAATCCAAGATAAGGATC
The DNA here is from genome assembly GCA_002525835.2 of Ipomoea batatas. NCBI lineage: Eukaryota > Viridiplantae > Streptophyta > Magnoliopsida > Solanales > Convolvulaceae > Ipomoea > Ipomoea batatas. The sequence continues at coordinate 15,650,784 of CM008332.1, forward strand.
TTCAATTTTATTAACCTTTCCCCGATCCATGCAGGAATACCCCCAGTAAAATAATTATTTCCAAGATCCAAAACCATCAATGAAGTGCAATTTTTTAGAGACATAGGAAATTCCCCATCAAACCTATTGCTTCTCAAATGTAGTGAAAACATACTGTTCAAGCGTCCTATGGATAAGGGGATTTCACCAAAGAAGTTATTATTTGCCAAGTTTAAACTGTACAAATAATTAACTTTCGCCAAACATTCAGGAATCTTCTCGGTAAAGAAATTGTTTGAAAGGTCAATTTGTTCAAGTTGATAAGGCCATGTAGAAGTATTTGTACACAAAACTGAAATGGTTCCAGAAAGCTTGTTTTTGGAAAGGTTCAGTGATGATACTCCCGAATAATTTTTTGGTATAGGACCTTCTAGCAAATTGTTGCTAAAGTCTACTTGATCCAAAAATGATGGTATGCTTGGTAATTTTCCACGAATTATGTTTTGAGAAGCACTCAATTCATTTAAGTTGGATAGGTTGGTGAGCCATTGAGGAATGAGATCTGAAATTCCATTATTTGAGATATCAAGAGTACGTAGTTTTGTTTGTGTCTGGAGCCAATTAGGAAATTTAGGGCCCAACTCACAAGATCTGAGGCCTAGACATCTTAATTGGAATGCGGGAATCCAGTGGGAAACTAAGTTCAGTCTAAAAAAATTATCAGACAGGACGAGCACATCCAATTTGCTAAAATTAGAGAAGCTGATTTCAGAGATGATTCCATTTAAAGAGTTTGAAGAAACATCTAGAACTTTCAGGGAATTAAACTCTCTGGTATCATCCAGTGATCCGACAATTTTGTTATCATTTAATATCAAAATCTCTATCAACTTCTCAGAACCTAAAATGAGTTGTGAAAAGTTGAAAGAAAATGAATTATATGATAAATCTAGAGTTTTCAAATTGCCAAGATGCGTCAAGAATTTGATGTCCTTATCACCACCTACCAAATAATTATGGGAGAGGTCAAGATATTCAAGGAAGTAGCTCTGGTTTAGCCACAAATTCAGTAGGGGAAAAGTTGCTATATTTCCATCTTGCAAAGACAAGTATTCTAGGAAGATAGAAGAGTTTATGTGCAAAAGTGATGGGGGACTTGGAACATGGCAGGAAGATAGGCTTAGTGTTCTCAGCAAAGAAAGCTTTGTAATTGAGTGAAGCCAATCTGAAACAGAATGAAGGTCTACATAATCCATATTGAGATACTCCAAAGAAGAAAGATGAGAAATCCATTCCAAGGTGTCAACTACTTTAAGTTTTTGATCATTGGGGAAGTTGCTAAGGCGAAGATATTTCAAAGTGGAAATATTTCCCAGATGAGGAGGGACATTCCCGAAAAGCTCATTATTAGAAAGATCAAGATAAACCAACTTGTTCAGAGAGCCAATGAAACTTGGAATTTGTTTGAATTCATTGGAACTAAGATCCAAGAAATTGAGAAACGGTAAATGAAGCAAGGAAGGGTTGATTTCACCTTGTAAGCCTCCATCCGCCAAATCAAGAGCAACAACATGGCCAGTTCTGTTATCGCAACCAATTCCTTCCCATTTGCAGCAGTCATCATCTCCCCATGAGAAAAGAACGCTGTCATCAGGGTCGGAAATAATAACGCTATGTTTGAAGCTTAGAAGAGCATTTCTCTCATTCTCAAAGCAGCTCCTACTCCCATTTAAATATTGAACAATAATCAAAAGGAACAGAAGATAAGTAGTCCTCATCAGCTTTAATTGGATTGAAGATAATTGATAATTTGATATAGCAGTATAAGTTTTGTTGTAGACAATGCATGAATATATGCTCTGCCACTACTGCAATTAACAACTATATATATATATAAGCAGCAGTACCCTATTTTTCCCTTCTAATTTATTTCTCACACTCATAACTTAGGCTATGTCCCACTACAGCAATTAACAACTAAAAAGCTAATTAAAAACTAAAAATTAAAAAGTTAGTCGCTAATAAGCTAACTGATTTGAATTAAAGTGTTTGGTAAAATTAATTATTAAATAAATTGATAATAAAAAATAAACTGAGATATTAAAATTCTAATTAATGTAGGATAGATAATAACGTTTCAAACTAAACTGTTATTTAATATTCAATAT
>CM008332.1:15702710-15728847 GCA_002525835.2 Ipomoea batatas
CCTAACAGGTGGTATTAGAGCCAGTTTGAGTCCCAACAACAGCAAAAACTGTGCAGTTAAGACCAATAAAGGGCCAAGTCTAGCAATTAGTGGTTTGGGCGGAGGCCTCTCGAAAATGTGATGGCGGGGAAGGATGACAAGATTGGCATCTTTAATTTGAGGGTGTTCCTATCCTATATAAGCAGAAGATTCAAGACTTACATGTGTTTTGCAAATTTTCTGTACTAGGGCAGCAGGGCTGCTGGCAAGAATGAGATGATTTGCAGGAGTTTTGAGGTCCAGATGTGGTTGATTTTGATCCTTGAAGAAGTAGCATACTGTTAAAGATTACAATCAAGCATGATCCAACATCAGAAACCACGGCAGCCCAGACGAGAGGATAACCCGCAACAGCCAATGCCAATACAGCAGCCTTCATAGTGATGGACAAAATCATGTTCTCAACGATTTTCCTTCCAGCCCGTCTTGCAAGCTGAACGGCTATTGGTATCCTTCCAATGTCGTTGGTCATGAGGATGATATGGCCTGTTTCCATGGCGAGCGCGGATCCAGAAACACCCATCGAGATGCCAATATCAGCTGTGGCTAATGCAGGAGCATCATTCACACCGTCCCCTATCATCGCTGTTGCTGCTTCTTTCTGAAAGCCTCTGATGTATCTCGCCTTTTCTTCCGGGAGGAGTTCTGCATGAAAAGCCTCAAATGCACCACCTAACTGCACATATTGTGAAATAATGACTTAAATCTCTGCATCATATATAACATTAACCATATTTAGAAGGTTTATTAACTTCTACTTACCTGATCTTGTGCATGATTTGCAGCTGTGTAGCAGTCTCCTGTGAGCATTACAGTTTGGATGCCCATTGAGTTGAGCTCTTCAAGTGCTTCTCGTACACCACCTCGGCAAATATCAGACAGGCTAAAGCATCCAGCAGGAGATGACCCCAGAAACACATAACTCATGGACTTGCCTTCTATAGTGTCATCACAAAGCTCTGGAACTAAGTTCATAGGTATAGAATATATAGTTATTATTGTCCAACAATATTTACCAATAAAATGAATTACAAAAACATTATGGGTTTCATCCAACACATAGACACTAAATGATTTATTCTAGTCATCTATGTTGGGCGGAGACAGGTAAAGGGCAAGTTCAGCAATTGGTGACTAGGGGATTATTAGGCAGAGGTCGTAAAGGGCGGAGGCTGGTAAAGGGCAAGTCCAACAATTGGTGACTAGGAGATTATTGGGCAGAGGCTGTAAAGGGCCAAGTCCACACCCTGGTTCTCGAAAATGTGTGGCAGTATAGGGATATAAAGTTGCGCCTTCACTATGAGCTATAGCTTTTGGCATAGTGGTAAGTGCTTGATCCTAACAAGTGGTAGCTTTTGGTGTAGTGGCCTCTCACCTGTAGTGCATCCTGCTCTTGAAGATATTTTCTTGTTTCCTATGTAGATTTCCCTCCCATCTATTCTTCCATAAATTCCCTCTCCAGGAAAATTCTGAAATCCCTCCACACTCTCTCCCATGGGCTCAACTGAATGAGAATATGCATAGTCTATCACAGCAGTAGCCATTGGATGACTAGACTTACTCTCAATGCTTGAAACCCTGAAAAAACCATTATGGAATTTAATACTTCAATTCCCTGAAAAATCATCTCTTTTTCTCCAATTAAGTTGAAGGCATTATTACCAGTAAAGCAATGTATTGTGGCTTACACCATCCATAAGAGTCTTGAACTGTGTCACTGTAAATTGGCCCCTTGTTACTGTCCCTGTTTTGTCAAAAGCCATGACCTTTATCTTAGCAAGAGTTTCAAGGTATTCTGCCCCTTTAAACAAAAGGCCTAAAGTCGCCGCCTTCGAAAGTGCACAGAACATGGCAATGGGAGTAGATAGCACAAGTGCACAAGGACAGGCAGTCACCAAGGTAACCAAAGCCAAGCGGTACCATTCGTTTCGATTGTCAAGTCTTAGTGAAGCAGGAACTATTGCCAAAGAAGCTGAAATAACCACTATAACTGCAATGTACAACAAGTTAACATATTTCAATGTTTTTGGGATTTTTCTTACAATGAAGGTGGCACATTGACTGTCATGGAACTTATAAAACCTTACTTAGAACCAAGGTTACAGAAGGCGCTAGGCGCTAGTCCGGCAGTCGGGGGCGTCCCTAGGGCCTAGGGTGCTTAGACGGCTGAGTAAAATAACAATAATAATGTGTAGTCACCCTAAACCTTAAAAAAACACTCGGTCAAGTTGGGCACCGACTCGGCCGAGTTGGCCGAATCGGGCGCCTAGTCGGCTGACGGACTAAAAGGCACCTAGGGATGAAATCCTCTAGGCCTAGGGGTGCATAGCGCCTAGGCAGACGCTTAGATTGATTTTTACAACAATGCTTAGGACAGAAAAGATAGCAAAAGAAACATATATGGCATTATAATGTCTACTTTCTCTGCTGTCATTTATCTTCTTTTTCTTAATTCCCTTAACAATTTCCAATGTATAAGAATAGCCAACCTGTGCTAACCTGGTGTGTAGTACTTGGCAATCTTGTCTATGTATCTTTGGGTTTTAGATTTATTGTTTTGGGCATCTTCTACAAGCTTTGCCATTCTAGCCACAACACAATCCTTTGCTACAGCAGTAGTCTTGATGTTGATGTACCCTGAAGAAATATGATAAAAAACTGTAAGCAAGAAGTTAACTATAGGAGGCACGTGTTTTGATTAGACCACGAGGTGTTCTGAGTCAACCCTAACTATAGGAGGCACTTTTAAGCCTGTACCATAATCAAACTAATCCCCGTTCGCACCAAGCTGGCCCAATTAAGGGACAAAGTGCTGGCTTTATTGCTTTTTCTATACAAGATCGAGGGAGTTTGAACTCCTGACCTCTCTTAAGGGATGAGAGTGCACGACCACCCACACCAACCAAGCTAGTTTTGTCAGCAAGAAGTTGAAAGCACCAAGACTAAAACTAAGGAAAGGGTGAAGGAGATTCCAATTAAGTTACCATTAAGATTGATTGTGCCAGCCCACACGGTTGAGTCCTTCTGCTTTGCAACAGGAAAGGGTTCACCAGTCAAAGTTTTTTCATCTACTTCGCATTCCCCTTCAACAACAATTCCATCAATTGGTATCATTTCTCCAGTCTTGACAGAAAGAAGGGTGTTCAATTCTACTTTATCAGCATTTAGTTCTTCACCAGTTTCAGCTAACACAGCCCTTTGAGGGACAACATCAACCAGTGATGAAAGAACAGCCACAGCCTACAAGACCGCGGAGATTTTAAGTAATCACCATTGTTAAGAGTTCCACATTGAAAAAATAAAAGAGAACATATGAGTTTATAAAACCATGTATTAGATTAGACCAACTAATTGATTAGATTCAGTCTTTTAGTGTGGTTTGACTCAGGTGCATTATAACCTAGTTGAGTGACCTTGATTGGATTTAGTTTTTTAATTGCATTATAGCCCAGTTGAGTGACGACCATGGATAACAACTATATTATCCATACTTAGAAGTATCTAATTGATCACATTTTTCTTTTTCACCTGGTGAGTTGCCCTGGATTCAAGCCATTCTGCAATGGTGAAAAGGAAAGCAATTGTAGCAGCTTCCCAGTAGTCTTGTAGAGCAATTGATCCTATAACTGGATACATAAAAAAATAAAAATCCATTGTTGTTAATTAGATTCTTGAAGAATATGAACAGACAGGGTAACATGAGCCTTGAAATTATTTGAACTAATGAGAGTTGAGAATAGAAGACAATGCTACCAAAGCCTATACACTTTGTTCTTGAATCATGAGCCTTTATTATTCTTGGTTTTACTACTCCATTTCCCATATTCTTTTTTATTATTATAAGAAGTGAGAAAACTCTTCATTGATGTTATATTGTAGTAATCTTGATTAGAACAAGAGTTTCATTGGTATACTTGGCTAATTAAGGAGTCATAGTTTTGAATACTTTTAACAGTTCATTGAGTGAGTCTTTAAAACTCAGAAAGTTGTAAAGATTAGTTTAGCCAACTCGATAAAACCCAACAATTGCAAACTATTGTTGTAGTATTGTTAAGTGAATCCATGAAAATTTAATAAGTAGGGTTCATTGAGTGAATGGGTGATTCTAATAAAACTTAGGGAAAAGGTCAAATAGGCCCTCAAACTTTACTTGAAAAATTAATTATATACCTAAACTTTTTAAAGTTACAATTTGATCCATTAACTTTTTTTATTTTGGAGCAATAAAACCCCAAAACAAGTTAGTGACTGTGATAGCATGCCACTTGGAATCTGACATCAGAACTAGTCGCCTCCCCACGGAGAGAAGCGACCAGAACTAGTCGCCTCCCCCACGGAGAGAGGCGACCGCAAATGTCGCCGACTCGTCGCCGGCGATCGATGTTTTGGCCGGAAGTGATGCGGGATTTCAAGTGACCTGCTATCACAGATCACTAACCTGTTTTTGAATTTTATTGCTTCAAAATAAAATGTTAATAAGTTTAATTGCAACTTTAAAAAGTTTAGGTACATAATTGACTTTTCAGGAAAAATTTGAGGGTCTATTTGTGTGAGACCGTTTTACGGATTCTTGTCATTCAGACATGTCAGGTCAAGATGAAATGTAATACTTATACTAGCAAATGTATTACTAAATCAGAAATAAAATATTTATTACTTATATGGGAAAATGTAATACTTTTGAAAAAAAAATGTAATAAAATGTAAAAGTATTACATTTTGGCAAAAACTTGTGTGAGACTGCCTAACGAATTCTTATCTGTGAAACAGGTCGGGTCAAGATAAAAATGTAATACTTATACTGAACAAATAATACTAAACAAGAATAAAGTAATTGTTGCTTATTAAGTTATAAGGAAATGTGTAATATACATACTTTTGCATTTTGATTTAAAAGTATTATATTTTTCAGTACGTGTAAGTATCATATTTCCATCTTATCAAACTCATCTCACGAATAAGGATATGCGAGACTGTCTCAACTGAAAATTAAAAGTGGGTATGTACCTACCTGCAATAAACATAAGAATGTTTATATCAAGAGTTAGATTGAGCAGTGCTTTGAGGGCCCTTAGGAAGATGGGTATGCTGCCCACTGCGGCAGCTCCAACCGCCAGCCATTTGAAGGGTTCATAAACATATGTTACCAATGAGAGCAATAGTAAAACTCCACAGCATATTGAATGGGGACTTGGCCACTTCTCTACATTATTATTCTTCACTCCATTCACTCTCACACTTGCCTCAAACCCTCCTCTATTTATTGCCCTCTCTGTTCATCAATCAACAATAAAAATAGGATTATTATGAGTAATGTTCTCACCCCTAAAATATTTGCCCTCATTATTTTTCCTCCTGACATGACATTATATATTTGATTAATTACTATACCTTTTTTTTTTTTTTTAAAAGTTAGTGGGGCAGCCAATTCATGGCACCCAATAATTAGAAGTCATGTCATAGAGGGAATTTAGGAGAAGACAAATTAGGAGGTGTAAGAGGAGTTTTTCTTATTATATTATGTGTAAAGTCCATAAGTCAATATAATATATACAATAATATTAGCTATGAAATACTTCATTTTTCTAATTTTACATGTCATGTTTACTATTTATTGATGAATCAATCATTTTTTATTTGCTTATTTTCTTTAGTATTTTTAATTTTTTAAATTTGTTTTATTGTGTTTAATAGTACTTTTAATGTAATTTAATTTCCAAATATATAAAATTTAGAGTTAATAACATCCGGGGTCCTCCGTTTATACTGATTTTGGCATGTTTAGTCCTAAACTTTATTTTCAAATTAATCACCCGTGGTCTTTCAATTTTCAAGTTAATCATATCACTCATGCTCCTTCAATTATCAAATTTAACTAGTTATGATCCTTCAACTTTCAAAATTTAACCAATCATGGTCTTTCTGAAATGACAACTTTGCCCTTACATTACTTTTGAAAGAACCATAGTTGATTAAAATTTTAAAGTTGAAAGACCGTGAGTGATAAACTTGATTGAAAGTTTAAAACTAAGCATACAAAAATCACTATACTCAAATGACCACATGTATATGACATTAACTCATAAATTTTATATACTAATACTTAAATTTAACATTATGAAAAATTGAATTAAGAATAACTTCAATCAAATCGGTTAATTAGACACATAAAGACCATGTTTGGTAACATAATTAGTTTCTTGGTCAATTTTGACTTATTTGACCACTATTAGTTGTTTTACTTGGCTAATTAAACAGTCAATATAAATGTGTAGAACTTATTGTTACGTTAAAATTCAAAAGCTACACTTTTTGAAAAAATCATTTTGCATGTAATCAGCTATCAACTAATTGCCAAATATCTTCTACAAGAGCTAATACTATCAATTAGTCAAACTTACTAACCCAATCAACTAGACACCCAAAAGGCCAAAATGAAACCAAAAGAGTTATACCCAATATAGTCCTCGACTATAGTGGTTTTACTCAATTTAGTCCTAAATGACTTTTTGTACCTAATTTAGTCCTCGACTTTGATGATTTTACTCAAATTAATCCTCTGTTAGAAATTCTGTTTGTTAGCTGTTAAAAGAAGGGTCAACATGGTAATTTCTCCTTCTCTTATTGGTCAGATTACCTTCTTCATCCACAGATGGTATTTAGGACAAGAAAAACATCATATGCAATTGTCCATGGAAGCTCGAACATGATGCTATCATTGATGTTGCTATCTGCTGCTATATATCATTTATATTTTGCATTAACATTGAATGTTGTGGAAATAGGACCCCTTTTTAGATGTGGGTAGAGGGGGTGATTTGAATCATTTGATTTGCTGGTTTGCCTTCAAAAAGTTTTCATCTACATTATTTACAAAGGAATGGTATGACAAATCTCACGTGAATTCCAAACGAAATCAAATACCTCAAGAAAATCTGTCGGAATCGATTCGAATTCAAATCGCCAAAGAACAAATCAAATGAAGTTGTAGAAAGAGTGGAAAATCAAATCGAATATATATAAAGAATTTTCTCCATATTTCTGTTTCAATTCGGTGAACATAAAAGCTGCGGAAACTCTGTAAAATCTCTCTAAATTTTCAAATTTAGGGGTTTTGATTTTTGATATCTGCAGGGAGATGAATGAGTAATCTGCGTCGATGATGAATCAACAGCAACAAAGTATGAGTCAGAGCCAAATGATGAGTATAATCTACCAATAAGAGAAGAAGAAATTACCATGTTGACTCTTCTTTTAACAGATAACAAACGGAATTGTTAATGGATGACTAAATTGAATAAAAACATCAAAGTCGAGGACTAAATTAAGTACAAAAAGTCATTTAGGACTAAATCGAGTAAAACCACAATAGTCGAGGACTAAATTAGGTATTAACTCGAAACCAAAAGAAGCAAGTAATAAATTAAATACGTAGTAATACCAATCTGTTGTTCAGAGATGAGGAGAGAATGATGGACGACGACAACGGTTTTGGTTGGGATGACGACTGAAACCTCTACCACTCCCTCAAGAGGCTTCACAATCTTCTCTATCAGTGAAGCCTCAGACGAACAGCAAATTCCCAAAGCATCAAAGTGGCTCGTCTTTGTCAGATTATTGTTTCCTGTCACCATTATATATATTTCTTTATCTATGCCTTCAATTCCCTTTCTCTGATCCCTCTATACCTCAGAGAGAGAGAGAGAGAGAGATGGCCGGAAGAAATGGAACGACGCCACCACAGACAAACTGGGAGGGATTAAATTACGCCACCACAGACAAACTAATGAATATTAAAAGTACTAGTACTTATCACAAATAAAATAAAATAATTTAAAACAAGATTTCATTGGATGAATATATAGTTTAGAGAAACACATTTAATTAATTTAGGGATGTGTATGTAGTGAGATCAGTTGCCTCTTCAACTATAGAATGATGATATGATATGATATTTTTGGTTTTTAATTTAGATTGTTGACTTGTTGAATACATCAAATTTAATTTAATTCAACATGTTTATCGGTAAGAAGATAAAGTTTGGTGAAATGTCCAAATGTGGAGGGATGGGGCACCTGCTCCAAGGAGGAAAAAACTCAGAGCGGATCGGAGGCCTGAGAATGGAGAATTTTAGTGTTGATGCGCAACCAGTTCGGCAGGGTGTGAAAGCTTAGAAAATGAGAAGGCAGGGTACAAGAAAGGGGAGCAAGAATAACAGAAGGAGTCTTTTAGCTTGATGACTTATGAGTGTCTAAGAGTCATTTCATCAAATACATTGTTCTTGACATCTGATCCCATACTACGCTTTTTTCAAATATGAAGTAAGATGAATTAACCTTTGAGTCTGGATTACGTAATATTCACTTCCTAACTAGAACTTAGTCATGTAAATTGACATATCAAATCCGAGTTTCATATCCTTTACTCAACCAATTCAAGGTCATATCTCCATGAACCTAATCTACATGACTACATCCCTATCTCCCTCATAAGAGAATTACTCACACATGATTATGCTAGAAAGGACAATAGATTCAAGATCAAAAGAGTAATTCATAGCAATCAAAAAGTAGGAAATCAAAATAGCTAGACAATAATCAAAACAAAAGTGCAATAAAATGAAATTGAAATTGACTTGTCTATTAGGAGATGAAATTGTAAATCCAAGTCTTCAATCCTTGCTTCCAAAATGTAAATGAACTTGAATCTAACTAGAACTTGTAAAGAATTGAATTCTAGGGTTCTAAGGAATTTAGAGTATAGTAGACGAAGTATGGAAGTTGAATTGTCCAAAGGAAAGTAACTAACTAAAGTGCAAAGGTTCTCTGATCTAAACGCGCCCAAATAAAATTTGACTTCTCTTATTTAAACTTTCGAAATACTATACACTGTGTCACAAGGCATGGATGTCACGTCGTGACAAGCCTCATAACGGGCTTGATCAACTCACAGAAACATGTGCGTTGCGAGCCACTTCACACCGTGATGACCTCTCATGAAAGCATAACACCCCTCGCAGAAGTTCACCTCACGAACCCTTGTCACATTGTGATGTTGCTTGTGGTAGCAGAGGATGCCTTATAGATGTTTCCCTCACAAGCAGGTTCATGTGCGTGACGCCCTTGCGTAGTCGTCGTTTAGCTTCTATTCTATTTTTACTTTTTTTTCTCCCTCCAATTTGTCCTTAAATTTCCCTATATTACCTTGAAAACAAAATAATACTCTTAATTAACTCATCCCACACACTTTATCACATAATTGGTCACTTTAAGCACAATTAAAGCACTTTTATGCCAAAATTGACCAATTAATGGCCAATAAAAGTAGTAAATTAAGCACCAATCAATTTTCATTGTTCTTTTGATTTTTTAGAAAGCAGTATCTGAAAGTGTGTTGTAAAACTTACCCGCTCAAAAGTGTGTTGTAAAACTTACCCGTTCAAAAGTGTGTTTTGGGTGAAGCATGCCCAGCTTGTGACTACAAAGAAGTAAACATGTCTTGTGACCATCCTAGATTGTCCATAATTAATTAGCTCAAATTAAGAACGCCATAACTAATTGGCTTAAATTAAGAAAAGAAAAAACAGAAAAGAAAAAAAAAAAAGTGAGTTTGGACTTTGGACCATTAATGACACATTGCATAGCCGGCTTTTGAAGTAATATTTTGAGATTGGGCTAAGAAAAAAAAAAAGTGAGTTTGGACTTTGGACCATTAATGACACATTGCATAGCCGGCTTTTGAAGTAATATTTTGGGCAAATTATACTGTGCACCACGTACCTAAACGACGTCGTTTTGAGCATTGTAAACTAATCGTTCATTTTTTTTTTTGGAAATCACGTTTCTTGTTTCGGCCGGTCTCTGTATTTATGTTAATATTCTGTGTATTCCAGTCAATCATTCTGTGTATTCTAGGCAACTGTTCTGTGTATTATAGGCAACTGTTATGTGTATTCATGTTAGTAACACATGTTGTGATTTCATGTTAGTAACAAATGTTGTGATGTGTTTGTGCATTCGAATATTTAGGAGGATGAATTCTGTGTATTTTGTGTAAATATTATGTGTATTCATGTTATTAACACAAGTTGTGATGTGTTTGTGCATTCGAATGTTAGGAGGATGAGTTCTGTGTATTTTGCATCAATATTCTGTGTATTATGGACAAACATTTTGTGTATTTTAGGCAAACGTTCTGTGTATTCTATATAATGATTATGTGTATTATAGATAATGAATTCTCTGGAGTCATTCGCGTCCACTAACATCTGTGTATTTTGTGTCAATATTCTGTGTATTCTGGGCAAACATTCTGTGTATTCTAGGCAAACGTTCTGTGTATTATAGATAATGATTATGTGTATTATAGATTATGAATTCCCTGAGTCATTCGCGTCCGCGTCTACTAACACCAAAATGACGTCGTTTTACGTACGTGGTGCACATTGCTATGTGCACCGTGGTGCAGGATATAACGATTGAATATTTTGAGATTGGGCTTTTTTGTGAGGATAATTTTGGGCTTTTACAAATTATACCATGGAGGTAATGTTGATGGTCTTTAGAACAATATTTTGAGTTTGGGCCGCCGGCGGGGGAAGGGCTCAAAGCAAAAAACGCCGTCCGTGGGGATCGAACCCACGACCACGTGGTTAAAAGCCACGCGCTCTACCACTGAGCTAGGACGGCAACTTATTATGATACTCAGGAAAGATGGTAATGGAGTAACATGAAACAAAAATATTTTGTGTATATAACATTTGCATTCAATTATGTGCTTACGTACGTGAACATGAGTGTAGCTGTGTTTTGATTTCGTATAATCTATTCTTCTCCCAAAAAATTGAATTCCTAACCCAATGGCCTCTCACGCTCCGGATCTAATAAAGAATCTGAGAGGATGTAAATCATGATACGTTCAACACCTCTCGATTGTAGTTTGAATAAAGATATACCTTATATCTTTTGAATATAATTTGTAGGTTATTACATATGAGCGGAAGAAAATATTAAGTTTATGTTATACCTTATAAATTAGTTTGAATTTATAAGTAGTGTTGCACTAATAAAGAAAAATATAATACTTTTGATGAAAAATGTATTATTTTTTACATCAAAATGTAAATGTATTACATTTTTCTTCAAAATTAAAAGTATTACATTTTTTCATATAAGTAATAAACATTTTAGTATTGATTTAGTATTACATTTGCTAGTATAAGCATTACATACATTTTATCTTGACCCGACCCGTTTCATGAACAAGAATTCGTGAGATGGTCTCACACAATTTTTTGCCATAATAAAATTCACTAGTTATATTAAAACATAAAATAATAGAAATATTCAAATATAATAACTAAATTGTTAAATTTTTTAAAAAATAAACTTATTAATTTAGAACTAAATTAAAATAGTAAAAGTTCTAGAAACTTTTATAATTAACTATATACTAATACTTATTTTACTATACATGTATACCAATCATTATTGTGCGGACCATCACAGCTATGTAGTGTTGTGGTTCGTAGTCCACATAATAATTTGCAACATGTATACATGGTGGGTCAGGTGGTGTCCCGGACAAGATGGATTGGAATTGAGATGCGTGGGGCGTATTGAAATTGTCACTCCTGTTTACAACCGGAGGGGCAAGCTTAATTTATAAATCATTGTCAAGCTATGCAACTTTTCTAACCTTAATTTGAGAAAACCACTTAGTACGTGTCAATAACTCTGATCTTTAGCTCCAAAGCATCACTAAATCTTGTTGTGACAAATTAAATGATAATTGTCACAATCATTTATATTCTATAGTTGACTTGAATAGTAGTAGTCCAACAAACGTAAGACAGCAGGAGTGGAGCAAATTAAAAACACATTGATAGGAGGAATTGAAGCAACTTAACTTTTCTATTTCTAATGAGCAATTAAGTTCCATACAAAATTAGCTGCTCAGCTACTAATATACTTGAAGGTAACCAACATACATTTTTATTAGAAAATGAGCTGAGCTTTCATTTCATTCATTCAACAACTATTTCTGGTAAGATTCCTCCCAAGTTGGATCCGTGGTGATGACTACTTTTGCCACAGCATTCACTCCTAAAACTCTTGCAACAGCCCCCAATCTCCCTCTTTTCTACTCCCTTAACATCACGATCATGATGATGATGATGATCGTGCTCATGTTGATGATGGTTTGAATGCTGATGATGATGATGCTGATGATGTTTGTCATGCTCATGTTGATGATGGTTTGAGCAGTCATGACCATGATCCCTACCTGATTCTACATCTTGAGTCCCCATGTCAACCATTTGTGAGTGGGGATTATCTTCAGAATGACACCCCTTCTTGTCAGTGGATTCTGGGCACTGTTGTGACTCTGTATGAGAGGATTTGCAGTGGTGTTGGTGGGTATGTTGTGAAACAACAGAAGAAGAAGATGATTTAGTACTACTACTACTACAACACTTGTGTCCATGTTTATGATGTGTGTGTGAGTGTGAATGCGGTGCTCGTTGTCCTCGAAGAAGGAGCAAGCTGTTGAAGATGACAATCAAGCAAGACCCAACATCTGCAAACACTGCTGCCCAGACAAAGGGGTGGCCTGATATGGCCACTGCCAGAATAGCTGCTTTGATTGTGATTGAAACAATCACATTTTCAATGATTTTCCTTCGGACCCTTCTTGCAAGTTTGATGGCTTTTGGTATCCTTCCAAGGTCATTGGATGTGAGGATGACATGGCCTGTTTCCATGGCCAGGGCTGAGCCAGAAACGCCCATTGACAGCCCAACATCTGCTGTGGCTAATGCAGGGGCATCGTTCAGACCGTCCCCTGTCATGGCTGTTGCCCCTTCCTTTTTGAATTCTTTGATCAGCTTTGCCTTGTCCTCTGGGAGGAGTTCTGCATGAAAGGAGTCCAAAGCACCACCTAACTGATAGAATCATTTTTAGCTTTTGTTAGTACACATGCATGTTCAGAGCTGTTCATGTTTTTATTATAAATACTGTTTAGATTTTGGGATGGGAAAACACAAAAATTGTTGGTGGATCGGAGGTCCGCGAAGGACCAAGTCCAGCACTAGATGTCTAGGGAATTGTTGGGCAGAAGCCTGTGAAGGGTCAAGTCCAGCACCAGATGGCTAGGGAATTGTTGGGTGGATGACTAATGGGTCAAGTCCAACACTAGAGGGTTAGGGGATTGATGGGCGGAAGACCACCAGGTGGCTAGGGGATTGTTGGGCGGAAGCTTGAAGAGTCAAGTCCGGCACTAGATGGTTAGGGGATGTTAGGCGGAAGTTGGTGAAGGGCCAAGTCCAACACCAGGTGGCTGGAAGATTATTGTGCGAAAGCCTGAAGGGCTAAGTCTAACACTCTTACTCTAGCATTATATAAGGAAATAACTAGTTATAATTTTTGGCATGGTGATAAAACGCTTGATCCTAATAAGTGATATTAGAGCAGGTCATAAGTATTGTTGGGAGGAGGCTGATAAAGGGCCAATTCCAGCATCCTACCTCTCAAAAATGTGGTGGTAACTTTTTGCATAGTGATAAGCGCTGAATCCTAACGGAAACAATCTCTCCCAGTGAAAGGGAAAGACAAGATATAGTTTACCTGATCTTGTACATGGACAGCAGCTGCATAGCAGTCTCCAGTAAGCATTATGGTTTTGATGCCCATTAACTTCAGCTCTCCCAGTGCTTCCTTTGCCCCTGTTCTGCAAACATCAGCTAGACTAAACATCCCAGCTGGAGATGATCCCAAAAAGATGTAGCTAATGGATTTCCCTTCATACCCATCACCATCCAACTCTGGAACTGATCATAGTAAATAGTATTAGTCAAATATGTTTTTGTTTGCAGCTAGAATGAAAATTAAGGTTAAGTAGTTTCTTAAATTTCACCTGTAGTGCATTGTGCTCTTGAAGATATTTTCTTGTTTCCTATAAATATCTCCATCCCATCTATTCTTCCATATATTCCTTCCCCAGGAAAATTCTGAAACTGCTCCACCCTCTCAGGCTTGGGTGTAACTGAATGTAAATATGCATAATCAGTTAGAGCAGTGGCCATTGGATGACTGGATTTACCCTCAATGCTGGATACCCTGAAAAAGCACTGGAGACATTAGTTTCTGGAAATTATTGTTAATAAATTAGAATTTCTCAGTATATATATTTGTACATATCTAAGCACAAGTGGAGTGGGATTTGGTGCGGACAAGGCTTCAGGTGCGAATGTGCCGATGAACTGTCAAGCAATTATCAATGCATTGTAAAGCATTTTCAAATGCACCGTGCACTACCTGATCCTCATTGATTATCAACTTTGGTGCATTTGGAAACGTTTTGACGGTGCATTTTAGAAATGCTTGGCCTGATTCTCATTGATTGTCAATTTTGGTGCATTTAGAAATGTTTGACGCTCTATATCAAAGGTTGATAATCAGCTAGTGTTAGTGCATTTGGAAATGTTTTACAGTGCATTTATACTTTCTTGATGGTGCATCTACACCTGCCTGATACATATAATTTGAAAGGCAAGTTAAAGTAAAGTTGTAGTAGTGTCACACACTCACCAGTAGAGTAGTGTGTTGTGGTCAACATGTTGCAGAAAAGTTTTGAATTGGGTGACTGAAAATTGTCCCCTTGTGAGGGTCCCTGTTTTGTCAAAAGCCATGATCCTCACTTTAGCAAGAGTTTCCAGGTAGTCTGTGCCTTTAAACAGAAGGCCAGATGTGGCGGCTTTTGAAAGTGCACAATACATGGCAACAGGTGTGGATAACACAAGTGCACATGGACATGCACTTACCAAGGCAACCAAAGCCAAGTGGTACCATTGATTTCTGTTGTGGAGTTTGAGTACAGAAGGAAGTATTGCTAAAGCAATACAAATAGCCACAACCGCTGCATGCATATAACAAGTTAGCAGTCAAAGAAAGAAAATTAAGAAAGAAAATATTAGATTTATAATATCCTATTTGTTGGGCGGAGACCAGTAAAAGGATCAAGTCCAGTAATTTGTGGCTAGGGAATGATTGAGGGGAGGCTGGTGAAGGGCCAAATTCAGCACCTCGCCTCTCGAAAATGTGGTGACAGTATATAAGAAAATAAAATTGGGCATTTGTTGTGAGTTATAGTTTTTGACATAATGGTAAAGCTATCCACATTAGTGGATTTTGAACCAGTTTTTGGGGAAAGGTGGGTGGGGTAGAGGAGAGAGGGTGAGGTGAGAGAAAATTGAGGTCTTTGCAGTAAATGAGGTTTTTGGTCGAAAATGTGGGTCCCACTTGGTTTTTGATTTGCCTAATCAAAAACTCCTAAAAAAAACTAATACTATTGAGAATGCCCTAAGTATTTCATCTTAAAAAGTAATATTAGAGCTAGGTGACTAGAACACCTACCTGGTGTGTAATACTTGGCTATCTGATCTATGTATCTTTGGGTTTTAGATTTATTGGTCTGTGCTTCTTCTACGAGCTTTGCCATTCTAGCCACCACACAATCTTTAGCCACGGCCGTAGTCTTGATGTTAATGTACCCTGATCCAAGATAGGAATAATAGAAATTGATTAACTTCAAAACTTAACTAAAATTAAAGAGTGAAAGAAGAAAATGTTATGAAGAATTAGGTACCATTGAGATTTATTGTGGCAGCCCAAACTGTAGAGTGTTTTTGCTTTGTAACAGGGAATGATTCCCCAGTGAGTGTTTTCTCATCCACTTCGCATTCCCCATCCACAACAATCCCATCAATGGGTATCACTTCACCAGCCTTAACTGCAACAATGCTGTTCAACTTCACCTCATTAGCATTCACTTGTTCCCCAGTTTCAGCTAGCAATGCCTTTTGAGGGACTACATTCACCAGTGATGACATAACATCCTTCGCCTATATATATATCGAAGATTATGGTTTTAGGGCACGATGGGTTATTGTTAGGATCAAACGTTTACCGTTACGCCAAAAATTATAGTCAGTAGCAAAGGCACAACTTTATTTCCTTATACGACAGTACATTTTCAAGAGCCAGGGTGCTGAACTTGGCCCTTCACCAACATCTGTGCAACAATCCCACTAATCAGTGGTGCTGAGTTTGGCCCTTTACCGGCTTTCGTCCAACAATCTCCTAGACATGTGGTGCTGGACTTGGCCATTACAGACGTGCACCCAACAGTTATCTATATTATATTTGATACCAGCTAGGGCAGGCCAGATGAATGAAATTAATAAATTTTACAAGATAATTTCCTTCATTAACATATATACACAAATTTATTAAAGATGTAACCTGGTGAGTGGCAGTGGACTGGAGCCATTCTGAAATGGTGAACAAGAACACAATGGTCGCAGCTTCCCAGTAATCACGTAGAATAAGTGATCCTACAACTGGATGATTTTTAAAACAACATTATATCAGATTTTTGTCACACCCTTCAACTGTACGTTACGTTAATTCCAAACAGGTAACACGTACGTACATATTGAGGAAATAATAAGAGACTATAAAAGCTTTAAGCTTTAATTTGATTGAATTGACTGCAAGTCTATCTGATCTAGAAAAACATGGGCATTCAAACTTTGCATTATTGGAGGGAGGGAAATTGGATGGCCTGGCAAAGTAGTAGATGCTATACTTTTGCTGCTTTATTATCCCTTTTCCAATGTTGAATATATCAATTATTACTTCTTACATCTCTACTTTTCTTATCAAATTTTAATTGCCATTATTTTTAATTGATACAACTTAATGTTTTAAACACAAAAGTTACATATTTACAACTATTTTGACTCAAGAATCCAACTGCCAAAGTTTAGAAATGATAAGATTTAAGATTTTATTACACTTTAATTTCTCAAAATATTAGAAATGACTCAAGAATTCAACTGCCAACGTTATCATTAGTTGCAACAGATGTTCTTGTTAAGTGCACCTATGTGAAAGACTTTATTATTATGTGCACAAATGCTATCAAGGTAAATTACTTTCACTTGTAAGTGAAACTAGTTGCACTTTTTACTTGCAAACTTGCACCGCACTTGTAACACATTTTACTTGCACCAAAGTTTGAGTTATTTACGAAAATATCACCGCGTTATTTTTTTTAAAATTACATATGATTCGTTGATTCTAAATACATGGACGATTGTGAGTGGTCCTTAGCTCTCTCCTAGACAACCGTTCTCACTTGAGCGTGCCTATATATATATATATATATATATATATATATATATATATATATAATCATAAATAATTATAAAGAAACATTCGGTTCACATTTTTATAAATAATTTGAACTTAAATGTGCAAGTAATAACACTATAAAGTGCAACTTTTAACATTATAGAGTCCAACTAAGTAAAACTACATAGTGCATCTGTTGATAATCTAGAAAACTAAATTCAAAGTAAAAAAAAAAATATTAAACAACTAAATAGTAAAAAAAAAAAAGTGAACCCTTAAGCCAAATAAAAAAAAATACTAATTCATAAAAACTTAAAACGTTGGGCTTCAGTTGGTTGAGAAAGTATATAGACAGATACTACATGTAACAGGGTCAATACTCAATAGTATTCAAAAAAAAAAAAAAAAAAAAACCTTAAAACGTAAACCTTAAATGCAATTAACTTTCATATTTTATATGCAATTAATGATAACGTCAGATTTACAAATCACTCTTGTACTTGCAACATTAAATAGAATTTGAAAAATTTGTACTTTTAAGAATAGAAATAACTTTCTTTAAAGTCAATGACTCAAGCTCTTTTGTTTTGGAAATAGGCCTAACATGGCTGAGACTTGACCATTGAGAACATGATTGAAAAACTTTATTAACCATAAAATTCTCATTGCACATAGGATATTTGTCAAATTTTTTTGAGTAATGTTTACTCAATTACAATATTGTATTGTAAATGTCAAATTTGTGACATCTTATTTAAGAAAGCCACAGTTATATCGCTTAACCACAAGGTCTTTGACGAATATTTGTCAATTAATAGACTTATCTAATCAAACAACAAGACAACTACAACGTGACATATAAGATAACAATTTTATTATATATTGATCAAGAATAAATATAATATCACTTCTAAAAATTTGATTTTAATTTGTTACTTCGAAAATGACTAACTTTTGAAAAAGTGGAAAAGTAAAGAAGCACAATTGGGTAAGTTGCTATATGACTTCACACTCCAAATTAAAGAGAATTGGGAGGGTTGAGGTGGGTCATATATGACTCATCGTAATGCCTTTTTCTTTTCCTTCAATTCACCAAAGAATTAAAGCCGGCTAGCCACTTTCAATCCTTTACAAAAATGATTTTGTCATCATGTGGTAGGTTAACCCAAAATTAATTTTAACCAAAAAAAAAAAAAAAACAACCAATAGGAAAAATAATAATGTTATTGAAAATTTACAAGTGTTCTATGCTAAGCTATCTGGTATGGCATGTATGTAAGTATTAGGAAATAACTTTGCTTTAATTAGGTAACAAAATATATAATTGCTATTTTCCAAAGTGATATGTGACAAAGCAAATGAGGCATGAGCAATGTTTAGGGTAATGCTACTTGCAATAAAAGCTGTGTATTAAATATTGTGTTATATTATCTATAATCTAATTAATTTATAATAAAGATGATTTATGAATGAAAAATGCTTCACACCTCTACAATTATCACTCTTAAATTAAAAAATGAAAAATTATTTATTTTCTTAGATTACTAGTCAATTGACAGGCCCATGCCACTTTAAATTAATAAATACTCTATGTATGTAATTAAAAAAAAATGCCAAAGACCTTGTGGTCAAGCGGCATAGCTGTGGTCCTCCCAAGTGAGAGGTCACATGTTTGATTCTTAGTGGGGCGTTGACTCTTTGTCGTTTAGTAGGTTGAAAAAAGTGGTCGAAAGAACTGACAATTGTAAATAAGCATGCACTATCAAATGTATCCTTTTCTATAAGAGGTGCCATTTATTATCTCCCTTTTACCATGTAGCTGTCTGGTGTCTATAAAAAAAAATATATTAAATACTCTTTTATTTAAGAAAAAAATTCATTTATCATCTAGTGAGGTACACAACATTTTCCTTTGACATAACTTAGAAAAGCACATGCCTATAAGTTCAAAACATGTAATTTAATATGATCACTAGAATGCTGAAACTTTTGCCCCAAGGACCTGAGGGCTTGATAGGCCTGCTTCATTTTCAATTTTGCTTTTATAGCCATATTTATTGCAGCATTATCAGTATTGGTTCATTTTTATTACTATATTATTATTATTATTATTATTATTATTATTATTATTATTTTATCAATTAGTTTTTAAAAAAGGGAAAATAATTAGTTTCTTCTAAAACTCTACTATTATATATAGGAAAAATGATCAAATAGGTTCTCAAACTTCACCTAAAAAGTCAATTAGGCCTTAAACATTTTAAAGTTGTAATTAAACTCATCAATATTTTATTTAGTGCAATGAAATCCAAAAACCAATTAGTAACCTGTGATATCAGGTCACTAGGGTTCCGGCAACCCTCCGGTAAGATTAGAGGCACCAAAATCTTTCCAATAACCGAGTCTACAATATTATATTGCTCTAGTTTCTATTTCCCAACCAAGCAATACTCTAATAAATAATAAAATCACCACATTACACATACTCGATCTTTAGAAGTGCACTCTTTTACTTATCAGTATATATTAAACAAGTCTAAAATTCAAATGCATATTTATATACTAATCACATGCAATTTTGAATTTGAAAAAAAAAAAGAAAAAAAAAAAGAAAAAAAGAAGGGGATGGAATTGGTACCTGCAATTAGCATGAGAATGTTGATATCAATATTGAGATTCCGAAGTGAGGCGAAAGCCTTTAGAGTGATTGGAATTGCACCCACCACAGCAGACACAACAGCAAGCCATTTGAGTGGGTCATAAATGTACTTTAGGAAGGAGAAAAGCAGCAAAATTCCACAGCAAATGGCAAAGGGGCTTGGCCACTTTATCCTTTGTTGCTTCCCACCATTCACTCTTACACTTGCCTCCAACCTTGCTTTGTTTAATGCCCTCACTGCATTATTATGCCCATTCACATCACTAACTAACTAACAATTTATATCTCTTCTATAAATAATAATCATCCCCACACACTCACACACATATATAATTTATATCTCCTAAGTTATGCGTGGACGGGTGATTTTAGTGTCCAGAGATTATTTCTGCCATCAATATCTCACCTAATGACGTGCAGGCTGATTTAGTTCTAGCTGGGATTGGGACTAAAATTGACACTCTGTGTATAACTTTGACGTTAAAGATGATTACATATATAATTCTGAGGTTAAGTCTGTAACGCATGTATAACTAAATGACAAAAAATGTGGCTGATTTAGTCTTGTTGGGACTAAAATTGACACTTTGCACATAACTTAGAGGTTAAAGATGACGACGGTATATATAATTCAGAGGTTTAATCTGTAACACATGTATAACTGGATGACTAAAAATGTAATTTTTGAAAAGAAACTTTTACTCTATTAAACCGATTGAAACATTTAATTATGATTTGCCTCCCCACCCATTAATAGCCTAAGTGCCTAACAGTGGAAAAGAATATTTTATTATATTTTAATATTAGCATTAATTTTTAAAAATATTTTTATTGGAGATAATGGGTAGAGAGAAGGATTTTTATATTCACATGACATTCCTGAGTTGGAGACTAGATTTTGTTGCTTGTTACTATCCAACAGTAACGTAACACAATATATTAGAGTGAAAGTGACAATTATATGGGAAATTATTACGTGGACATGGTTGTTGTGTGGACCATAAAAAAACATTTTTAATATATTAAAAATATTATTTGTGCATTAAATGTATATTATACAAAATAATGTACTTTTTTTTAAATACAAGATACATTTTTAATATACTAAAAGTACATTATTTGTGTACTGTTTTGTACTCAAATAATCTATTTTATGTACTCAAATAATGTACTTTTATTTATGCTCCATACAATAATGATTGCAATTATATAAAATGTAATAATCATTTGAACTAATTTTGGAAAATACTTGTTTTCACCTTATTATGATATATTTATTCATACCAAATATGATCCTTTAAGAATAAATTATTGTCGTATATTCAAATATTTTCCTTTAAGGGTGTGTTCGGAAACCCAAAAAATGATTTTCGGAAATCATTTTTCGGATTTATTTCTCGTATTTGGCCGCTCTTAGAAAACCCAATCAATGGAAAATGATTTACGTTGATTAGGAAAAATCACCCCATTTTGTCGGAAAATGACTTCCACAAAAAATTTATGGAAGTCATTTTCCGCACAGGAGTAAGCAAGATGGAAGCAACACCCATCAGACCATCACCCCATAACACAAGGTTTTCGGCGGAAACCAAAACACTGCTCTGGTTTCCATCTACTCTAGTTTTCGCTGGCAGAAACTAAAGCAATGCACCATCCTCTAGTTTCGCCAGAAACCAGAGGGTGGTGTTGTTTTTAATTTAAATTTTATTTTCTATAATATTATTTTTAATAATATTATAAATAATTTAATATTCGAAATTAAATAATTAAAATATATATTTATACAATTGTAATCATTTTTTAGAAAATGAACCGAATACACAAAAATAATTTACAGAATGTAAACAAACACTGAAAATGAACTTATTTTTCAGAAAATGACTCATTTTTCTGGTTTCTAAACTGAGCCTTATGTGAATAATTACAACTTTCCAACAAAATCAAATGATTTATTATCTAAAACGTAATTAATTAGAACAAAGTTCATAGTTATAATTACATATAAAGATGAAACAAAGAAAAAAATTAATATTTTTGATAATTTGTACGCTTTAAAGTTTGAATTTTTTTTTTTTTGTCAAGCTACAAGGTGTCCTGAGGATGCTCTAACCCATCCCTTCTATCTTATGTGTAAATGAATATTTACAAAATAATAATAATAATAATAATAATTTATTATTATTATTATTATTATTATTATTATTATTATTATTAGCATCCCGTATGATGGGTTTATTTGCTCTAACCCATATACTCATGTCGTTGGTTCACAAATCATCAATCACTAATAATATGTACCCGCCAAGAACATGTGGATCATGTTATCCCCATAAATAAAGCTACTTTTTAGCTACGTTAGAAATGCACAATGGCAACTTTTAATTTTTTTTTTTTAATAAAAATAAACTTTTTTAAAAAGAAAATAAATAAATTATCACTCGATAGTTACAATTTTAATTTTTAAAAACCAATTAAATTATAGGAAAAATTACCATTTTGATCCCTCAATTGTTTCCCAACTGTCAAGGTAGTCTCTACTTTTCAATTTCAACTAATTTGATCATCGAATTGTTTAAAATTTCGTCAATTAAACCCTTCCGATGGATCAAAGTGATGATTTTCCTATTTTTAAAATTTTATCAATTTGATACTCAAAGGGTTTATTTGAAAAAACTTTAAACAATTCGTTAGTTGAAATTGAAAATTAGAGACTAACAATTGAAGAACTAAAAACCAAAGTTGTGATGATTTCCCCTAAATTATATCAATGATTATTGAAAATAGACCACCTTTAGTTGTCTAGAGGACTAAAGATATTTCATTTTTAATAGAATTTTGATTCTTTTAACTAAAAATATATGAAAAAAATTAATAATCGAAGAGATTAAAACTGGAATTCGTCCTAAAAATATATATATACCTAACGTCCTAACTAGATATGTCATGTTAAAGGTGCATTGGTTTAAAAAATATTTAAACTACTGACTTTTTTCTTTTTGCTAGGAGATTTTATCCTCGAAGATTTTGCTATTTTGTAATCTAAATATTATAAAATAAGATATGATGAAATTAAAATTATATTAATTAGGTAGATGCAATAATCTCGTAGGAAAAGGGAAAAAAAACAAAAAAAAAAAACAAAAAGAATCAAAGTATCAAAATGGAATTCACGATATTGTTGTTTTTATAAAGTTTAGATCATATACTCCGTATCATTGATGAATTGTGCCTAATTCTTTTTTTTTTTTTTGGTGAAAAATTGTGCCTAATTCTGGCTTCATTCCAAGGTTCCTTTCCCTTGCAAATTGCAAATTGCAAATTGCAAATTTTAACTTTATTCAACCAACCTAACTAGGATTCTACTTGAAGGACAATTTCCTATTCAAAGCAATTCATCTAAAATTTTCTTGCTTTATAAAATAACCATGAAAACGATTCATCGCTAATATTTTAATTAAAGAAGGAAAAAGTCTAATGAGAACAATATATCACCCTTATACTTATTATTCTAATTTAATCGTTACTATTTTAATCACACTGCTCCCATGAGTGACGAGTCTTATCGATGGACGGAACCGTTTCCTTTGTTCCATTATATTCCCTTTTACCCCAATTCAGTTATCTTTTTCTTTTTCTTTAAATACTTTTCTCCCTTATCTTTCCCCTTTGTTAAGTTCACACAATCACACTCACCATATCAAAGTAACATATAAAGTAGAAACGCAGACCATAACGCGCCCAGCTGGGTACCTCCGTCTGCCACACGCGAAACCACCCAGATTGTTTTGTTTCCTTCTCTCACCCAGACATCAAGTGAACCCCACAAAAATTTTGATTTTGCAGGAGAAAAATCCACCGAAAAACTATACCTTCCATTTGTTAAAAAACAACCCACTTGATAACACTTTTATTTTTTGATATCCTACTATTAAATTCAAATTCTTTAAAAACCATAAAACCCGTTACGCTTTACTGCCCTTACTTTTAAAGGACGGAATACTATATATGTATGTGTGTATATGTATATTGATTGCAATCTTTATTTACTATCAAAAAAAAAAAAACTTCTTTCGCTTAAACCCATTAGAATTATATAACATTTGATTTCAATATGTGAATCAAAAGCCGCCTAAATGTATAAGATGATAGTTAAATTCCACACTTATATATTTTATGTTTATATAATATATATGGTGATCAACATAAATTTAAAAGAATATATATATGCCGGCAAAGGCCTATTCAGAGAGGCCTAAGAAATGACAGAATCTATCCTCTCTCATGCATAATATCTAGCCAGGTAGTCCAAAAAAGCACAGAAGATACAAAAATGAAAGAAAAAAAAGTAGTAAATTAAAACATCTTGTACTCAGATGACATGTAGTGACTCTCCCATATGTACTAGTGTCAATAGAATTCAAAAAAAACAATTGATTAATGGATCAATTTCTTACCAATCTGGTGGTCTGAGATGAGGAGAGAGTCATGGACAACAATGACAGTCTTGGAGGGGACGATAACAGAAACCTCTTTAACTCCGTCGAGAGGCTTAAGGATCTTCTCTATCATGGGAACCTCGGACGTGCAACAAATCCCCAGAACATCTAAGTAGGTTTTGGTGAGATGTTTTGTTGTGGTAGTGTTTTTGGTGTTGCCAGCTGCAGTCATTTTTCTGGGCTGGCTTATAAGCCTATGCCTATGCACAATTAGAGAGAGAGAGAAGAGGTGTGTGTTGTTAGGTGGCTTTGTTAAGGTAGTTACGAGGTTGGAAGAGTGAGGAGATGAATGATAAGTAGAAAGAAGAATTTTTGTTGATGCATGGATTGGATCGGAGTATATATAATTCAATTCCTAAGGTTGGTACTTTCACTACTTTGGGATGGACCTCATTTTAAACACACATATATAAAGGAGAAAACTTTGTATGGCAACAACTTTTTGTGTGCACATAAAAAAATTGTGAGCAATCCCACTTTTAGCTTAGTCCCACAATTTAACATTACTATATACATTTTTTTTCCACAATGCATTATTAGAGCATCACTAACCGTTACGAATTTTGTCAGGTTTTTTCACGCCACATAGGAAGAAAATAGGGAGAAGAAAAGGAGGTGAAAAAAGAAAAAAGAAAAAAAAGAGAAAAGAAAATAGTGTTGTAAAAAAAAAAGCGTTATTAACGAGCTGAGAGGATGCATGCACCCATTAGGCGTGCTGAAATGCGTACCAGGTGAGATTTGTCTTTGTTTTCTCCAAAAATATAGACCCCACAAAAAAACCAACCTTAGTGCAAATTTTTGTCATGTTTAGCGTCTCAGTAGGATATTATCCGCTTTATAAAAAAATTAACCGAATCCTAGACTTGATGTAACACCCCAATTTTCACACCTTGGATTTATTACAAAATCCTAATGATACAACACATTGCGGAAGCGTTTAACCAACCAGCAGAAAACTGGGTGTTACCGCCACGCTCAGGTATCTTTCCTATACCCAAACGTTAAGGCTAAACTTACAATCTCAACTAATCATATCAATATCCAAATATGTACATATGGAAATAATTCTTCCAAGGTGTCTATTCTAGGATAGAGTAATCTTCAACTTCGACTCCCATCCTATTCGGAGCTCACCGGCCACAAGGGCCCACGCTAGACTGCATCTAATAAAGGACACAATGAAGTGTAGTTAGCGCGACGGCTAAGTAAGGATATCCATTGTCACTCGAAAATAAGCAAAGGTTTTCGAAACAACAGTCAATGATACAATAAGGTAAGATAAACGTTACCCAGCAATCGCAGTCTACCTGCAAGCAGTCTAACAACAAGCAATTTCGCATTATGTCAGTAATCTCGGCACATAACACAACCATTAATTCACCCGTGGGGTACACAACGCCCACACAACTGTTAAGACACCCGACAGTTAGCTCTCACACATCACCCGTGGTGTACACAACACATCCACCTTTAATTCACACGTGGGGTACGAAACACATCCACGTTTAATTCACACGTGGGGTACGAAACACATCCACTTTTAATTCACACGTGGGGTACAAAACACATCCACGTTTTAATCCATTATCACAACACTCAGCGAATAGACTTCGCTCTGCAGTATAGGTTAATCGTACAGACCCCTCACCATTTCACTCAGCTAAGGAACTTCGCTCTGTAGTACCGATTAATCATATACAGACTCCCTCACATTCATTAATTATTATCACACGACTCCATAACCAATA
>CM008332.1:15810269-15826761 GCA_002525835.2 Ipomoea batatas
AAGTTAGTTAGAGCGCAGCACAAGGATATATATATAGTACGTACAAAATCAAACTCACAAACCATATATATATAAAGCTAAGGGTGATGTTTCAATTAAAACCACTTCTCCGATCCGGTGAAAACCAGCTACGAACTTGTACATAGTGTACTCTACACAGATGTAGTACACAATCTCATATTCCAGTGCACAATGCACACAATTGGAATAGTTTGTGTGCATTTATGTAGACGATTGTGTGCATACGTTCATTTTGGTTCACACATTCTCACAAGAGGAGAGCTTCTAATTATATATATATATATAATAATGCCATGATTACTCACCGGTAGGTGTCGCTATGAGGAAGCAGAAAAGAAAAGCAACAAATATGGTGTAGGATTTTGCCATTTCTGTATACGAATTTGCAATAATAATGTTGTTATGTAATTTGTAGGTAGTGAGATTAAGGGTGGAAGGAGTGATGTGTATTTATACTGAGGGAATGTGTGTAGGTACGTATGCAAACATGACGACAGCGAGTAGGGAGCGTTAATCTTAATGTACTTTGTATCCATCACTTTGCTACCATTTGTCCACATAATCGTGTCCCTACGTACGTGTCTGCATTCCAATTCATTCGGCTGCCCAATGTCTGCTAATTTTGGCACTTAATTTATGTTTTTATTGCCATCTTTAGTGAGCATATAGGATTCCTCACCTCATCTTTTTGTCGTTGGGGATTTAGAGCAACTAACCTCGATAAAAAACCCATCCCCACATCAGAAAAAAATCATCTTCAAATATTTCTGTAAAAATCTCTCAAAAAACTACAAATATGATTGCTCTTTTTTTTTTTTTTAAACAATACCATAGGTATTGCTCAATGATTTTACGTACATATGTTTTCTTATATTATATGTACTTGTAATTGTTGAATTGGTGTTTAATTTATAGCATGTTTTCAGGGCACGGTTCGTGAATTATGGCAATAGATCAAACTTTATTTCAAAACTTACCGTGGTTAACAACATTGCAAACTCATTGATAATTTATTTTCAAAACTCTTATTGGGTTGTGCCTATCGAGGTAGCCCCAAATCCTAAAGACCCAAATTTCCAAGACATTCAAGCTAAGGCCACTTAAGAATTCCAAGGCTGAAATTCCAATATCAACTCTCAAGATCTCTTCTCTCCAACACTTAAGAAATCCTATGAGCCTTGGTAGACATATAGCCCTGAAGTTGATAACGTCTCACAAGGAGACAAGGTCTAAAGATATACCAAAGAGTGAAGCTGACAACCCACAAGAAGATAGAGCAGTCAAAATGCGTTGGTGGGGCAGGGCAATCGATTAGGCTCGCTATTTGGCAAGCCTAGGTTTTGATGGCCTACACCTAAGTGGGTACCCGCCACAAGGAGCAACGAGGGAAGCTGACAACTAACAAGGAGACAAGGCTGAGAGGGCTACCACTTACCAGGGAGGGAAACTAGCAACACAGAATAAGAAAATGTCCAGAAGGCCATCAAGAAAGGAAGTAGACAACCCAAAAGGTGAACAAGATTTACGGCTTATAGTGTTAATACTCACTTACGCTGGTCGGCTATTCAGATAGTCTCTTCACGGTCGGTAGATCGGCCCCTCGGTCCGACCGCCTCAGATCGGTCGTGACCTCGATTGGTTGACAGTGGTTATGTCGGGGCCGCCATGTGCTCCTTCCCGCTTGGGCAAAGAGCGAGGTGGGCGCATGCGCACCACTTGCTCGCCATGCCGGAGCCTCAGAGATCGCAACTTTCCCCTCTTATAAATACCGCATTAATGAGGAGAGAGAGGGATCTTTTTGGCTAGACTCTACACTAAGCCTTGAAGTGAGCTCGGACAGTAGGAAAGTCCACTGCCGACCCGCCGAGCCCTTCGATCCCTTTTTTACATTGTACTCGGGCTTTGATCCTTTTGCAATAATAAGAGATCGTATTTACCCGTTTCAAGCCTCGTATTACCGTATTTAGCGTTATCAACGGCTTCAACACACATCGCATAGGTAGACATTACAGTGAGCACATAGCTTGTAGGGTGCTCAAAGATCATTGTAAGAGTAAGTGCACAGACCTAGCTACGGATTTACCAAAAAAAAAAAACAGACCTAGCTACGGGCAAGACCTTTTTTGCGATGACCTTTGTTTGCGAAGCAAGGGTCCTAGTAGAAGTGGTGATCCCATCAAAATGGGCCTTTAGGTTCTATCCCAAACAAAATGAGGAAAATCTTAAGGTAGAATTAAGCTTTCTTGAATAAAGAAGGGACGCAACTCATCAGAGGGTAGCTAATTAAATACCAAAGGATTATAAAGGAATAACATGACACTCGAGCCAGGGTGCATTGATTTCAAGTGGAGGATCAAGTATTGAAGCAAAAGGAGGCTTGCAAACCCTTGGAAGGTGGAAAACTAGCTAAAAATTAGGAAGGTCATTACTAAGGGGGTGTTTGGTTATTGGCTTATAAGCCAAATTTTAGTTTATTTGACCAAGTTTAGCTGTTTAACCAACCAATAAGCTATTTTGAAATGTTTGGTAAATGGCTTATTGGCCTTGGCCGATTGGGCCAATAAGCTGAAATTTGAAAAGCTAATGGGGTGTTTGGCAAACGGCTGATAGCTGGTTGGTTTAGCTAGTAGTTGATGGCTAATTGCGTTAACTGGCTAATTGCGTTAACTGGTAGAGCCAAGCAAGTGGTGATAGTAAAATAGGGTGAAAATGTCGTTCCGTTGAGGATTGGGGCTATGGCACGTACATGTATGAATTGTTAAATTGTAGGCACTAATGTTCTAGAATTCACAAGGATTCAAGCAAGCTATGATTAAGGATGAAAAATAAAACTAATATTTTTAGGTTTTTGAATATAAAGGAATGCAAATTAAACACGGGTAAACTATATGATAAAAGATGGGTCTAAATTAGGGGTATTGCTTTCTTGATGCACTAACAACTCAAAATTAGGGGCAACACAATTCACCAAAGGATTTATGGCAATGCACATAAGAATTGATCTAGTCTAAGCTACAATAGTAAGCAATAAACAAGAATTAGAGTAGGATTGCCCTACTTTCGTGATGCATCAATCCTAACTCTTGAAACACAAAAGCATTATAAGCCTCAATTCAACGCTATTTTCATAGAAGGAAAATTGGGTTTGAAATTGGTTAGGCTTTGGTCTTTCATCCAACTTTCATTGAGATAATAGCCTCTCCAAAACAAGATAACAATTGATGCACATCAATCACTAACAAAAGAAATTAACAATCCAATTCAAACATAAGAACCCTAGGCGTGGGTTATTTATCCCTTTTATGCAATAACTACCTTCCTAGCATCAAGAATAGCAATAGAACCATAATCCAAACCCAAAAGCTAACTACTCACATATTATAGATGTAAACAAAGCAAAGGTAAAGTAAAACATCATCAACATTCCAATGAAATTGAAAAGGAGATAAACAAGAGTAAAGGAAACTTCTCTATTGAGGATGAAGAAATCTTGGTAGAAATTAGCGATTAAAAGCCTTGAAAGTAAGTAATCTATGTAATACTATGCTAAACTATTCTATGGAAGTCTGGAAGAAAGAGGAAAAATATGCTAAAACAATCTAGGGTTCGGAACTCCTAAAAATTGCAGAAAAACGCGCTTAAATACTGTGCAGAGCAGGGGCTCACGGCCTACCACACGACTGTGTACATGGTCGTGTGGGGTTGTGGCCTGGGCGATGGAATATTGGGGCCTCACGGCTAGTCACACAGCCGTGTGGGTAGCCGTACGTGTAGCTGCTTCTTTGCTTTGTTTTCTCCCGGTTTGTGCTCCGCTACTCCTATATATCCTCCTTGAGTGGGATCCTTACTTCAAAAATCGATCCAATAAGCTCCAAAATCCTTCCTTTGCTCCTCGTTGTGGACAATTGCACCTTTGAACACATAACACACAAACGAGTCTCAATTCCCACTAAGGTATAGATATTTTGTGTCAAAAAAAAAACTAAAACAAGGAGTAAATAATAGTTCAGAATTAGAGATATCAGTACTATAGGAATACAAGGTAAATATAAGTAGGGTAGTAGAGTCCAACTAGAAGACTAATAATATAGTCCTAACAGTTGAAAGTAAAATGAATATATAGGTTACTTGTCAAAATCGGAGCCCGCAACGAGTTTTCACAGTAAGCATATTCTCATTTTCTTGTTATTTTGTGTAAATTACATGTTTGATGAAAAAGGTAATAATTTAAATCAAAATGTAAAATTATTACATTTTCCTTCAAAAATATTGTATTTTCTCATATGAGTAACAAATACTTTATTCATGATTTAGTATTATATTTGCTAGTATAAGTATTACATGCATTTGCATATTGACCTGATGACCTGTCTTACGAATAAGGATCCGTAAGACGGTCTCACACAAGTGTGACCCTTATTATATTATCTATCGAAGTGTTAATATTGTGTATGTGAACATCTACCAATAACTTCTTTAATATTATACAATGATATTCTACAAGTTCCGGATCCACCGGTTTTTTGAGAAGCAAATAGATCATGTTATCACCTCAATGGTTGAGGAGTCAAAAGAAATTACAAAGATTGTGACAGTTTCTAACCAGAGTTTTGAGCAAAAGAGTGAAAATGAAATTTAAGCATGTATGTCAAGCTTTTGGAGTGGTCTCGAGAATTACATTATTTTACATTACTAGAGCTTTTGGAAAAAGAAGTCACTCTCACAATAGAAATCATTTTCAAAAAAGTCTAAGATGAGGCTTCATGTTGTCCAATAATTTATATTACAAGGCAACTGTTGACTCGTTGTGCTTCCGTAGGTTGAGAAAGTAGGTATGAACATATACTACATTGTAACAGAGTTAGTAGTACTCAAAAATTTAAGTCAATGTGCAAGTTGTCCATGTCTCCATTTGCGGGTATGTAGCTCAACCGAGGAGTATCATTTACATGTGGCTATGCTGATTTTAGAAAAAAGTAATAAGATTAATACTTGAAAGATAACACATACATATTATATACAACGTAACTAACTCGCCAAAAACTTTGGCTATTGAAAATTAAAAAAGATGGACACACTTGTTATTAATTATATGATTTTATTTTGTGCAAATTAAAGTACAATTCATTGTAATACAATAATTAGGCAGCAGACAATATAATTCATTGTAATACAATTAGGTAGGCTTATTCATACTTTGAGGGATTATTATTATTATTGCAGATCATCATGAGTGACATTGACGCATAGAAGTTGAATAATTATATATATATTAGTCAGCTCAGCAATTGAAATAGCAGAAGCAAGCCATTGTAAGTTCATGCCAGTGACATAAGCCGTAAACCGCTCCTTCAATATCCCGGCAACGGAGATCACAGTGGCCACTACCACACCAACCGGAGACCGTTTTGCTTAGCTTCCCGCACACATTTTCTTCACCCACTTTACTCTCTATATTATATATATTGTATGTATTAACTACAAAGTTATGATGGAGTGATCAAAGTCTCAAGCCTCAACAGTTCAGTTACAATTCAGTTTCAACAGTTTAGTTTCAGCTCATCTTTAGTGTGATATGCCCCAAGGGCTTTCTTGTCTTTTACTTTGTTATTGGCAGTTATAACTGCCTTCTTTCCTTTGTATATAACAGCACTGTATTCTCCCTCCAAGGCAACGAATCATTCTTCAGTTTTCATTTCTCAGTCCAAATATGCTTTCTGTTTTCCTATCTCAAACTCTCTGTTCTTAAGCTGGTGTGATTAGTGCACCATCATCATGGTATCAGAGCAACACCGGAGCTATGCAGCGGCGGTGGTTATGGAGGCAAATAGCCATGGAAATCAAGCAGAGAATGCAGGAACATCATCAAATCAGTGCAGCGACGAGTTTGATGATCCATTCTATCTACACGCAACTGAGAACCCTAATCTCAGTCTTGTCTCACCTCCCTTGACCGAACTCAACTACTCTTCATGGAGCAGATCGATGAAGATAGCGCTGGAAGTTAAAAACAAGTTCGGTTTCATCGACGGAAAGATTCCGAGTCCCGATGAGAACGATCCAAAGTATGCATCGTGGAGGAGATGCAATCGGATCGTCAGCTCATGGATGTTGAGGTCTCTAAGCCCTAGTATTGCAGATGGCATGATGTACTTCGACAAGGCTTCAGACATTTGGAATGCTCTCCAAAAGAGGTATTCTCAATCCGATCCACATAGAATTTCTGAAATTCAGAATGAAATTTTCAAAATTAGCCAAGGAAACATGAGTGTTAATGAGTACTTTACCAAAAGCAATGCCTTATGGCAGCAATTGAGTGCCTTAAGACCTTTCCTTCTGTGTGAGTGTACACCTACGTGCTCTTACACCTTGTTGATGAGAATGAAAAAGGAGAGGGAAGAGGATCAGATAATCCGATTCTTGGAAGGATTGAATGAAGATTATGAAACTGTCAAGTCAGGGGTATTAGTAATGGATCCTATTCCTGACATTGAGAGGGTTCTCAACATGACTCTGAAAATCGAAAGGAAAATCAAAGGGTCAATTAACCAAAAATGCACTGAGTTTATCCAAGCAAATGCAGTCCAGAACTGTCAGAACCAATCTGGAAGTGAACAGTCTGTTGTGGCAGCTGCAAGTTTCAATAATAAGAAGAGGTTTACCAATAGTGGAGGAAGGAATGTACCTAAGTGTACTTACTGTGGTATGGTAGGGCATACTGTTGAAAAATGTTATAAGAAACATGGTTACCCCCCTGGTTGGGTTTCAGGCTATAAATCCAAAAACAGACAATTCCAAGACACACAACAATCTGCTAATGCATCCATGAGCCAAGTTGGTGATACTGGATTATCCCCTGATCAGTTTCAAAAGTTGGTGTCTATCCTACAGAACCAAGATAGGGGAGTCAATCATCAAGCAATGCTGTGATGACAGTTGCAAATTCTGGGATGAAGTCAGACTTCAAAGACTCTGAGGGAACTCACAGTGAAGGTAATCCTACTTCTGATATCTGTGTCAATACTATTCTAAATATGAGTGGAATGTGGATTCTAGATTCTGGTGCTACAGACCATATTTCTTGCTCTTTAGAATACTTTGAAACTTACCATGAGATCCAAGGACTATCTGTGAAACTGCCTAATGGAGAATCAGTTAGAGTTAATTGTATGGGACAGATCAGGCTTAATGAAGAGATAGTGCTCAAAAATGTGTTATATATTCCAAAATTTGCTTTCAACATTGTGTCAGTTAGCAAATTGACTAAGCAGACAGGGTGCAGACTTATTTGTGAGGCTGACTATTGTACTGTTCAGGGACCCCATGGGAGACTGGATGGTTTTGCTAAAGAAAGGAATGGCTTATACTTCATCAGTCAGCCTCCTGTTATCAAGCTAGGACTCCAAGATGCTAATAAAGCTATTAGTATTCAATGTAATAGTCTGACAGCAGAATTGTGGCATAACAGACTAGGACATTACCCTGTAAATAAAATTGCATCTCTAAATGGAATAAAGTCTGTTTTTCTTCATAAGCATTCTGAATTTGTGTGTGATGCCTGCCATTTAGCCAAACATAAAAGATCTACATTCCCTGTTAGCACTTCTAGAACTGACAGATGCTTTGATTTGCTTCACATGGATGTTTGGGGTCCCTTTGCTGTGGCATCCCTCAAAGGGGAACATTATTTCCTAACTATTGTTGATGATCATAGTAGGTTTACCTGGTTACACTTAATGAGAAACAAATCAGAAGTTAAACCTATATTTCAAGCCTTCTACAACTATGTGTACACTCAGTTTTCAGCCAAAATTAAAACAGTGAGAACAGACAATGGTAGTGAGTTTTCAATGAATGATTTCTTCAATGAGAATGGCATTGTTCATCAGAAGTCATGTGTATATACACCCCAACAGAATGGGGTGGCTGAAAGGAAGCATCAACACATTTTGAATGTGGCTAGAGCCTTAAGGTTTCAATCTGGACTTTCTGCAAGTTTCTGGGGACACTGTGTGTTACATGCATCTTTCTTGATAAATAGGCTTCCCACTGAGGTGAATGGAGGGCATACCCCTTTTGAGTTACTAAATGGTAAAACTGTGGACTATGATCAGCTTAAGTCTTTTGGGTGTTTGTGTTTTGAGGCAACCATATCACAGGGCAGACACAAACTACAACCAAGAGCAAGGAAATGCATCTTTTTTAGATTTCCAGCTAATGTGAAAGGGTATATCCTATATGATCTTGCTAATGGAGATGTTTTTGTTTCCAGAGATGTGAAGTTCCATGAACAGGTTTACCCTCTCAAGAATCCAGTTTCAGAAGCCACAGCAGACTCCTCTGAGAGTAGTATGGTCAATCCTTCATTGCCATTGGTGCCCATCTCAGTTGGGACAGACACCTTCCCTGAACTTGTGAGAGAACCTGAAACTGGAACTTTGTCAGACAATATCATAAGGAATTCTGACAATCACATCCTCCACAATGCAGACAGTGATGAATTGGTAAACACTCAACTCCCTACTAATGATGTTAGCATTGATATTCCACCACAGAGTCACAATGAGTTGCCACAAACTAGAAGGTCAACCAGGGTGAGGAATGCACCATCCAGACTGCAGGACTACTACTGTCAGTCTCTAGTAGGTGATAAAGCCCACAGCAGGACCTCCCCTCATCCTATACATAAGTTCATCTCATATGCTAACCTACCTTCTGATTACAGATCTTGTATCTCATCTATTACTTCCACACATGAACCACAGTCTTATAAAGAGGCAATTCAAAGTGAAGCATGGAAACAGGCTATGCAGTCTGAAATAGATGC
The DNA here is from genome assembly GCA_002525835.2 of Ipomoea batatas. Lineage (NCBI taxonomy): Eukaryota > Viridiplantae > Streptophyta > Magnoliopsida > Solanales > Convolvulaceae > Ipomoea > Ipomoea batatas. Next base: position 15,819,118 of record CM008332.1, read on the forward strand.
CTTGGTTCAGAATAGCACATGGCAGTTGACAGATCTACCTAAAGGCAAATCCCCAATTGGATGTAGGTGGGTGTACAAAATAAAACACAAAGCATATGGTTCTGTGGAAAGATACAAAGCCAGATTAGTTGCAAAGGGATATACTCAACAGCTTGGGGTAGATTACATTGAAACTTTCAGTCCAGTGGCCAGAATGACCACAATTAAAACCTTCTTGGCAGTTGCTATTGCTAAAAATTGGGACATTCAACAGCTAGACATCAATAATGCCTTTCTTCATGGGGACCTAAAGGAGGAAGTCTACATGGTCCTACCTCCTGGATTCAACAGTGACAAGCCTGGTCAAGTTTGTAGATTATTAAGGTCTCTATATGGCCTAAAACAAGCTAGTAGACAGTGAAATGCTAAGCTCACAAAGTTTTTACAAGATGATGGTTTCAAACAGTCCTCAGCTGATCCCTCTCTATTCACCAAAACATCACACAACTCCTTCATTGCTCTGTTGGTGTATGTGGATGACATCTTGGTGGCTGGGACTAATCAAATTCAGATATCAGAACTGAAACAGTCACTGGACAATTCTTTCAAGATCAAAGATCTTGGCAAGCTAAACTACTTCCTAGGAATTGAAGCATTCAGGACTTATGAGGGTCTTAATCTATGCCAAAGGAAGTACACCCTGGAAATTCTCCAAGAAAATGGCTTCTTGGATGCCAAACCTGCAAAGACACCTTGTGTCACAGGCCAAAAGCTCACAACCACTGAAGGAGCTTTGTTGGACAGTCCTGAAACCTTCAAAAGGTTGGTTGGTAAGCTTTTATACTTAACAAATACTAGGCCTGACATCTCTTATGCTGTGCAGCAGTTGAGTCAATTTGTTGACAAGCCTAGGGACACACATTTGGTTGCAGCACACAGGGTGCTGAGGTACCTCAAGGGTGCACCTGGCAAGGGTTTGTTCTATGCTTCAAACTCTCAGGTTAAGCTACAAGGATTCTCTGATTCTGACTGGGCCACTTGCATAGAAACTAGAAGATCAATCACAGGTTACTGCATTTACCTTGGTAACTCTCTCATCTCCTGGAAAACAAAAAAACAGGCCACTATCTCAAGATCCTCATCTGAAGCTGAGTATAGAGCTTTAGCATCAACAGTCTGTGAAATACAATGGCTGCTATTCCTATTGACAGATCTGAAATCAGATAGCAGCACTCATGTTTCCTTGTTTTGTGATAACAATTCTGCTGTGGCCATTGGTGAAAATCATGTGTTCCATGAACGCACTAAACACATTGAGATTGACTGCCATGTGGTGAGGCAGAAAGTCAATGAGGGAATGATCAAGTTGTTAAGCATCCCTTCTCACAAACAGATTGCTGATGGTTTCACCAAAGCTCTCACAAAACCATTGTTTGATATTTTCCATTCTAAGCTGAGCCTTCAAGACCTTCATGCTCCAGCTTACGGGGGGGTGATGGAGTGATCAAAGTCTCAAGCCTCAACAGTTCAGTTACAATTCAGTTTCAGCAGTTTAGTTTCAGCTCATCTTTAGTGTGATATGCCCCAAGGGCTTTCTTGTCTTTTACTTTGTTATTGGCAGTTATAACTGCCTTCTTTCCTTTGTATATAACAGCACTGTATTCTCCCTCCAAGGCAACGAATCATTCTTCAGTTTTCATTTCTCAGTCCAAATATGCTTTCTGTTTTCCTATCTCAAACTCTCTGTTCTTAAGTTGGTGTGATTAGTGCACCATCATCAAGTTAGTTAGAGCACAAGTATATATAGTACCTACAAAATCAAATTGACAAACTATATATATATATATATAGAGGGTGATGTTTCAATTAAAACCCTTCCTCTGGTGAGAACCTGCAAACGTGTACATAGTACACTCTACAATGTACACAATTCATATTCAGTGCACATTTCTCACAAGAGGATGTGTTCTCATTTGATGTTTATATATATAATGCCATGATTACTCACCGGTAGGTGTCGCTATGAGGAAGCAGAAAAGAAAAGCAAGAAATATGGTGTAGGCTTTTGCCATTTCTGTATGCGTATTTGCAGTAATAGGCTACTATACACTCAATGTTGTTATGTAATTTGTAGTGAGATTAAGCGTGGAAGGAGTGGTGTGTATTTATATTGAGGGAATGTGAGTAGGTACGTATGCAAACATGACGACAGCGAGTAGCGAGCGTTAATCTTAATGTTCTTTGTATCCATCACTTTGCGTCCACATAATCGTGTCCCTACGTACGTGTCTGCATTCCAATTCATTCGGCTGTCCAATGCATGTCTGGTAATTTTGGCACTTAATTTCTGTTTTATTGCCATCTTTGGTGAGCATATGGGATTCCTCACCTCATCTTTTTGTTGGTGGGGATTTAGAGCAACTAACCTCGATAGTTCTATATTTTGTTAGGTTTTTGCAGTGACACTTGGAGAAGAGAAAGAAGATGGAAGATGAAAAATAAAAATAAAAAATAAAACAGAAAAAAAAAAAACAAAACAAAACAAAAATTTGACAACAGCAACAAATTGGCGCGCAGATGTTTCGAGGGCACGGTTCGTGAATTATGGCAATAGATCAAACTTTATCTCAAAACTCACAATGGTTAACAACATACCAAACTCATTGATAATTTATTTTCAAAACTCTTGTTGGGTTGTGCCTATCGAGGTAGCCCCAAATCCCAAAGACCCAAATTTCCAAGACATTCAAGCTAAGAGCATCCTTATCAATGGAGCTAGTTAGTTCACGGTTTTTTAGGAGTTATTGTAAGTGTGTTTAGAAAAGAGAAAATGAGATGAGAGAAAAAAATAAATAAAACAAATATAATTTTAAAAAAAATAAATAAATAAAATAGTGTGACCAATCATTAAATTTCTTTTCTCTTGGAAACCTAAATAACCCCATCTTTGCAGAAGCACCCCAACCCTCTCTCTCTTATATTCTCTCCCCTCCATGTGGCTTTCATCCCCTAAAATATTGTGAAATAACCACTGATGTGGTTGCTCTAAGGCCACTTACTTTCTAAGCATTATAAGGCAAAAATCCCAATATCAACTCTCTAAGATCTCTTGTCTCCAATACTTAAGAAATCCTATGAGCCTTGGTAGACATATAGCCCTGAAGTTGGTAACGTCTCACAAGGAGACAAGGTCTAGAGATATACCAAAGAATGAAGCCGACAACACACAAGAAGATAGAGCAGTCAAAATGGGTTGGTGGGGCAGGGTGATCGATTAGGCTCGCTATTTGACAAGCCTAGGTTTTGCTGGTCCACACCGCCCAACCCCTAGCCCATTAGCTAGGTGGGTACCCCCACAAGGAGCAACGAGGGAAGCTGACAACTAACAAGGAGACAAGGCTGAATGGGCTACCACTTACCAAGGAGGGAAACTGGCAACACACAATAAGAAAAATCCCAGAAGGCCATCAAGAAAGGAAGTAGACAACCCAAAAGGTGAAGAAGATTTACAGCTTCAACACACATCGCATAGGTAGACATTTGAGTGAGCACATAGCTTGTAGGGTGCTCAAAGATCATTGGGAGTAAGAGTAAGTGCACAGACCTAGCTATACCTAATAGTGTTGTCTCAACTTCTATTCTCTCATTGGGTAGAACTAGGACTTCCCCGCATTGGGCTACGGGCAAGACCCTTTTTGCAATAACCTTTGTTTCCGAAGCAAGGGTCCTAGTAGAAGTGGCGATCCCATCAAAATGGGCCTTTAGGTTCTATCCCAAACAAATGAGGAAAATCTTTAGGCCAGGTAGAATTAAGCTTTCTTGAATAAAGAAGGGACGCAACTCATCAGAGGGTAGCTAATTAAATACCAAAGGATTATAAAGGAATAACATGACACTCGAGCCAGGGTGCATTGATTTCAAGTGGAGGATCAAGTATTGAAGCACAAGGAGGCTTGCAAACCCTTGGAAGGAGGAAAACTAGCTAAAAATTAGGAAGGTCATTACTAAGTCACAAGGGTAATATGCAAAGGGATGTATAACATAGGAAAAAAAATCTATGGAAGGCCATAGAGACAGTATGGAATGCACATATTTTATAGAAATTCTTTCAATGAAGTTTAGAGGTGTTGGGGGAAAATTAGTTAGTATCCACACAAATAAGGCATCAAGTACAAATTAAAAAATGAAGCAGTAAAAAAAGCTAGTTTGTTGTAGGAAATTAAACCGGGTAACATGAAATTTGGGGTCAAAGTGCAAGAAAATAAAAAATTTGAGTGTTAAACTCGCAAAAACATAAAACTTGGGACCGATGTTGCAAATAGGGGGGATGAGAGGGGGCAATGGGTAGGCGAAGTGAAGCGGCGGTTTGGACAAGTCGTCCTTCGCATTTGATGCATCTAAAACGTGGCTCACGTGTCTAGAATGATTGAGGGCCAATGTCCATTCATTTCTCATATTGATTCAAGGTATTCTTACAATATAAATAGGATGCATGCTATGTACAAACAACATCACTTCGTATTGAGTATTAGACTTCACTTGTCTTCTTTCTTTTTGGACTTGCCTAATTTGTTTAGAAGTTGTAGTAATCACATTGTGTTTGAACTTGTACCTTGGGTTCATGTTGGAGTCCAGCTTCCTAGTATAATTTTTTTACGGACCAAAAGATACATGCGACCTAATGTTCTATCCATTTAATGTTTGTGTTCATTGCCAGTTTTGCCCCTCCTGCTTTGTGGTAGGACTACTTCATACATAATTTATATTGTAATTATTTATAAATTGTATAAATATATCATGTTTGTAAATGATTTATATAAATATATAATTATACTAGACAATCAACCAGCATCATTAACAATTTAATGTTGATATTAATAAAGATGCATTCTTTTTAAAGAGTTTAAATTTGTAAAATTCGGAGTAATAATTTTAAATTCGAAACAATTAAACTCAAAAAAAATTGGAGGTAGGGTAGAACCGCTCTACTAGCCTTGAACCACAGTAGACAAACTACTAATCAATGACTTTATGGTCCAGTAGTACAAAGTGACTCTTCCAAATGAGAGGTCATGAGCTCGAACCTCAATAGGAATGATTATTGACTCTTTATACTTCAGTAAGCTAATTGAGAAAATAGTTATGAACATAGTACTCAAAAAAAAAAAAAAAAAAAAAAAAAAAAAAAAAAAAAAAAAAAAAAAAAACCAAAAAAAAAAAAAAAAAAAAAAAAAAAAAAACAAAAAAAAAAAAAAAAAAAAAAAAAAAAAACTAATAAACACCGGCAATCAAGAACCACAACCCAAAACGACTACCCATGTGTATACACACCCCCTTAGTGCTACAAGTACATAACTTTTTTACTTTAGCTTCATCATACAAGTAAAGCACATATAGAGAGAAGTTTCTTCTTTAGTGCTTATAATTAACATAAAGGTTCACCTGATGGACACCATTAGCTCAAGTTTCAACTAGAGATTCGAATGCAAATAAAATAAATGCTTTGCATCAAATCAAAACTGAGAAGAGCTTGAAAAAGTGATTCAAATCCTATCACCTGAGCTTGAAGAGCTTAGAAAGGTAAGCAACAAACTTTGAGTGGATGGGAGAGAGAAACCATGAAACTGACTTACCTGAGAATGCAATCGTATATTCATCTAAAAGTTCTAACTCAATAGAGTTCAATGAATTCAGAAATTCACTATTGCAGGAAGAGATAATATATCTGGATTTGCATGAAATTGAGGTATTGCCAACAAGAAATTAATTTGTGGGGTTCAGTCCATATTTCCTCCATACCTGTGAGGTTTTATTACCAAACTTATGTTTTGATTCAGAAAGCTATTCTCAAACAATTCTAGAGTTGTCATGACCATTTTTATCAGACAGCACCATACAAATAATTCCAACCACAAGCATTTGACAAAACAAGCCATATAAGCCAAAGAGAGAATGAAAAGAATCCAAAGCACTTAAAACGTTATAATAAGTCATATCATATGGAACTCAAATCTATCAAAAAAGATCAAAATCATGCCAAAACAGCAGTTTTAAGAAACAGACAGCAGCAAATAATTCATTAGCATATAGCACCTAACTAATCAAAGAGCGAGAATCCCATATCATCATCACTCTCTTCCTTCTCTTCCTTCTTCTCATCAGCTGGAGGCGCTTCAGCAGCAGCTGCACCGCCAGCAGGAGCTGCTGCTGCAGCTGCCCCACCACCTCCAATAAAAGCACCACCACTAGCTCCACCAATAATCACCTGAAACAAATGAAGTAAATTTAGAAGTGCAAAAATGAATGTCTAAACCACCCAATCACCACATGAAGTTAATGATTGGAAATTAAACAGAAATTCCATATGTGCTACACTTCAGAAACATTTATAAATTTGCATATCAGACTGCTTAATACAGGCAGCAGAGTAAAAACCAACCACCTTTTTCTAGGCAAAGAGAAATTAAAACTTGTAAACTTATATCACCCAATTCATTCTCTACTTTGTCACAAGAGATCAGTTTAAAATGTAAATACCTCTGAACACACACATATATATATATTCCAACATCAACTCAAAATGAGCAAAAGCATCACTACACCCTATATCATAACACAGTAATGTTACGCATGAATTTTATCTTATCCAGTTCATATATGCAAATAACCACTACATAGAAGTATATCCAGAAAGCGTGAAAACTCTTGCATATCAAAAGATTCTCCATGTCACAAATTGTGCGAAGTCCGCACGCTAAATCTATACCTTCAACAGCATATAATATTAAAGAAACAAGGAACAAAATCAGATTACACAAATGCAATCAAAATTTAGGAAAAGCTAAATACTAAACGCACTTCGATAAACTCAATGTTAAAAAGTGTAGATCTAAATTTAAACAGAACATAACAGATTTAATACAAAATTATTCAATACACAGCATCAACTCAGAGGTTACAGATGTGAAACCTGGAAAACGGCGGAGGTAGGAAGGACGTAGGAGAAGGATGACTGGACGCCGCCGGAGCAGTCTTCGGCAAGAGCGGCTTGGACGAGCTTGCGCTGGAGATCGTAGGTTGAGCAAGCAGAAGCTTCCAGATCGCCCTTAAGCTGCTTAGCAGTCCACTCGCTGCCGGAGGCTTTGCACACGAATGTAAACACTCCCATTTTCTCCAAATCTCGCTCTCGGATTTTCTGCGTGAGAATGGGCGTTAGTTATTGCTTCGTTTGCCTGCTAGGGTTTTGTAGGGCGAGGAAGGGAAGAGGGTGAAAAGCCCTAGATAGATGAAATGACGTATTTGCCCTCACACCTTCTCCTATATTAACGATATACTCCTCGGCTCCTCCAGTTCCTTTTCGTTGAACACCTACGTTACTCCTACTGTTCGAATTAGACCTGACAATTATCGACACGACCCGTTAACACGACACGAAATCAGACACGAAAATAACGAGTTAGTGTTTGGCCTTAACATGTCCCGGTTCGTTAACGGGTTGACCCGTTATGTTTTTGTGTCTTAACAAATCAACTCGTTAAACCTATTAAGAACCCGTTTAACCCATTAATATTATAGTGTTAACCCGTTTACACGAACCCGTTTACACATACACGTTTAGAACCCGCTAAGAATCATTGTCATTTAGGTAAGAACAATTGTCTTTAC
>CM008332.1:15850458-15868267 GCA_002525835.2 Ipomoea batatas
AAAAATCAATTGTGTTATTTGTGTGGATTCAGATTCTCTCACCCCTAGAACCTCATACATGGACCGTCATAATAGCGAAGAAATAAATCATGGTTAATGACCACAAGGAACCCTTACTACATAGTAACTCTAATAGTGTGGTTATCATGATTCTCATTTATTTTACCCACAATTTACCACTCACAAATTAACTGAGCTGCACAAGGACACAAATTTCAGTTCTTTTTCTTACGCTATCCTTAATTCAGAAATTTATCTCACTTTCTAAAATGGGTCCACTCTCACATTATCAAATTTGCACATTCTTCCCTATTTGATATACATCCCAACAATATTCTCTCACTTTCAAAAGTTGTCCAACTTTCATATTATATTATAAATATAATAACTAAATATATAATAGGAAATAAAAAAGATAAAAAAAAAAAGTACACAAATAAGATTTACCATGTTTTTTCTCCCACTTTTTCATTCTCCCTCATCTTGCTAATTTAGCAATTTATCTCTCCTATTGCAACACACATGACATTAAATAATAATAATAAAAAAAAAACTCTCTCTTACCACATAGATTAGAAAAGGGGGATTGACAGGGTTGAGGACAACCTTAGTGTTTTTATCTAAGAGCATCCATCGTAGGATGTTTATTCACGATTTTTTAGAAAATGGGTGCCAACATGGCGGAGAGAGGAGGAGAGAGGGGTTAAAAATGAACTTCTGCAAAACAAGAGTTATTTCAGAAAAGTGGGACCCACGGTCATTTACTCCAGCCTCGCACGCCGTGCGTAGCTGTCACACATGCGCCAAGCGGTAATTTTTAAATTTTTTTATATATAAAATCATATTTGTTTTATTCTTTTCTCGGTACCGAGGTTTTTCACATGATTCATGCCGGTGATAAATGCTTCGTATTCCGCATCGTTGTTGGTTGGTGAGAACTAAAATACTAAGGCATAATAGATTTTGAATCACTTCAGGATGGTGACGACTATGCCTCCGCCTGCTCCCTTCTTATTGCTCGACCCGTCCATGGCGGATTCCCACCATGAGTCGTCAGGGGCGGTGAGAATAGGCTGGCCGGTCTCTCGGGTTGTGTACTCCACGACAAAATTGGCTAGGGCTTAACCTTTGATGGCTGGGCGAGGTGTATACTCAATCGCGAACTGGGTGAGCATCATGGCCCACTTAATCAGTCGCCCAGATGATGTGGATATCCGGATGATAACGCCGATAGGCTGATAAGTGAGTACCTGGACTACTCTCCCTTGAAAGTATGGTGTGAGCTTCCTCGCAACGATGTATAATGCAAAAATAAACTTCTCTAGCCGGGAGTACCGGACCTCGGGTCCTTGCAGAGCATGGCTAACATAATACACATGCCTCTGAATACACAGCAATATGAAGTCTTGATAAAGAGCTCCCGCCTGGAGCGAAGAATGTAGCACGTTGGTCGCGGTGCAATCATTTAATGGTTCAATTTCTCCCATGGCACTCTTCCACCGATCAATGAAAACTGGCAGTGGTTCACCCTCCTCGTTGCTTAGCCTTTTCGAGGTAAGTAAAGTGCTTCTTTACTATCTTTGACATCGCAAATCGGCGTATAAATTTTCGTGCGAGGTCGACGGAGCTAGATGTCGAGCCCAACCCCAATGTCTTGAACCAATCGGTGGCCCTTCCTGTCAAATTGGAATAGGATGCTCTGCACCTTACAACATCAGATACCCCCATCATCAACATGTTGTCGTAATAAGAGTTGATATGTTCCTCGGGGTCGGTTTTGCAATTGTAATCCTTGTTCCCTAGAACACACAAATCGATGGGGTATTGCTGCTCCATGATTTCGGGCATGAAAGGGGTACGAAGCAGAGTTGTCTCCAGTTCAGCAGGTCAGGAGTCCACTTGTTCTCTTCTTCTTCCTAGTTTCTCCCGAGGATGCTTCATCACCTTGACTGATGTCTAAAAAAAATCAGTACAAACCAAATTGATTTTGTCAAAAATCAGTAGAAACTAGGATGTTTTCGCCAGAAACTAGTCTGGTTTGGTTTCCAACAGAAACTAGTCTAGTTTCTACTGATTTCCGATGAAAATCAATTTGGTTTGTACTGGTTTTCATCGGAAACAAATATTTTTTTTAATATTTTGTTTGTTATTTTGAAAAAAAAAAGTTGGGCAAAACATAATTATTGTCAAATCTTTTTTAGTTAACAACAATTATAATTTTAATTATACAACTCTGTTTATTTTCAAGAAAATGAACTAAACATAGTTTTCATGAATGCAACCAAACACGAGAAATGAAAGTATTTTTTGAAAAATAACTCATTTTCTAAAAAATATTTTCCTGATTTCTAAACACACCCTAATTATTATTATTATTATTATTATTATTATTATTATTATTATTATTATTATTATTATTAATTTATTATTATTTAGAGAAGGAGCAAATATCAATTTTAGTCCCTCAACTATAATATATGTATCAATTTTGATCATTGACTATTAAAAATTTCAAATTCGGTGCATGACTATTCAATTTGTATCACATTTGGTCCTTGACTATTAACAGTTTCAAATTATGTGAATGACTATTCATTTTGTATCACATTTGGTCCTGCCGTTAAATTTTCCGGCCAAATTTCCGGCGAAGTCATCGGTGACCGACTAATTTATTTAATTTTTATTTTAAAAATTAGTTTAATACTCCGTAACTTTTAAATAAAAAAAAACTTTAAAATAAAAAATAATAATAATAAAATAGAAAACGCCGGTCACCCCCGATGACTTCGCCGGAAAATTTAACGGCAGGACCAAATGTGATACAAAATGAATAGTCATGCACCTAATTTGAAAATGTTAATAGTCAAGGACCAAAAGTGATACAAATTGAATAGTCATGCACCTAATTTGAAATTTTTAATAGTCAAGAACCAAAATTGATACATGTATTATAGTTGAGGGACTAAAAATGATATTTTCTCTTTAGAGAAGTGAATATTAAGAAATAATTTATGAGGTAAAGTAGAAGAAAGTGAGGCGCGTTGATATCATCGCTTGTGGGACGGGAGGGTGATGAGCAGTGAGAAGCGGGCTGGCGGCGGTGGCGTCACCGGAGAGAAGCGGGCAGCTTTTTTTCCGTTTATTTCTCGTATGTGCCATCATAGCTCTGCGTGCGCCGATTGCGGAACACCCTAACCTCCGCCGCATGCCGCCGTCCTGTGCCCAAAGTAAGCAATCGCCGTCAACCGGCTTCCTTAACTTGTCGGAGGCAGGGATTGCGAAGAGAGCCATGTCGGAAGCTCGAGTATACGCCGATGTCAACGTGTTTCGTCCTCGGGAGTACTGGGACTACGACTCCTTCACTGTTCAGTGGGGGTAAGTATTCCACTTTCTGAAATGCAGCAATGAGCTTTAAGGCATAATCACATTTAATCAATTTCTGATCTTCATAGATAGAATGGGGAAATTCAAATGTTTTGCATACTTGAAAACGCATTGTAATCTTGAATGGCAAATCTTTAGCTGTTCTATTGTTAGGTTCCCTGTTCATAGCTTGTTAGCAATCTCTTGTTTATCTGCTCTTTTGAGTGCATTTTTTTTTTTGAGTTATGACTTATGATGGAGGGTGTACATTGGGTAAACTCTTTATGTGATCCTACAGCTAAACTAGCTTAAGTTGTCTATAGCTGACCGGCTCAAACTAAGAAGTTTAATAGGCCGCTCTTCTTATGGGAGTCGAACTTGTAACAATATAGTTACTAAGTCAACAACCTAACTAACCTCACCAACTTGGTTGGGTTGCCCTCTTTGAGTACAATTTCCTTCTTTGCAATCTTAGTTTATCATTCAAGGATAAAAAAAAAAAAGTGTTTCATTGCCTTGCTAAACTAAATGTGTTTTGTGGAACCAATTTCAGGCACAAAGGTATGCATGTTCCTTCCTTACATATGATCCATTGGTAGTTTAGAGCTTAAGATGTGTATTTGAAGACAAAGAATGATGGTTCTCATTACACTTTCCATCCTCGTGTCTGTTTTTTGACAGTACCAGGATTTGCATGTTAATGCTTGGTATTATTATTGCAGTAATCAGGATGACTACAAAATCATACGAAAAGTTGGAAGAGGAAAGTACAGTGAAGTTTATGAGGGAATAAGTGTTAGTAGCAACGAGAAGTGCATAATTAAGATTCTGAAGCCGGTTAAGAAGAAAAAGGTTGGGAAGCTTCTTTTTCTCTTGCCATTGCAGATAATATTTGTATGGGGAAGGCTAATGAAAGTTAATTCTTTGTGATTCATTTATAGAAATGGTAAAGGAAGAATGCTATTAATATTCTGGTTAAGAGCGTTCTCTTTTAGATGCACATTCTATTTTTGCCTTTTTAACATCTTCACAGTTCCATTATTGCCTTTATAGAGCATTACATGTTGTATCTAAAGAAACATTTCTTCTCTTTAAATTGAATATCGATTTGATCATGTGCATTGCATAATCTTTCTTTTCCTTTTCGCTTGAACTCTGAAATGGTCCATGTGAAGTGTTGACACGTTTAATTTCGTAATCAATCACAGATAAAGAGAGAGATCAAAATATTGCAAAACCTCTATGGTGGACCAAATATTGTCAAACTTCTCAACACTGTCAGGGATCAGCAAACAAAAGCTCCAAGCTTGATATTTGAGTATGTGAACAGTATGGATTTCAAGGTTTTATACTCCACATTAACAGATTATGACATAAGGTACTACATATATGAGCTTCTCGAGGTAAGAATGTATGATTAAATAGGTGCGTTTATTTTTCCCTTCTCTAAGATGATCTTAAGTTGACACTTCTAGAGGAAAAATGAAAATTTTAAATTCTTGATGAAACTGCAGGCGTTAGACTATTGTCATTCGCGGGGAATAATGCATAGAGATGTCAAGCCTCATAATGTTATGATAGACCATGAGTTGCGAAAGCTTCGCTTGATTGATTGGGGGCTTGCTGAATTTTACCACCCAGGAAAGAAATATAATGTACGTGTGGCTTCAAGGTACGAACTAATTCCTATGTGTAAAGGCAGGGCCTTGCAAAAACCTACAATAAATCTGTTACTACCCTCAACTCAATACTGCATACCATAGTAGTCAGGGTAACTTTACTAAGGGAAAAGCGGGGACTTGCTTGTTACTTCAAGTCAACCACATGACGCTGTAAAATAACTTAAGATGTAAAGCAGTAGGGCTTGAAAATGTGTCAAACTATTAATGATGTTCCTTCCCTTTTCGGGTGAGGTTTCTTTTACTTTCTAACAGTTTGAACTGTTATGCATGCTGAAATCATTATGAAATACTATTTTACAGGTACTTTAAGGGTCCCGAACTTCTGGTTGACTTGCAAGACTATGACTATTCTTTGGATATGTGGAGCCTTGGCTGCATGTTTGCCGGAATGGTAAGAATTCATCTATATTCATGTTATCCTGTTCTCTATTCATACATAAACGTCGAGACTGTCCTAGGCTGGGGACATCCAGAATTATTATGAGGATTAGAAAATGAGCTTGATTTTAATTATTTCGTGTTTTTTTCTATTCTTTTGTCTTTTTTTTTTTCTCTTCTTTATGAAGATCTTCCGCAAGGAACCTTTCTTTAAAGGACGGGATAACCAAGACCAGCTTGTCAAAATTGCCAAGGTATCTTGAATCTTAGAAGTTTGGGTTAGTAACTAATCTATGTTCAATAGTCAAAATGTCGGTGATTGATGGATATTCATTATCGCGGTTTGTGAAACTGATCAAGTTAAAGGAAGAGACATGGTTAGTTTGGTGGCTGCTAATTTTATTTGGTATCTGATGGACTGAATACCTTGTTTTAAGGTTCTTGGGACAGATGAGTTGAATGCATATTTGCAGAAATATCATTTAGAGCTTGATCCTCAGCTTGTGACTATGATTGGGAGGTATGTTTTTGTCCTTGTAACATGTTGAATGCCGAAAGCTGGCTTCTTTAGAACCATGGCTTATTTCATTTGTATATTCTCAGGCACAGCAGAATGCCCTGGTCCAAATTTATAAATGCAGATAATCAACATCTAGTATCGCCTGAGGTAATGTTTTCACCCAGATTAATAGCATTTTACTCTGGACCTATTCCGATGACATTGAGGTGCACTTGCAGGCCATTGATTTTCTCGACAAACTTCTTCGATATGATCATCAGGATAGGCTCACAGCAAGAGAAGCAATGGTAATCCTGCTTGCTTATATTCATAGATAGTTGCTAACAGCATCACTTTGTTTCTTTAACCCTCAAACAAGTTAACCTCAGTCTCTCACATAACTGCAATGTGTTTTAGGATCACCCATATTTCTTGCTAGTGAGGGCTGCTGAAAATGGCAGAAAGCAGCCATATTCATGGTCTGAACTCTGAAGGAGAGAGCCATACTGATAATTTTCGCACAACGGGGTGCAAAGTTGAGTTGTGTATATATGTCCTGAAAGATGACAAGTATTGATAGGTGTTGGGAGTTGTGTATATATGTCCTGAAAGATGACAAGTATTGATAGGTGTTGGACGGAACGGGGCTACAAGAGCATAGTGAAGTTTTGTACATCTCCCATTAGGCACATTGCCAAAACACATAAATCTTGTGTTTTTTTGCCATTGATATCAATTCCCAAAGATGTACAGTGACCTAGACTATTATGATACCATATCAAAACCAGTTTTGTTTTATTTTAAAAATGGGAGTTCTGTCATTTCTGTGGAACTTATGTTTCTGTACCTGTACCCAAAAAAAAAAAAAACAATACAAAAATGGAATATGAAATAAGACATCTGGATGAAAATATGTATATATATATTTGTCACTTAAACAACTTGGGAGTCTCATAAACAACCAGGCAATGCACATTCAATAACTTGCTTGGACTGTCATAGTTGAAACAGGTGACAGATATTACCATATATTTAATAGTTTATAACAACAGAAATATTTCACTTTTTGAGATGAGGAAAACAAGCATAAACATCAGACTTGGGGTGTTTCGCTTCAGCATGTTCCCTGCACTTCACCTCTGATGTTGTGCACATAAATGTCTGCATACATACTTTGCACTGCCACCATCCAAGCAAAGAGATTGATTAGCATAACACCCAAATTTGTGTGTCTACTTTCAAGATAAGCAATTCACAATAAACAAGATTGACCAAAGATCATCCAAGCAAAGAGATTAATTAGCATAACACCCAAATTTGCGTGTCCACTTTCAAGATAAGCAATTCACAATAAACGAGATTGACCAAAGATTTAAGCCCAAAAACGGGTGTCTCCTGTAAGACAAACTAGATCCAGAGTAAAAGAAGTAGATTATCAGGAATTCCATTCCCTTTGAAATGAATATAATTGAAGCCTAACATTCATAAGGAAAAATTCACTTGTAAAATCCACATTTCTGGCCCACTTTCATGATAAAAAGGCAGCAAGACAAAATGACATGAAAAACCCAAGTACTAGAAGATATCTTTGATCAAAGCAGACAATGCATTTAACTATTCTTTAAATGTTCATCTACCAAATGTCATTGCTAACTTTGCAACGAAAGATAGCATTATGATGAGATTAGCAATGGCAATGGAGATACTACCATACACCATCATAAGCCAAAGTTATGTAAAAGGAAATCCAAGAAGCATCGCGCAAGAGCGGTCTATTGGTCTTCTTGGTTTGAGCAGGTCAACATTTACCCAATGCGTACCCTCGAGTAGTGGCTGCTAGTTTTCCTCGTCACTCAAAATGCAAGAAGCACAGGCTGGTCTGCTACAGAACAGGATGTATGAAACAAGAGGCCACTCCCCATCCAGGGCAGACTAAAACAAGTCACATATTCGGGTATTGGCGCAAGATTGAAGGGTGGTAAGAATCTTATAAGTTAAACACCTTAACAGTAGAGGATTTGTCCAAAGTTCAAGGTGGTAACTGGTAAGGATCTTATAAGTTAAACAACTTAAGCCATGGAGTAGAATGAGTTTGGCAGAATCTGAACATTTTCCTTTGGTAATATGTATGTATGTCTCTATGCACAAGCTAGCAAAGTAACTTATAGTAATTTAACTCAAAGCTATCCTTGATGCATTTCCTTTAATACTATACATATTTTTACTCTAGGGAAATGGCAGAAGGCTGCTTACCCTACTGAATTCAGACATTTGTAACTCATAAAAAATTGAAAACCAAACCTGAATCAGAAACCCCCTTCCATCTAAGATCATATAGTGTAAAAGTAAAACATACAACAATTAATCCAATAATAAGTTGAGGAGCAAAAGAGTACCTGGATATTCATGGCCTTCTTGTTGGTTTCCAGCTGACTTCCTGCACAAAATTGGGCAGTTAGTAAGTAAACAACTTTAAGCGAAAATTAACTTCAACCATACACGCGCAAAACGGGATCTTTTTGTTAGGAATAAAAATACACAATCAAAAAAAAAACTCGTCACCGTTGAATTGTGGAAGGCAGATACGTATAATTGAGGGTGAAACTGGAAAATTAATTATTGTGATTCAGCAGAAAACAATCAATCACCTTTCCCGGCTGCTTTCATCTTCTCCAGATTCTTCTCGCGAGCCATCTTAGATTTCTGACCGTTTCCGCCGCCCATGGTTGCGTTGCCCTCAGACCCTAATGCTATGATATGATTCTCTACTCTTCCAGACCTTCGGAACGGGGAACCAAAAACCTATATTTATATTTTTATTATTTTATATACCAATTAACAGTCGCGTATTGCCCTTAATTACGTAACTTTGTTGACTGGATACCAGTTCATATACGAGGACCTCATAGTAAATTCGCCACCACCGCTGCGCGCCTGCGCTGTTTTTTTATTTATTTATTTTTAATTGAATAAAAACCCATTTTTTTTTTAGGGAAAAGGGTCAAATAAGCCCTCCAACATTACCTAAGGAGTCAATTAGGCCCCTGAATATTTTAAAGTAGCAATTAAACCCATAAACATTGTATTCTGATGCAAAAAAGTCCATAAACCTGTTAATGACCTATGATCACAGGTCATTAGGATTCCGGCCAAATTTCTGGCACACTTCGGCCATATTCCGGCACAAAAGTCACTGGTGACCATCGAACGGTCGCCGGTGACTCACTGGAGAAGGCAACCACTGGGTTGCCTTCTCCAGTGAGAGAAGGCAACCTGTCGCCTTCTCACTATGAGAAGGCGCCCGCCTTCTCCGATGAGAAGGTGACCCAGTGGTCGCCTTCCCAGTGAGAAGGCAACCCAGAAGGTCGCCTCCTCTAGTGAGGAGGCTGGGTCGCCTCCTCACTGTGCGAGAAGGCGACCTTCTGTGTCGCCTCCTCACCGGAGAAGGCGACCTTCTGTGTCGTCTTCTCACTGTGAGAAGGCGACCACTGGGTCGCCAACTCCGGTGAGGAGGCGACCCAGTGGTTGCCTTCTCCAGTGAGTCACCGGCGACCGTTCGATGGTCGCCGATGACTTTTGTGCCGGAATATGGTCAGAGTGGCCGGAAATTTGGTCGGAATCCTAATGACCTGTGATCACAGGTCATTAACAGGTTTATGGGTTTTTTTGCATCAAAATACAACGTTTATAGGTTTAATTGCTACTTTAAAATGTTCAGGGGCCTAATTGACTCCTTATGTAATGTTTGAGGGCTTATTTGACCATTTTTCCTTTTTTTATGGGAACTAAAAATTTTGATCCAATTATTTATTGAAATTAATGGTTTATATTATATTGATTTTAGTATTTTAATACTAGTGTTCACGTCTGTGCAATGCACGAAATGAATTTGCTATAATATTTTAAGAATATTTGGATCGGTATATAATTATAGAAATTGTAACATCAAATATTATATAGTGCAACTGAAAAGATGATTTGGATCGATTATGTTTTGTGATTTTATCCTTACATGAATTTGACCAAATAATTGTTGAATTAATAGCTAATGTTTAGATGTAAGCATTTGGCGCTAAAACTTTGAGAATTTATATATCATTGTTTGGGATTTGTATAACTTGGGTAAATTTTTTGAAAAAAAAAACATAATATCACTAGTTCGAATTACACATTATCGAAAATATCTCTATAGACAACATTAGTAATACTAATAGCTAGAATCTTGTCCATCCTCGTCTAGTGCTAACACCTTTAGGCCATCAGGATGGGTGATGATATATGCTATTTTGTACATTTATTCACCTCTTATTCTAGTTGTTTTGAAGGTTATTTTCTGTATCCTAGTGAAATTGGGAATTGTTTGTGTGTTATATTGTCCAAGTGCTGAATTATCTACAAGGAACAACAAAGGAAGAATATTGGAGCATTTTGGACAAGTTCTGGAAGAAAAGGGAATTACACGGAAGAATACAAGTTGGAAAAGAATTGGAAGTTGCCTAATGGGCCAAGGCCCATCTACCTCCTATATATTTAACATATTCTCTACAATTGAAGGAGGTTCCCTTACAGAGTTCTGAACCCTAGTTTTTAGTTTATATTTTCCCAGCATAACATTAGATTATTTTATTTCAAGATCAGGAATCAAAGATTGAAGTTGGATTTGTTATTTATCAGATAAGTTTCTTTTTCCTTTTATTTCTTATGATGTTTATGGTTATTTATTATTGCTTTGCTTTGTTTACTCTCATCATGCGGGAGTAGTTCGTTTATGGGTTTGGATTAGGGATCCATTGTTAATCTTGATGTTCAATTGGTAATTAATTGCATAAAGGGATTGAATCTTCTACCTAGGGTTAATGTTGATTTGGGGATTTCTTTGCACTAGTTATTGGTTTGTGGCCAGAATTAATTGCTAGTCCAGGAGAGGGATTCATTACAACGACAGTTGGATGGAGACCTCGAGCCTTACCAATTTCAACCTAATTTTCCTGCTATGAAAGTAGAGGTAATTTTGGGGGCTTACAATGCTTAGGTGTTTAAGGTTATAATTGATGCATCACGACAGTGGGGCAATTGTAGCCTAATTCTTGTTATTGATTACGAAAGTAGCTGACTTGAATTCTTCAGTGCATTGCCCATAAATCCCTTGGTTAATTATTCTTTCTCTAATCCTGAGTTGGTTGGAACATCAAGATTACAATCCCCCTAATCTGGCCCATATCTTTATCATATAGTTTTCACCTTAGTCAATTGCTTTCTTTTATTCCACATCATTCAGTCTTTGTTACTTGGATTCTATAAATTCATATACTCTAGTGCCTGGTAATTCACATAGTTTCGTGCCATAACACCAATCCTCAGCGGAATGACATTACACCCTTTTTACACTCATCATTTGTGCTCATCAGGTGACTCAGAAAAAAGTCGCGTACAATTGACCGTGATTAAACACTGATTTACCCAATATGAGTTAGTGTTTGGCCTTGGCTTTTGTTGATAGTCATGACATATGCGAGCATTAATGAGAATTGTTTACAATGAAACTTGAAGGAGAATCTCATATCAGAAGAAGTGAAAGACATTTTGGGGATAAGAACTTTGATTCCTTCATGTGTCCCATTAGTAATACTAATAGAATCTTGTCTAGTGCTAACACCTTCAGGCCATCAGGATGGGTGACTCAAAAAAAAGTCGCGTACAATTGACCGTGATTAAACACCGATTTGCCCAATATGAGTTAATGTTTGGCATTGGCTTTTGTTGATAGTCATGACATATGCAAGCATTACTGAGGTTTTTAGGGCTGAATTTTCCAACTCTAGAGACTCAACATTCTTAATTAACATAAGGTTTAGTTTACTTACCTTACACCAGTTCTTGTACATATCTTCATAAGCTTCTGCGAGGTCAACATCCTCATCGTCAGTCTGTATCTCTTCATTTACCTCATGTGTAGGGTCAACATCATCCTCATCAGTTTGTATCTCTTCAATTACCTGATGTGCTCCTGTTATGATATATTGCATCTGATTTAAGTCCCTCATTACCTCACTATCTTCTACAACTTCTTCTGTAATTTTGAAGAACTTCTCGTAGCTTGCACGTTCTTCCACATCATCAGGGTGGTACATGTTACCATGGAATGCAACAAAATTTCTTGTCTGTTGTTCTGCTTTTTCACCATTGTTAGAATCTTCAGAATCAATCCAGGTAAGTGTATACGATTTCTTATCTTTGTTGTTTCCACAGTTCACTGCAATGTGTCCATAACCTCCACATTCATAGCATTGAATGCCTTTGAGCTTGAAATCTTGATTTTGACCTTTTGGCTTTTGAGTATTTCCAGTTCCACCTCATTTGCTATTTGTTTTCAGCCTTCCTTGTCCCTTAGCTTTCTTTAACATTTTGCCAAATTTCTTAGACAAAATGGCCATGACGTCGTTCATTTCTGTATCGGAGTCAGCTCTTACAAGTGCCGTAGCGTCGAATGCAACTCATTTGTTGTCCTTGTTTAGGTACCTATCTTCTTCCTCCATTTCCAACTCAAAAGTCGGCAAATTTCCCATTAAAGCATCTAAAGTTAGAGTTTTTAGATCTGTTGATTGCTTTATTGCAACAGCTTGCATCTTGAACCTTGGGGGTAAGGATCACAAAACTTTTCGAACCAGTTTTTCTTCCTCAAATGGTTCACCCGAGTTTTGTGCACTGTTTACCAGGTTTTTTACCATCGCACTGAACTCAGATACTATTTCAATTTCTTCCATTCTCAGACTTTCATACTTGGTCATGAGCAATTATAATTTTGAGACTTTGACGGATCCTATACCTTCGTAATGATTCATAAGTGCATCCCAAGCAACTTTTGCAATATCTGTGGTTGAGATCAACACAAATTGATCTGGTCCAAGTGCACTGTGAATAACATTCATGGCCCGATTATTAGCTGATGATTGTTTCTTTTCGTTTGATGTCTGATAGACGCCAAAAGTACCTAATTATTCAGAACTAATTAAGTTGATTTCTTGCCAAAACAAAGTCCTGAAGAGTGCAATTGTGTGTTTTCGTGCTATTTTACTAACAAATTGCAAAAGAGTTTTGTGTGGAGTGTTTTGAAGGATTCCCACAAGATTAAAGGCTGAAATCAACCAAAGAGAGCATGAACTAGTGAAAAGAAGAACCAATCCACGCGAGGACACACAAAGACCAAACCGGAAACAACAAAAGAGACGAAAACGGAGAAATTCACGCCCACAAGCACCACCACGCGTGTGAGCTGGCGTGGAATCATTCCAGTAACCATCCACGCCAGTCCACACGCGTGTGAGCAGGCATGGATAGGCACCAGAATCCTGCGCGATGTTTTAGTATTTAAGGGACATTTCAGTTAGGAGGAAGGAGTCTTTTGTCAATTTTTCACTTCTCACTTTGGGGGTGTTTGGAAGCTGGCTGATCAGCCATTTTCCAGCTGGTTTGACCAATTTTGGCTGATTGACTTGGTCAATCAGCCAAAATTAGTGTTTGGTAAAAGAGCTTGTTGAGATAGCTGATTTGGCCAATAAGCTGATTTTTAAAAAGCTACTTGTAGCAGCGTTTATACTTCAGCTGATTCCACTTCTTCTAAAAAGTCAAAATTATCCCTACTCTTCTCCAAGACAAACCAATTTGATTTTTTTTTTTGCAAACTAGTTTGATCTTCCTGACTCATCCCAGAACTCAAGTATATTTACAAATTAAAAGTAAAGAAAAAAAACAATGAAAAATACTACTACCCCAAGTCAAGAAACAAATTAACCCAGCAAGGAAATCATCTCCATCTATAAACTCAAAACACACAACAAATCTAGATTTTTTAGTTCACAAATTAAAAGAAAGAAAAAAAAAACACCAACAACAATGGAAATGCCTACCAATCTAAGTCAAGAAACGAATTTACATACAATTTCCATCTCCAATCGCTGGTTCTTCATCTTTGATTTCTTCGTACTGGTTCTTCATCTTTGATTTCTTCGTTTTCTTCTACGGTCTCGCCTTCTTCGCCGTTTAGCAATGCACAGAAAATCAGGGAAAATGGGTAGGGATTGCTATTTGGAGGTGGGTTGGAAAATGGGCTGGGCTTTCAAGTGATTTAATAATAATAATAATAATAATAATAAAAATAATAATACTTTGTAAATGTAATTTAAAATGTGAAAACGAGTGGCAGGTTTCTGCTTTCAAGTGAAATAATATAATAATAATAATAATAATAATAATAATTTGTAAATGTAATTAAAAATTAAGAAATTAACACAATGTCCTTATAGGTCATTTTACATACAATCAGGTAAAAGTAAACAGTTAATTTACCAAACACTTTTTTATAATCACCTAATACAATTAGTTGGTCAAACCAGCTAGCATAATCAGCTATTAACTATCAGCTAACTCAATCAGTTATCAGCTATCAGCTATAAGCTAATTGCCAAACACCCCCTTTAGGTTAGGGTTAGATAGGATTAGGGAGAGGAGGAAGAGCTCCTTGGAGAAGAGAACTTGGATCTCCATAACCTTGAGATCCTTTTGGGTAAACTCTTTCATTGAAACTTGTTTTCTCTTTGGAACTCTCTTGCTTTTTCCTTTCTCCTAAAGTTATTTGCTTTTACTTGATCTTGTAAATATGCTTTTCTATTTAAATGAGATGATGTTGTTAAAGCCTATGAAGGGCTAATCCCTAGGATTGGGGCTAGGAAGAATGGAGATTTGGTGTTCATGATCTAAAATTGATGAATGAGTTTGAATTCATTGGGGAATGTTGAAATTGTGTGTATGTTTTGTATGATCTTGTTAGATCGAGGGCCCCGATCTCTTCAAGAGTGTAGGATCATCTCTTTGGCGAGATATCGCAAAGAGATGTAGCCCACTACCCACATCTCCCGCTCTCAATCTGAGAAGATGAGATCCGGAGGGAACTTGTAGACAAAGTGTTTGACAAAATTCCCCAACCGACTGAGAATTGGGAGCTTGAGTGTGACGCCACTCAGGACAATGTTCCAAGCTCCTTCAACCATAACTCGATGGAAATCAATCCTCTACCGTATGCTTCGAACCAATCTCCATGACATTCTAGCCCCCGTCCGCTTTTATTCACATTTACTTTCCTTAAATCTTCTTAACCTTTGCACCCTCACTATTTCATTTCACCAATCTCTATATGCTCAACCTTCGTGTTATTCAAATAACTCAAGATAGTAAACCCGTATATTCTCCAACTTACCATCCGCGAGAGACACGACACTCGGGGAGTTCATGACTCTTCGTTTTACCACTTTCACATTCACTCACACCGTACACACAACATCAATGTCCATTGGCTAAGGAGTTTTTTCTTTTCTTCATTCTCGACCGTCATCATGGGTGTAGTCCAAGCATTTTCAACGGCATCCCAACACTCTTCATCCAATGATTTTATAAATGCTTTCATCCTGGCCTTCCAATAAGCGTAGTTGCTTACTCCTTTCAATAATGGTGGTCGTGAAATTGAGGCACCTTCTTCCATTCTGCAAAACACACTCGAGTATCCCTAGGATCTCGCTAACAAATTAAGCGATGCTGCTCTGATACCAATTGAAATTATGTAATGTAGATATGTAATATCGTATGAAGCAATTTAAGAAGCGCCAAAATAAGTACACAGTTGAATGTGATAACGCAGTTGGAGAACACCTCCTAATCTGCGGGGCCACGCCCAAAAAACTTTTTCACTTAAGATCAACCCACTGATTTTTACAATTACAAGGTTCAACAAATTACAAAACTAGGTCTACCTCCTATTTAAACATTAACCTCGTAAAATAACTCTATGAAAAAGTTTACACGTACAGTTTGAACCAACCTAGATTTTGACACAGCTTGTACTAATATAACATTGAGCTAATTTCTCCGGATAGTACACCAACTTTGACATTGAACATATTGCCACGACCTTGTATTTTTCATTTTCTTAATATTTCTTTACTCTACACAATTCCACATTAATAGGCATGCATACACTATTTGTTTGATTATATGCCAATTAAAGAACTAATGTATATATATAAAAATCTATGTACATAGTTCATTACTAACAGTAGAGAATGACAACACTAACTTTGACATTTTAAATTGGTGGAAGGTCAATAGTAGTAGGTTTCCTATCCTCTCCTAGTTGGCTAGGGATGTTCTTACTATTCCCATTTCCACTGTCACCTTTGTATAAGCTTTTAGCACTAGTTGAAGAGTGTTGGATGCATTTAGGAGTTCTTTAACTCCTAGGATAGTGGAAGCACTTGTTTGTGCACAAGATTGGATGAGGTTGCCAAATAAACTCATCACAGTGGAAGAAAATCTAGATGACGTGGAGAGATTAGAAAAAGGTTCATTTTAATTACATAATTTTATAAATCTATTTGTTTAATCTGTTTGTGTTTGTCTCATTGTCCGTTTGCAGAATTGATGAGTGGCAATGGAGCTACGAGTTGTGGAGTTGGTTTTTCACTTCTTCCAATTGTTGTAACTAGCTTACTTCTCTTAAAATGCAATTTATTCATTTGTTCTTTGTTTTTGTTCAATTGATATAAATTGAAACAGGGAAGGTGTTGGATAGTTGCCAATTGGCAAAATGGTAAGTGGCTGGGCAACTATTATTAGTTGCTGCCATTCTACACTTTGCCAATTGGAAGTTGGAACTATGAGGCAAGAACACGGCCATGATAATTGATACACAGGGACACTGTAACAGGTTTGATTTAGGGCTTAGAAGTCCTAAGTTGTGATGGTAATATTGTTTCTCTCACTCTCTGCCTCTCCAAATATATGATTATTCATTCATTCATATGATTATCTTACCGCCTCTATCCTTTGGCTATGATGATGCTTCCACCAATAGTTTGAAAAAAAAAGGTTGTGGATTGATATGTTGCACTGGTAGAGGGTATAACTCAACTACTCAAATTGCAATTTGCCCCCATTTATTGTCTTGACATGAAAGCTAAACCATTCTGAGCCATCTTAAATTCTTTTTAAACATTGTAATTCATAATATATGAATTGTGATTTCTGAGTTCTAACTTATTTTTTACACTCCTACATGCATGCTGGGAGTGGGTTCGAGCCTCAGTGGAGGCAACTGTTGACTCTTTGTGCTTCAGTAGGTTGAGGAAGTAGCTAACGAACAGATACTACATTGTAACAGAGTCAGTAGTACAAAAAAAAACAACTTATTTTTTAAGTTCTAACTTATTGCATTTGGTCAATATTTATTTTCATTAGGAGGATGAAGAAGAAGAAGAATAGTTTGTTACTTACTATCTGTAATCTGTAAAAGACTAAAAGGTCACTGGTCTGTTGAGTGTTGACTATTGGAGTGTTGGTTACTTGGTGGAGTTGGTCTATTGGTGCAATGTTTGGACAATTTGGTGACTGGAGTCACTTACTTAAATTGTAATTAAGTATTTTGTTAGTTACCATCTGTAATCTGTCTATCTATGGTTTATCTGTTGGTTGTTGGCATGTTGCCCGTCTTGGATTCTTGGTGACTGCCTGACTGGAGTCACTTATTTTGCATATTTGATTATTTTCTAATTTGTAAGTTTGTTAGTTGTTACTTGGTTATTTAACTTATTTTGTCAGTTATTAAGTTGTTTGATGATTTTAGTGCAATTTAGCACTTTAGCAATTTAGCATTTTATTTTATACTCTAAATCTGTAAACTGTTGTTTTGTAATTTATTATCATCGATTATTTGAATGTTATTTTTATTTCTGAAAGAGTTTTTACTCAGAATGGTCCCTCGACTATTGCTCATTCTCAATTTTGCATTTTGACTTTCAATTGCACCTAATGTGGTCCCTCGACTTTCAAAAACTCACCC
>CM008332.1:15968611-15985328 GCA_002525835.2 Ipomoea batatas
TTAGTTAGGAATTTATAGGTGTGCTTGTTGACTTTAATTGGTGGTTTAAATTAAATTTAATAAAAGAAAGAATGATTAATATTATTATAAACAAATTTGTTTACAATAAAAATCGAATGGTAACAACCTACCATATAATCTCGCCTTACAAAATAGTGCAAGGAAACATTGAATAGATATTGAGAAACTAGAATTAGTCATATCTATAAAGAACAGAATAGAGTCATAAACCTCTTAATCTTTGCTAGTAGAAGTGGGACATATTACATCTCATGTGCAATTTGATAACTTATTTAAAAAGTTCCTTATTTAAATATTATTCTTATTATACTTTCACTTTCTATATATATAATAATTGAGTAAAAATTGTGACCTTACAATAAACGACAGTAACATGTTGAATAAATAATCAAAATATAAGTAACCTACATTATAAGCAAAAATGAATTGGTTAAAATGATATGTTACGTATATTATATTTTGATTAATGTTTAAATTATTATTTTCTCCATCAGAATTTCAAACGTTTACGGTTGCACAGACCATTTAGCTGTTGGACCAACTCCTGAGATTTGACATTTGAAGTCCAATTTACAAGGTTGAAAAAAAAAAAAGTCCAATGCTTGACAATGTATGGTCCAGCGCGGATCAAGTAAAGTTAACATGCATAACACTTGCGTATCAAACTTCTATGTCTTATAAGCCTATGATAAAATTGTGTTCATAACTAAAAAAGCAGCCTATCAAAATGTCGTCCAATAGTTATACATTCCATCCGGGTCCACACTACAAGATGCACTTGTATCCAAATACAAAATTTACGTATTGAATGTTCACAACTTACATACTGAAGTAAATTATGAATATTCAGTATATAAATTGTAACATTCAGTATGTAAATTGTGGATTTTTAGATTCGAGTCCATAGAATAATTTGTCAATCCTGTCCTAATATTACGGGAAAGTAAATAGCCACTTTAGGCCTCTTTCACTAGAAATTAAATTTGGATTGAAACTTTATAATTATTAAATTAATCGTCCAACCAACTAGGTTGAGATTGCATTAAATTTTAATATTACTTATTTAGTAAGTTATTGCTATAAATAGGGTTACAATTTCCACCGCAACTATTATATATAAAAAGTGAAAGTATAATATTATTCGCTACTCATATCGATAATAAAATATTTCAATTAATGAAACAGAATTTAATTTTTATTGGTGTAAAAGTTAAACAAATCACTTTTTCAACATTAAACATTTCGCATAAGCAGCTTAATTGATCACATAGGTGAAGTTTGAAAGAAAGACCTGGCATCGAGTCTCACCAACGACAGTGTGAGAGTAGTCTCTCAAAATGAGGGGAGGGGAGGGGACTCCTTGTGCGCAATAAGCAAAAGTCTTCTCAACACCTTAAAATCAATTAAATATTCACTTTACAATTAAAGGCTTAAAGCTACTTTATCAACATTAAATAAAGTCGAGAAGATATAATAAGCCCAGCCCATCAATGATATTATAAAAGTCAAACTTAGAATGGCCATGGACTCGGTCCACCTTGCAAGGTGAACTTAGGTCTATATTCACAATTTTAATACTTTATATTCGTAATTTTAGTATTTTATGTTCACAATTTTAGAACCCTATGTTCACAGTTTTTGAACTCTATGTTCACAATTTTTGAATTCTATATTCACAATTACAGAACTCTATGTTCACAATTTCATAAGTCTATATTCAATAGTGTAACACAATTTTTGAATCTATATAACAAAATTGTGAATATAGAGTTCTAAAATTGTGAATATAGAATTTTAAAATTGTGAACATGGACGTTTTCAAAAAAAAATTGTGAACATGGACCTGGGACCCACCTTGCAAGGTTGACCCGGTTCCATAGCATAATTTGCCTTACGCACCTGTTACAACTATTATGTTGTGGTCTTGGTCCATACCGTAAGAATGTAAGATAGATTAAATCTATACTATATATAAAAGTAAAATCCTCCTATTTCATTTTTCCGCCTAAACTTTTGTAATCAATTAATTAAATATTTTATTAGTCAAATAATTAATAAAGCTTATTTGGTAAGAAAATGTAAAATGGAAATTAACGAATATCTATTAATTGGTAATATTGTTTATATATTCACGTATCAATATCAATACTCAATACTATTAATAAAAGTACAATCATCCTCTTCAACTTTCCCACCCAAACTAATATTATTAATTAATTGGTAAAAAAAATTAATAAAGCTTAATTGGTAACAAAATTTTATTTACCAAATTATAAGAATAATTAAACCATTATAATTGTGAAAATAATGGAAATAAATTCTGCGTAATAAATAAGAAAATTCCTTGAAAATTCTGTGTAATTTTTTAAGAAATAATAATTTATTAATTATTATTTACACCAATAATAATAATTCGAATACTTATCTATATTTCTATATCTATACTACTTGATGTGGTTATGTGGTATGAGCTCAATTTTTTTTGATTGGGGCTAAGCCCAATAAGCAAGGTGACAGGCCTAGGTAGAGTGATGCAAGCCAGGAGGATGATCAATGCATGTAAGGAGCAACGGGGACAGGGGTGCTATCAGGCACCACCGCCCTGGAGTGGGCATTGTGGGGAGCGATTGCCTCCCGGGCCACACCGCCCCAGGCGCGCCGCCACCCTAGGTGCCTAGGCGTGTGCCATGCCCGGGGGCATGGCGCATTCGTGTCCTTCACGTACACGCTCTTCCTTGGGGTTTGACCAAAGACTCTGGGTACGTGGATGGTGGGGGCTGTCATGACGGGAAGACGTGGGACTCATGTTTGGTGGGGAGTTGGCGCTATCTTGATACCGTGCACGTGGAGGGTTCTAGGGCCCATCAACAGTATAAAATGGGGGCTGGTCCAAGCAGATCCTCCCTCAAATCACGATCCACTCCTTAGCTCAGTGGTCAAGTCTTCCTTCCTCTAGGTGGTGTGCCTAGGTTCAAGTCTTAGTAACATAGTGGGGTTAATATTCTTTATTTATTTATTTAGTCGCTAAATTCATTATTTAATGTATTCATTCCCTAGTCCCCTTATTTATTTATTTATTATTTGGGCGGCTATTTCTTGGGTCGGTACCTTTGGACTTTGTACATACTCTGTTGGGCCTCACACCCCAATTAATAATATACTAGCTTCCTATTTGATCGTTTTACCCGGTTTATGGTGGGACCCAGTCCCGATAAAACCATCATTGGCGCCGTCTATGGGGATCCCTGCGAAAAGCGCATGCTCTAGTCTCTATCAGTTCCGTGCAAAACCCAAGTAGTAATCTTATATAAACTAGTAAGTTTACCCATGCGTTGTTTGTTTGTTTCACATGTGTTGCACATAACGAATTTATTATAATATTTTAAAAGCATTTGGATCGATATACAATTATATAAATTATAACAACGAATATTATATAGTGCAATTGATTAAATGAATTGGATCGATTATATTTTCTGTTACTCAGAGACACCTGAGCTCACTCGTCAATAAGAACATAACTTGGGGCAACGGTTAGCATTATGGAAAATAGTTTGACAAATAATTCATATATGCTATAACTGAAGGACAAAAATCATTGCAGCTATGTATATACATATAGTGATGATTTAAAATTCAGAAAGGGAACCATAAAGAATGAGGCAAAATAGACATACTCATAGACATGTGACAATCTCACATGTCAACAACAAAATAACTTGGTGTAAAATTTCTAAACAGAAATAAACCGATTAATAAATTTTGGCTCATAGGTTGCCAAACACTCTGTTACAATGTAGTATTCAACCTACGGAAGACACCTACTTAAGCACAAAGAGTCTATAGTTGCTTCCACTGAGACTCGAACCCACTCACATCATCCATGTGACACCGGGTGCCACTAGACCACAAAGACTTTGGCAGAACGCATCATCTATTCCTCCAATATTTTTTTTATGTTTTCTCCTGTATGCTCTAGTAATATTATTTGATCTTATTGTTGGGTAAAATTTGAAAAACACTCTCCTGTTAGAAAATTATGTTGCGTCAAATCTTATTTGTTGTGATTTTTTTAATTAGTAAAAATATTAAATGCTCTTTATATAAACTAGTAATTTTACCAGTGCGTTTCACGTGTGTTACACATAATGTATTTATTATAATATTTTAAAAGCATTTGGATCGATATACAATTATATAAATTATAACAACGAATATTATATAGTGCAATTGATTAAATGAATTGGATCGATTATGTTTTGTGTTACTTAGAGACACGTGAGCTCACACGCCAATAACAAGTAACAACATAACTTGGGGCAACGGTTAGCATTATGGAAAATAGTTTGACAAATAATTCATATATGAAACTGAAGGACAAAAACCATTGCACCAATGTACCTACCTATAGTGATTTAAAATTCAGAAAGGAAACCATAAAGAATGAGGCAAAATAGACCTACTCATAGAGATGTGACAATCTCACATGTCAGCAACAAAATAACTTGTGACAAAGGTATAACAGTGTTAGCACATAGATACATAATTTGATAAATGAATAGTGTTGGTTAAGACTAAAGACAATAATCAACAATTACATAGAATGAATTATTAGGATTTAAGAAGGGATTCAATTCTTGACATGATTACGTTGCTAGTATGGCATTGTTAATACTTGTAAAATTCATATTGTTTGTCTTGAATAGGCAATATAACACTGAAAGGATCCTTTAACTGGCCGATCAAGATTAATATTCATTATTCATTATTGCATTGTCTTTGCTCATCCTTAACCTATGTGTTGCCCAAATACTTAATTCTAGTGTCTTTGGGTTCAACACTCAATTAACAATACTACATGACACCAGAGAACATTTTTAATTTATTCATAAAAATAACAACAGACAACTACATACACAAAGTTACAGAAACTTATTTTGACTTAGTACACTGAAAATTGATCTACTCATGCCTGCACTTTCTACAGAAATATAAACAACCAATTAAAAGGAGACACCTTAATGTTGTCCAAATAGTAGGAGCATGCTTGGTCGGAAGCCTGCTTCACGGCGGACCAAATTGTTCAGCCCCGTCGTGCCGGCGTCCAATGAGGGGCGGCTGGGCTAAAGTGAGATGACACCATCCTGGAGTCGAGAAGTTCGACTATAGGGGTGTAGTTAACGCACCTAGGAGCTTTGTATTGGTTAATAGAAGCTCCCCTGGAAATGGCCAGATCCATAACCTCTTCAAAAGTGCCTGATTTCACCACCCTAATTTCGAGTGGCCCGATTGAATTGTCCGCCACACGGCACTGGCGATAAACGGAGTTCATGGACTCCTCCATGACTAAGCAGCATTTGTTCAGAACATCATCGGACGGAGGATTCGCAGGATCCTTCATCAGCAATTCCCAGTAAATGACATAGTGCCCAGGAATGGTTTTGGTGTCAGCAAAGCTGGTGTACTCTACCACGCTGGTGTCGAATTCGAGTAACAACGCCGTAGCGTTGTTTACAGCGGTCTGCAGTTCCGCCTCGTCAGTCTTGTCGGAGTCTATGCTCAGCAACACATTCTTTCTCCTTATGAATTTAAACTGCGGCGCCGCGTTGTGGAATCCTGTGACAAGGAGTATATCTCCGACACGGTAACGGCATAACCCGGAGTAGGTGGTGATCACGAGTTCGTACTCTTTTCCCACTTCCACATCGGCCATATCCACTGGCCGCGGCGGCGAGTCACGTGACACGGTCACTGGGTTCACCGGATCATGCGGCAGGAACTCGAAATACCCCATGTTGGGCATGATGGTGTATGAAACCTCAGAGGGAGGTGACAAGGGCTTCAAGTTGAGTCCAAAGTAGCATTTCGAGGATGCATACATGGTACAAGCCTTGGGCAAACCACCACTGTAATAGTCAAGAGTGGGTATATATTGTGCCATTGCACCGGTAACAATCACGTCAAGATATTTGGTGTTGGGCCAAATCCTCTTGATAATCCCTTCCCAATTCTCACCTTCGCACTCTCCGGCAATGAACTGAGCCAGCTCCGGGTTGGGTTTCAAAATCTTAATAACGCTGTCCCTGACGGAAGCTTCAGTGATATTAGGGTTTAAAATCCCGGACGAGATATCCTGGGCGAGCTGGCGCCAGTGGATCTGCAGAAACCGGATAGCACGGAGGAGGCCGGAGGCGAACACAGCACCGACACGGAGGACTTCTTCGCGCATCAACAAGCCGCAAACCATCTGAGCATACATGCTTTGGAAGGAGTCGATGCAGAGGATTGGCTCATTAGGGCTTGTGTAAACGTTGTAGGGATCGTGAGGCCTGTTCTTGAATTGCTGGCTGTTGTAGTAGCTCGTCAACACCGGACGTGCAAGTAAGCCACCGGGTGTCTTGGTTGAAGCCTTGGTGAACAGGAAGTACAAGCCCTTCCCTTTCTCAAGATCAGGAACATAGCTGCAATAACCCATGTAATTCCGAAATACTTAGATGTCAGATATATAAATATAATTTAACAAAAACTGAATAAAAACTTAATTATGACATTCACTTACAGATTCATCACTGGCATGAGAAGGCTGTATAACTTCTGTCGGCGATCCATTTCCTCAGGAATTGTAGGCATCAATTTTCTTTCTCCAGCACTCGTCCCAGAACTGTACATATTATTTGCATATATAGGATAGTTAGCTATTGTCAAGATTAATTCAACAAAATTAAGATATAAGAACCAAATTAAACAAATAAATTAGTATATATAGAACTTTGAGCCAAAATCCATGATCTGCAGAACTGTTCGTTGTTGATTCTAAATTTTGATTCAAAGAGCTAGATTCAAGAAATTGAGATTTAAGAATATAATATTTACCTAGTGAGAAACTCAGAGATGGGCTGTGAGGAGAGGATGGGAGAGAAATCTCCATTGGCAATACGATGAATGTAAGGATGAAGATCATCGTATGAGACCACAGGAACCTTTGACTTGAATGTTTCCCGGTCCGTAGCACCATCCAGCTTGAATTGCCGGAGGTACTCCGTTTCCCCATTCCGGCTAAGGATTTCCGCTATAACCTTCTCTTGTACGGGATCACAGTTCGTAGTCATTTCCTGAATGAAGTGCAGAGCAACGGCGTCCTTCTCACAGGCCGGAGGGCCGAGAGGGGAAGACGACACAATTGAGTCCGCACCCATGACCGGAAAATCAAGAACTGAATTGGTGGTCTGAAAATCAAGAACGAATGGATTCAAATGGTGGCAAGACAAGTGATCAATGATGAGATCGATGAGATGTTTATAAGTTGCTGTGTAGAATTAGAGAATATGCTTCACTTTATATAGAGCTGCATGGACTGCTTGTCGACGTCACTCTCCACGTAACCTCTTCATTGGACGTTTGACGGAGAGCTCACCCTGCGTTGGCATTTTAGTATTTTTGTCGCCGGTGCTGTCGATTGAGGACTGTCCGGGAGGGAACATGTGGACCCACATACGGTATTTTGTCAGGTCCCAGGTTGGCATGTGGCCCCAAATTGTCGGCCAGCTCAGCAACACCCAGCTAATGATTTTTTGTCTTCTCTTGACCTTATGACCCTTTCTAGTTATTTTTTTGGTCAAAGACAAGAATAAGCCTGCCGGCTTACCAGGCAATTTTCACTGTTCATGGTAATTATTAGAAAGAAACTTTATACTTAGCGCCATAATTAATTAATTAAAAATAAAGCTAAAACCATTTTAATAAAATAGAATTTCAAATCTATCCACGAGATAAAGCATCATGAAAATGAATATAGTTGTGCCACCATCACATAGACATTATCGATGAATTTATTAGAATTTAATTTATGTTTTGGGAACTTGTTTATTGTCAAACATAGCAATAAGTGAAAAGGTTAGTTATGTAGGGCACTAGGAGAGGTGGCTGTCGGTCTTGCACAAATTAACATTAGGTTCATGACTTTTCCATCAAGCTAGGGTTCACGTACTACTCACTACTTTACTAGTTCAGTTTTTACATGTACAATATTTGATGTCCTTAACATTGTAAATTTTTTATTTATTATTGATAGGTAAATATGAAATTAACTTTAATTGATTTAGAATATATATGATGTGAGATATTGCAGAGGATGATGGCTCAATTTTGGTATTGTCTAGTTTAATTTAGAATATTAGTGTAATAATAGAGATGAAAATGGAATTTTGGGCCTTTTTTTTTTTTTTTTTCTTTACATTATTATTATTTTAAAAGAGACAAGTAAAGTGATTATATCAATCGCAGTAGATAATCGACTTTATGAAGTATATATAATAATTAAAAGAAAGAAAGAAAGAGAAAGTGGTACAAACAGTAAAAATAAATTGTTTCAGAATTCGAAAAACAAAAACTCACGAGACAAGGAATACCTACTGTTCAATGATATCTTTCAAATTTACTTTCACAATATAATTAAGGACCCTAGCTCACAAAACAATGCCACTTGCAGTACATGCCTCCACCAAGTTAATCATTTCAATATGTACAATTTTTGATTAATCAGATTTTACCTCGATTAAAACATCTAAACGTTTTTTTCTCACGCAATTCGTAGCTCTTTAGAAAGGATCATATGTTTTTATATTGTGATATTAAAACATATAATATTATAGATAACAAATAATACGTTAACAACACATTTAAATAATTTAAATTCAAGGAGAAAAACTGCAAAATCTTATCCTTTGATTTTGTCATCACTATCGTCTTTATTCTATAAGTTACTTGTATTAGGAAATTAGTTACATGTCATTTCATATCCAGCCAAGAAAAAAAGGTTGAAAAAATTATAATAATAATAAATTGTAATCAAACTTATCTTTATGGCATGATCCACGACAGTGTTGTTAGGTTAAATTGAAAAAAAAAAACAATAATAAACAATAGTGATTTAATGGGTTATTAATAAAAGATATTGACGAGAAAACTTGCATCTACTATCTGATGGTGTGCTTTGGATAAACTCACTCCTATAGTCCTATGTAATAACTCACAAATCAAACAAACAAGTAAGTCACATTAGAAAGATCACGTGCGATAACCCAACAAAGAGACAAATTAACTAAATTATCCTTTAATTTTAAATTAAAATAGACTTAGCTTATATCACATAAATTACTACCCGAGGCCAAAATTACACAATTAATGAATTATTACTTTAAGAGCCAAGATTGCATAAATGAAAATTGAATCATGTGCTCCATCCAACTAAAAGCCTAAGCTGATAGTTGGACTGCACATATTATATTTATTCGGAGATTCAAACCCATGATCTTTTGCATGGCTCTGATACCAAATTGAATCATGTGCTCCATCCAACTAAAAGCCTAAGCTGATAGTTGGACTGCACATATTATATTTATGCTCACAATGAAAGGTAATAGGTTATTGGTAAAAGCTATCTATTAGGGGTAAAATTTCTAAACAGAAAGAAACTGATTAATAATTTTTGGCTCATAGGTTGGCCAATGAACTATAATTTTCTCACAAAAGCTAACTTAAAAATGGAAGTTTGACAAATGGCTTATGAACTAGTCAAAGTATTTCCTTGATGTAAAACGCATCATCTATTCCTCCAATAATTTTGATGTTTTCTCTTGTATGCTCTAGTAATATTGTTGGGTAAAATTTGAAAAAAAAAAAAAAAAAACTCTCCTATTAGAAAATTATGTTGCGTTAAATCTTTTTTATTGTGATTTTTTAATAAGTAGAAATATTAAATACTCTTTATATAAATTGTTATAAATCGAGTATAATTTTATTATACATTTTATTTTGAAAAAATTTAGAATTATAAATTAAATTAATTAGGGCATAATAAGGAAAAGTTGGATGCTATATACTGATGTTGTGATATAGTGACAATGTGGATTTAAAAGAGTTGCCAACAAGTATAGAATTAAGGTGTGTTTGGAAGCCCGAAAAATGATTTCTGGAAATCATTTTCCGGGCTTTGAGTGTTTGGCTGTAGTTGGAAAACCCAGTTAACGAAAAATGATTTCCGTTGACTGGGAAAAACAAGGCCTAAATGGCGGAAAACGACTTCCGCCAAATTTGGGCGGAAGTCATTTTCCGCCTTCACCGCCCAAGAAATTCCGGCAGAAACCATGTGGGAAACCATAACATGGTTTCCGCCGGAAACCAGAGGCACGGTGCTCTGGTTTCTCGCCGGAAACCAGAGCACTGTGCGGTGCTCTCTGGTTTCCGCCTTTTTTTTTCTTGTTTTTTTTTTGTTTTATATAAATTAAAAATAGTGTTAGTTTATATTTTTATATTTTAAGTAAAATAATAAAAATATATAGGAAAAAGTGTCAAATAGGCCACTGAACTTATCGTTTTTGTGCAATTGGGCCATTGAACTTAAAAAGTGTGCAATTTAACCATCAAACAAGCAAAATTTGTGCAATTGGACCATTTTTACAAAAAATTTATAGTAAAATACAATTATATTACTAACATATATGTATTAAAAGTGGTATTTTCTTCTACCATACTAGTTGGGAGTCAATATTGAAATGTTTTTAACTCAAATTGAATTAAATTTTTTTGTAAAAATGGCCAAATTGCACAAATTTTACTTGTTTGATGGTTGAATTGCACACTTTTTAAGTTCAATGGCCCAATTGCACAAAAGCTACAAGTTCAATGGCCTATTTGACACTTTTTCCAAATATATAATTATACATTTATATTCATTTTCCGGAAAATGAACTAAACACACAAAGACAGTTTTCCAAAGTGCAACCAAACACTGGAAATGAACTCATTTTCCGGAAAATAACTCATTTTCCAGAAAATATTTTTCAGAAGTCATTTTCCTGCTTTCCAAACACACCCTTAGTGTAATAATATAATGTTTAATTTGTTTATTACTACTGCTCATCATTGAATAATCAAACTGGACAACCTCGGCCTGATCGGACGGACAGGATTTCTCAGTACTGTGCACAGCTACCAAAGTCGTCTTCCTTCATGTGTAGCACGACCATTCCTTGCCCCCCAAATTATTTTTATACATTTATCTGTTTCGGTTCGTTGTTGACTACCACAAAATTGACTTTTGACCATATTTTTTGCATGCGTGCATTTTAGATAAATTGATCAAGCTATTAACTAAGTAATCATAAGATTAGATGTTTTGAAATTTTATTTTAATTGGAGATGGTCAGGTTATGAACAATTTAAATTAATTTACTTTCTCGTGGTTCTTTGTCGTTTAAGTCAAAGGTAAATTTTATTTTATATAATAACTGTGGGTTTCTTTCGTTATCTCACTATTATAACACTCACATATTTAGTAGAATTATATTTTATTTTGACAGAATTAATATTCTTGTAAAACATGTATTTTAGAAGATACAACATTCAAAAGCATTGTTGTAACAATGATATTATAAATTTAATCGTCGTATATTAAAAACAGTATAATGGAATTATAATTTTTAATAGTAAATATAACATTCAAAAGCATTGTTATTATTTGGAAGAAAAATTACAAGACAAGTAACTGTAGTATTATTCATTACCAGACGATAAAGTTGCTGTGTATTGGTAAAAGGGTGGATTAAGGACGAATTAATAGCAACCTTAATAATCATTGAATTATCAGAAAAACCTCTGCCACCCAATTCTAGCTAGCTATGATTTCTATGGGAAGTTAATATATAAGAGCACAGTTTACTTCGTGTATACTTTCAAATAATAATTAAAAAAATTTCACTTGACATTCAAAAAATTAATAAAGTAATATTTACTCCGTGCATATACAATCGTACAGACTTTCATGGCCAGCATCCTTATCCGATTTCTCAATTTCTTCTTCATCTCCCTTTAGGTTTTTGTAGTTTTTGCCTATTTTATTTATTTATTTATTTATTTATTTATTTATTTTGCATCTTTTTGGGTCATCGCTTGTCTTGTTGTAATTTGAACGAAAGAAGATATTATAGCGTCTATGGCTCTATCTCTTCGATTCTTCTATAAATTTAACTTTTTCCTTGCGTGCAATATAAAAAAGTTAGACATTAAATATATAAGGACATAAAATTGTGTAACATGCATTATCATATCAAGTTAGGTCTTACATTTGGCCTATGCCCTTCAGAAATTTTAAAAAATATGTAAATTAGGATTCAAGATAAGTGTGATTGTGATGTGTTTGCTATTCGATTTGCAAACAATTAGTTTTTCTATTAATGTGTCTAATTAAGCAAGTTAGTCTTGTCTCATAATCCCCTCTTGAGATTAAACAGATAAATGTTGATGTAATATCCCTAT
This sequence comes from Ipomoea batatas, assembly GCA_002525835.2. Classification (NCBI taxonomy): domain Eukaryota; kingdom Viridiplantae; phylum Streptophyta; class Magnoliopsida; order Solanales; family Convolvulaceae; genus Ipomoea; species Ipomoea batatas. Next base: position 15,980,948 of record CM008332.1, read on the forward strand.
ATATATATAATCCCTTCTCCCAAAATGACATATTTTTTGTTTGATATATACAAGAACATATATATAACACTAAGGGTATGTTTGGTTGACGAGTTTTGGTATAAGGTATAGGTATCAAAGTGATTGTTATTGTTCTGTTGACAAGTTTTTAGAATACTATCATGGGTTTGGAATATCCCATTAATTAAAAAATTCATACCCTTATTAAATAAGGGTTTCATTTTCATTTTCCTTCATCCTTTCTTCCCCAACTATTAATAATCATTCACATTCCACTTTACTACCAAACATGCAAAATACTTTCACCAAAATCCATTACTCTTATCAAGTATTTGATGCTCATACCAAATCCGATTCCCATGTGCGAACCAAGCACACCCTAAATATGGTCATATACATGCATGTCCAGAACACCACTAATCATACACTATAGACAACTTGTTTCTACACATGTATTCATAATATATGTCTATGCATGACAACCTCGGATTGCGCAGTAATCTTCAATTTATTGGTACCCAGCTAATTCAATTCCGGCAACTCCAACTCTCCAACCCTAAAATTGCACCAATATTTTTATTTCTAGCATTTCATCATTTATATTATGTATGTCTCAAATATTACTCTAAAAGTTGACAAGCACTAACAAAATTGAGTGAATTAAGTTAGGGTTACATATAAATATGGTATTTGTAATCAAGGATGTATAATTAAAGAATTGATTAGCTCTCATAAGTCTAGACACACAGTTAAATCACATAAATTTGGTGTCCTTTCATTTTTGTTTGATTTCTTGAACACATCTTTCTGAACAATTTTTATAATGGCATTACTAAATCTTAGGAAAACAAAAGCAATAATCCTAATCCCTTTAAAATTTCATTTTGATTTCCCTATTTGATCAAAAGATTAAAGATGGAAGCAGGCTAGAATGGTCGTTCTTATTGCGACATGGATTGGCGTGGTGGAATTGTTCTTTTCTGCCCGGATTATATGTATAGTGTGATTTGTGAGCTAGCTGTCCATATATATGTTTCAACCCTGGGAAGTGCCTCTAATTTCTTCAATTAATTGTCAGAAAAAATTTTCCAAGAAGAAAAAGGTGGAAAACGACGAGTTCTAGAAGGTCGGACAACGCACGTGAGGAGCGGGGGTATGTTTGAAAAAAGCAAATCAAGAGATTGTATTTCTGTTCTGAAACCTATACTGCAAAAACATTGAACCCACTCTGAAAGGACATCATTCAACCATTTACGTTGGCCTAGTTCAATGTCTCGCCTTCCTATGGTTTTTACAGTGATATGATGTACCATCCATTCTCTGCACATTTTGACTTGCTCCACTGTCTACTACCTTTATTAGGCCAAAAGATTCAGATTTCAAAGATAAACCTCGTAAACGCTGCAAAGTTAGTCGAACAATTCATTTGGTAATTACAATGTTTAAATATAATTCTCTGTGAAAGTTTTTTTTTTTTTTTTATGTGAAAGTTATTTATTGACATTCTTGGTTTGAATAGTTAGCTATGGACAACTTAAACTAATTTATCTCTTTATAATATTTTGTCGACTACTATCACAAGGCTAATTTTATTAGGCAATTGAGAATGATGGGCAGCCAAAGTAATTAGACAATAGATTTTGTAAATATATATAAGGTTCTAAGTTCGACTTATCGTGAAATCTGTCAATTGAACTTTTTGATTTGACTCGAGAGTATATCTTAGAATAATGATTGCAGGGTTTTCCATAAATTAAAAATAAACGCATACATAATCATACATATGGACTAAAAAACGCTTTGTAATTGTAACTATAATTAAGATTCTAAGATCAACTTATCGTGAAATCTGTCAATTGAACTTTTTGATTTGACTCAAGTTTATATCTTAGCTAGAATAGTGACGGGAGGGTTTTCAATAAATTAAAAGTAAACGCATACATAATTATACATTTGGACTAAAAAACGCTTTGTAATTATGAGTTTCTAAGTTTGACTGTACTCCTCGTGAAAGTTGTCAATTGAACTTTTTGGTTTAAGTCGAGAGAGCATCTTAAAGTAGTGATCGGAAGATTTTCCGTAAATTAAAAGTAAACACATCCATGGTTTGGTATATAGGACTGAACACGTGATTCAGAGACTAGGAACAAGTAGGTGTGGTGCAATTCTCCGGCCTAGTGATTGTAATGGCCGGCGTTTACGTACGATGGTTTCATGGATCAATGATATATAGTTTAATCTAAAATGGAATATTAGCAAGTTAACAGTATTGTTTAGGCGTGGTCAGATGTGGGTTGTTTTTCAACAAATCAGAAATGTAAAGTATTCACCACCCAATAATATATATACGAAGGAATATCTAACTTTGCCTTAATTTGACCAAACAAATCATGGACACTGGAGAAGAATTTAAGCTGCATCAGTAGCCTTAATAGATAAATAATATCCACAAAAACAACCTATCTACCCTGACTGCTACCGCTGCCTAGGTTGGGAATAATCTATTCTTAAAGTTTTTTTTTTTTTTTTTTTTTTTTGGAAATAATCTATTCTTAAAGTTGAATATTCAACAATCAATCAACCTCTGAAATTTATTTTTTATAAGTGATTTTCAGGTAAGACTGTCTCACGAATTTTTATATGTGAGACGTATCGAGTCATGATAAAAATATAATATTTATGCTGAAAAAACTGTAATATTTTTAACCCTAGATAAATTGTAGGATTAGAGCAATAATTCCTTTGATTAGAAACTTTTAGACTTTTGAAATTAGATAGATTCTTTTGTTTTAATTTGTTTATTTTTAATATATTAAAAAGTGTTGGCTCAAGTGGAAGGTGTTAGAGTTACTTAAAAAGTATTATATTATACAATAACATCATTGGGAGAGTTACTTCAAATAGAGTCCAATTGAGATATAATTAGATTATTAGCCGTTCATCACAAAATGTGAATATTAGATTAATGTAAAAATAAGTAAATTATTTTTCATTCAAAAGGATGAGTATAGATTACAATATATGTATTATCTTAAGATAATTATAAATACATATTAATTGATTACTTTCTAGAAAGTTTCAATAGTCAATACAACACAACAATAACCTATATTGCAACCCTCTAAACAAGGCAAACTAAACACTTTAATTTATTTGTGATTAGAATTGATTCCCGGACATGAGTAGGCTTTTGACATTTCTAACTCTAACTGCCTTTATCAGCCTTTTGCTTAAGATTTTAGATATTTGAAATAGGGTAATAAGATTCTTTTGTTTAAGGTTAATATGTATGACCAATTAATCACTTGCCCACTTTAACATGAAATTTGGGATAAAATTATGCATATGGGAAATTCCCTAAAAAGTAATATCTTTCCTTGTTGCAAGTATTAGGATGCAAGTACTTTGGAGAACTTACGAGCTTTTAAAATATTCGATTTACCTCCTCCATTAAGATTTTAGGGCAAAAGTGACAAGAACCTTAAAAATTCACAACTCATAAAGATCAAATTAAATCGATATAGGTTTACGCACACCCTATTTTAGCTGAATTCATATGTATGCAACACCCTTAGGGGGTGTTTAGTTCAAGTTATATAAGATAACTAACATGATATTTGCTTGGGAATATAATATTCACATGTTTGGTTCAAGTTATGTAATTTTCCTACGGGATGAAACATAATCTCTACATGAAGTTTTTAGTTATTGGAAGGGAATGTGAGATACACCCCAATTTCTTATGTAATCTCACATTCCGTTATCTTATTATTAATATTGAGCTTTTGGCATTTTAATCAATTTATTTTTTTTCCGTTGTCCTATATATTTACATACTTCAGTTTTAAACCAAACACATGAATCTAATATTTTCTAAGGTAATCTAGCATTTCGTGAACCAAACACCCCCTTAGAGAACTGCCACCAATTGAGACTCAATAAAGACAAGGGTGTGTTTGGTTGGTGGGTTTAGACATAAAGTATGGGTATCAAAGTGATTGTTATTGTTTGGTTGATAGGTTTTTAGAATACTACTATGGGTTTAGAATACCCCATTAATTGGAAAAATCATACCCTAATGAAATAAGGGTTTCATTCCCCTTCCTCCTTTCTTCCTCAACTATTAATAATAATTCCCATTCCACCCTACTACCAAACATGCAAAATATTTTCACCAAAACCATTACCCTTACCAAGTATTTGATACCCATACCGATTCCGATTCCCATGTACGAACCAAACACACCCTAAGTTAGATTAGTCTCATTCATCAAGTTACAATAATATTCATAATACCTAATTTTTAGTTTCAAAAATTAATTTTAGTATCTAAATATGAGGCAAGATAAAACACATAATTTCTCAACCAAAAAAAAAAAAA
>CM008332.1:16001890-16024412 GCA_002525835.2 Ipomoea batatas
TTTAGGTTACACAACTCATAGGTAAGCAACACCCTTAGGGAACTGTCACCAAATGGAACTCAATAAAGACTTAAAGTTGAATTAGTCTCATTCAACGAGATACAGTGAGATTCATAATACTTACATTTTAGTTTCAAAAATTAATTTTATTTTCTACATATGAGGCTAAGATAAAACACATAAATAGAGACAGAAGAAAGGACTATTATCTGTGTCCTAATCCACGTGCAAAACGAGACCACTACCCAACGAGAATTTTTCCATGGAGTTGGCTGCTAAATTCGTAACTAATAATTCAGAGACAAGAAAGGATTGAATACTACGGATTACCCACTCAATTTCCACTGATCCATTATGACAGCATAGAAAACAATAATCTGTGTAACCTAAAATTAAGACAGTTGACCACAGATCATGGACCAAACTCTGGTTATGGAGAAAATGAGAAATGAAAGTGACAACACAGTTATAGCTGCATCTATATAGATTATATGTGACAATTTTTAGGTCAACTTCCTTCTGTTCAGCGATTGATAAAGTAACAAGAATACAAACATTTCAGAGTCACAAGATCTAGATCAATCTCAGGTCAAGTGTGAATGCTGGAAACTAATTGAATATTAGAATCACAATTCAAATCGAATACGAAAAGAAACCCTAAGAACATTTCCTGTACTGTCTAGATTATTGTATTGTCTACAATAGAATTCAACACGGACAAGGTGTACCTAAGAACATTTCTCTGTACTGTCCGGATTATCGAATTGTCTACAATAGAATTCAACATGGACAAGGTGTACAAGAAGCAGGAACTGTCTCATTTTCAGTTAATAGGTTGGAAGTCTACAATATGATGTTCTGTCTGTGGGATAACAGTTCATTACAGTTATCAAACAGTTACCAGAACTATGCTTCAGAGATGCCTCAGAACAAGAGCAATGAAGAAGCTTCAAGGAGCAGAGGAATATTTTTGGGTAGTATTTTATTCGTACAATAAATCTTGTCAGAAGAATGTCAACTAAAAATACAGAGGGAGAAATCCCAACAACATACAGCAAATGATTCCACATATCATCATCCATTATAAGTGAATACCAAAAAAGGAACTAAAGCTTACAGTTTTGCTAAACCAGGACAAAATGGTATATTATCTTCCATGGTTTGACTGCTTCTTTACCACAATGTTTGCTTGCTAACATCTATTGCTATAAATTTCAAGTACCTGTCAAAAAAACAAGACCATATTACTAATTTAGTGATGACCCGGGCATGGAGAAGGGAGATACGATGTTTTATCAGGTGATGTTTAGCAATATAAAGAACGTGGATATAAAACAATGCAACCACCAGAACAAAACTATCTAGTTACCAGCAGCACAAGGCTTTGATTCATGATACAATATAAGAAATTCATTAGAAAACTAGAACGAAAATTAAAATAAAATAAACAAATAAGCTTCAAAAAGAGGATTGCAATCTATACCGTATGGACCAATTGACTATAATAGCAGTTCACCTCACATTAAAACAAATACAGTTACATAAAGAGCAAGAGAGAGAGAGAGAGAGCATTCAATATTTCAAGCTGCATTTCTAGTTCTACCAAAAAATAGATTCAGACTGTTTACATGACAACTCAAGAAGGATCCTTTGCTTTGCTACATTGCCTACATACAGAGAATCAGAATTGTCCTTTTTTATAAAGTTTTAGAGATTCAACTAGTTCCAAATTAAGCTCAAATATCTTAAGCATTTTGAATCTCTTAAATAGAACTTTTATAAACCAAATCAGCATAAGAATCTGAGATTTTGAAGTACAGACCTAGATTAAATGATAATAGTTAACTCCCAAAAAATGCAAAATCACAAAATTGGAGTGACAAGAAATATAAAAAATTCTTGACAATCACAGGATTAGGTTTAACTTCTAATGCAGAATCACAAAAATGTAGTGACAGGATTAGATTAATTAAGGTTTAACTGACAATCAACACCATATTACTACAGTAACCAGTAGGACTCACAGTTCATAAAAAACTACCGATCAGGGCAAGTGCGACAGAAAAAGGTACCCTGAGACAATTCGCAGCAAGAGCGCGCCTCCACTTCGATGTGCGAAGTCAAGCGAGCCGCCGCAAGCGCGCTGTGCAGCGGCAGTAGCGATTGAGTACAACCTAATATTCCATTAGTCCTATATATAACAAGATAATCACCACAATTTTAGCGAGCTCAAAATTGAATGCAACTAATAAGAGATTAGTTCAGAGGGAGAGGAACCTGGGTAGAATGCCGGAAAGAAGACGGCGAGATTGAAGGCGCTGGCCGAGAAGCGTTGGTGAGCGGAGGAGGGAAATGGATGGCGTCGACCGAGGAGTAGCCGTCCTTGCTGTAGACAGAAGAGCCCGGGAGAGCGATCCGTAGCGCCCAGCCATTGCTATTCCAAGGTTTTAGACGCTCCAACTTCCAACTGAATCAGGGTTTAGCCCTACACAGTTAGTCAGTTACAGACTTACAGTACCATCATTGGAGATTTGGAGTAACCTTGAAAAATGAATGCCGCCTACCCCATAAGCCCAAACTTTGTTGGGTTGCTTATAAGCCCAAATTAGAATCTAATTCACTGATTAGTCATTTTTGCCATTTGGGCCATTTGCCCAACTAAGCCGAACTTCTTTTTTTTTTTTAATGACGAAAGAAACATACGATCACTATCTAATAATGTACATCGAATAAAATTTGTTTCGTAACTAGGGGTGTTAGCGAACAGAGCTTTCGACAAATTACTCGTGTTCGAGCTCGGTAAGTGTTCGTTTATGTTCGTTTGTTAAGGTAAACGAACATTAACAAACAAAATTTAGAGCTCGGTTAATAAACAAACAGAGTCTAGACAATGGTAAGCTCGTTTGCTAAGTGTTCGCGAACAAGCTCGTTTGTGTTCGTTTAGTAGTGTTCGTGAACAAGCTCGTTTGTGTTCGTTTAGTAATGTTCGCGAACAAGATCGTTTAATGTTCGTTTAATAATGTTCGCAAACATGTTTGCAAACATATAAATTGTTCATGAAAGTAGATTATTTATTGTTCACGAACAAATTGTGTTCACGAACATGTGCAGGTGTTTGGTTATTAAATGTTCATGAGCGTGTTCATGAACGTAAATGAACATGTTTGTGAACATGTTTGTTAACGTTTGCGAACACGTTCGTGAACGTGTTCGTTAACGTTAACGAACACGTTCGTGAACTTGTTCGCGAACGTTAACGAACACTAACGAACGCTTAACAAACGAACACGAACAGAATTTTCAAACACCTTAACAAACGAACACGAACACGAACAACCCAAAATCCTTAACAAACGAACACGAACAACCTCCGTTCGTTTATGTTCGGTTCGTTAACAGCCCTACTCGTAACTCTATTCAGTAAAGGACTATAATAAGGTAAATCAACACGCCTTGTGACCTAAACAGCCAAAGAAATATAGGAAGGTAAACCAACCTAAGTTGTTCACTTGTTCATAGCTGACCAACTCAAACCAAAGAAATACAAGGAGGTAAACCAACTTAAGCTGTCTATAGTTGACCAACTCAAACCAATAACTTCAATATGCTACTCCGACTTGGAGTGCAACTGTACTATTGTAATTATTAAGCCAATAGTTTAATCAATTTGATTCGCGTTGTTCATTATAACCTCTTTTTTTTAGTTAAGGAGAAGATGTTTTATTTTTAATAGGAAAAATAACATTTTTGCCCCTTCAATTACATGTTTATAGTGTTTTTCACTCGGTTATTAAACTAGTACAATAATACTATTCCACTCACTCAGTTATTGGTCATGGCTTTCAGGGCAGCTTCATCATTCTTTTACCATTCAAAGCCTTGAAGTGCAGGTTGGAAATTTCAATATACAAGTCAAAATTGAAAACTAGCAGCACGTAGAAAAGTCTTCTAACCAGATATTATAAATTTATAATAAGGTCCAAAAATAAGGAATTAATCTAAGAAAAGATGATGGAAGCAACATTGCCATACATATTTCTCTGTGTTATTTTCCTCTTCATAGCTTTGAAACGTTTCTCAGGAAGAAGATATCATAACCTTCCGCCCACTCCCTTTCCCAAACTCCCCATCTTAGGCCATCTCCACCTCCTCAAACCGCCAATCCACCGGAGCCTTCACAAAATCTCCCTTAAATATGGCCCAATTTTCACAGTCCAGTTCGGCGTCCGCCGTGTGGTGGTGGTGTCGTCACCGTCGGCCGTGGAGGAGTGTTTCACCAAGAACGACGTCGTTCTAGCCAACCGCCCTCGCACCATGGCCGGTAAATACCTCGGCTACAATTACACCAACTTATCCGGCTCCCCCTACGGCGATCACTGGCGCAACCTCCGCCGCATTTGCGCGCTGGAGATCTTCTCCACCAGCCGTCTCAACTCCTTCAAATCCATCCGGCAAGACGAGGTCAAGATTCTGATGCAGAAATTGGTTCAATCTTCGCGACATGGGCTCGGGACAGTCGAGCTGAAATCTAGGTTTTCCGAGCTGTCCTTCAACATAATAATGAGGATGACCGGTGGAAAACGGTATTTCGGTGTGGAGGAAGACAACGAGGAGGCTATGGAGTTCAGGGCGCTTATAAAAGAGGCGTTTTTGTACGGAGGAACATCCAATCTCTTGGATTTTCTGCCATTTTTAGGGTGGATAAATTACAAGAATCTGGAGAACAACTTGAAGAAGCTCAGTGAACGGATGGATTCATTCTTGCAAGGGCTAATTGATGAGCACCGCCGTGACAAGAGCAGGAATACCATGATTGATCATTTGCTCTCTCTGCAAGAATCACAACCAGAATACTACACAGATCAAATCATCAAAGGGCTTATGATGGTAAGAACATATGCCAATCTATTTGATAATCATACTATAATTTTCATCTTGTTTACTCCTTAGTCCTTTACAGGATAGATTTATTCAATACATACTCTCTCAAGCGATGATAACTCCAATCAAGTTGATTGGAGGATTAACTTGCTAACCATAAAATTATAAATTGAATTTCTAAATTGAACTGACTGTTACCTTAACTTACTAAGTTACAAGGCTAGATTTATCTTGTGGGCACCTTGACATAGTTACCGAGGGTTTGCCTTATCACCCAAAATAAACAGACTGAAATTTACATATGCATAGGGCATAGACTGAGTGTAGTAAATGAAATGCAGGTTATGTTGCTAGCTGGAACGGACACCTCTGCAGTGACAATGGAGTGGGCAATGGCCATTTTGCTTAACCATCCAAGGGTGTTGGACAAAGCCAGAGCTGAGATTGACAATCTTGTAGGACAAGAACGGGCTATTGAAGAAGAAGATCTCCCGAAGCTGAAATACTTGCAGAGTATTATTTTAGAGACATTACGATTGTTTCCAGCTGCGCCATTACTAATACCCCACTACTCATCTGATGACTGCAAGATCGGGGGATATGACATTCCCCGGGGCACAATGGTGTTGGTGAATGCATGGGCCATTCACAGGGACCCCGAGGTCTGGGAAGACCCCACAAGCTTCAGGCCTGAGAGGTTTGATGGTGGAGAGGGTGAGTCAACCAAGGTGCTGCCTTTTGGAATGGGGAGGAGATCATGTCCGGGTTCTGGACTTGCCCAGAGAGTTGTGGGGTTGGCTTTGGGATCATTGATTCAGTGTTTTGAGTGGCAGAGGGTTGGGGAAGAAGAAGTTGATTTGGCTGAAGGGAAAGGAGTCACTGCACCTAAAGCAGAGCCGCTTGTGGTTAGGTGCAAAGCACGCTTTTGCTCACGAAATTCTGTCACAAAAGGCCTATTGATGAACAGATTCTATGGCACCATACTGGGATGATGTTTTTGGTTAAGGAGAAGATATTTTGTTTGTTTTTTTCCTTTTTTTTTTTGTTTTTGTTTTTGTTTTTGTTTTTTATTTTATAATTAGAATGTATTGTGAGTTGTGACAAGTGATGAACACATACTATATATACACTGAGTAGTCATTGTTAGGCCCACATGGCAGCTCAACGTACTGTGTGTCACAAGTATTCATTATTAGGATATTTTAATTTCTATGCATTTATTGTTAACTTATATTGAATATTTTTTTTTGGTAAATAAATTATATTGAATATTTACAGTTGATGAATTTGATAGCGAAATATATATTTTGGATGTTTTATGCTTTAAATGTTATTTATGATATAGGCAAACAAATTCAAAGGTAAAATAAAAGTGTGCAACATTACATTATATCTCACCCAAAATGATTTCTACTCGTTAATTTGATCATATATATATATATAGATTGCTGAAGAAAGATACAATTAGAATTAACTTAAAGGATTACAACTCTTGCCAAAGACCTTGTGATCAAGTGGCTCCCGATGTCTCGATTAATACTCTCACATAGATGATGGGAGTGGGTTCGAGCTTTAGTGGAGTCAATTGTTGACTCTGAGTGCTTCAGTACTTATACTACATTGTATTGTCATAATTATATCGATATTAGTATAATTACAATTAAACAAAGGTCATTGAATTTTTATTTTATAATTACAATTAATTTTTTGATAATAAATATATATATACATATATGTATATATATATATGTATATATATATATATATTGTTTTGTTTTGTGTTTTTTTTTTTTTAATAATTGGAATGTATTGTGACAAATGAATAAGTAATGAACACATACTAATATTACTATATATACTCTCAGTCATATCTTTAGTATTCATTGGTAGGCCCGCATGACAACTCTTTCATAAGTGAAATTTTTTTACAAGTATCCATTGTTAAGATATTTCAATTTCTATGCATTTACTGCTAAATTATATTGAATATTTACCGTTGGTGAATTTGATAGCCAAATATTTATTTTGGATGTTTTTCAATTACAATTTTGTTCTTTCTTTCAATTCATTTTGTGTTTATCATATCTAGCATGGGTGGCTAGTTACCTTCTAGGGATTGAATTGTGAAGTCATTGCATAATGCTAGTGTGAAATTACATTGTCAATTTGAATTTGTGATCTTCTGTATATTTTATCTTCTTGTTGGAAATGGATGAATTTGTATGTTGTCTTGTGAATTAGGGCCCAATTCATGAGATGTCATGGGTATCTTTCTCATAGGCAAGAGATTGCTAGGGATAGGTAGACTCTCTTCCATTTGTTTTCCCTGCCTTAGATCCGAGAGGACATAGTCTGGGACAAGGCGTAGCTAATGTGTCCGATGAAATGACTCAAAGGGATTGGGTGACACTTGGGTGCTCCCTTGACCTTTGAGAGGCCGTTAAAATCGGAATGGCGACGATACATACTATGAAAACCTTTCTAGGAGAGTAGTAAACACTAACACAAATCCTACCTCAAAGAGCACTAGAGACATGTTGCAAACTTGCAATGGCTAAGCAATTCAATTTACTTTTAATTTCTTGCATATTGTATCTTTATTTGTGAAAACTTGCCCCTTTACTTTTGTGAATTTTACACGATGCATTGTTTTGAATCTTGTGTTGACGCCTTTGGATTGATCCCTGCAAACTACATCTCCACAACTCCAATTTGTCATCCTTAGAGACGACAACTTAGGATGATAACATCCCTACTCCCACTTACATTCACATCTTCCCACCTACGCAAAACCCATACTTTCACCTTCACACACCTATTAATATAAGACATAAAAAAATATATGTAAATACTTGGCATCACTATATTAATAACTACTAATTATTTATAAATTTACATACGTTTTCAATATATCTGTAATGTCCTCACATGGTTCGAGACCAATGAAATCAAACCAATAGATTTCATATAATTGAGGACAAATCGCCATCAACATCCAATGTCAACTACAAATAAGTAATTTATTAGTTTTAAGTGAATATAATATATAATAGAAGTATATTATATATATATATATATATATATATAAGTTATTTGTATTTAAAATCTAATTAATACTTACTTGAGAACATATAGGATTAAATAACAATTTTTCTTTCCATATTGCATGGTGCATTTAAATACGTTATCCTCTCATCTCTAGTCGTCACTCTTGGTTGAATCCAATTTGAATATAGGAAGTCATACATGGACTTTTATTTCAAACCAAAATCTTTACAAAGGCCCCTCCCCTATTCACAATCACAACCAATCATATATATTAGGAATAAATGAACTTATTGCCTTATAAAAATTTGAAATATGTACACAATAATTTATAAAATTCAACATATATACACAATAATTTATAAAATTCGTATTATATATACAATATTTTCTAAAATTTAAAATATATACACATACAGTAATACCTAAACTTTGAAATATATACACAATAATTCAAAAATCTCGATGTGTGTGTGTGTGTGTGTGTGTGTGTGTGTATATATATATATATATAAAATAGTTCTTAAAATTTGAAATATATTAGCAAGTAATTCCAAATATATTAAAATAATTATTTTTTACTTACAAGGTGGTGTGGTGGTGGACGAGGAGGACTTCTCTGTGGCAGTGGCGGCTGTGTTAGGAAAAGAAGAAGAAGAAGAGAGGCACGACAATGGTCGTGGCTGTTGGTGCGGCGACAAGGTACGACGACAATGGCGATGGTTGTTGGTGCGGCGGCAGGTTTTCTTTTGGCTGTAGGGTGGTGGTGAGGGAAGAAGAGAAGGGAAGAAAAAGAAAGAAATGAAGAAGAAAAGAAGAAAATAAAAGGCGGAAAATTTTTTGTTAACGATGCGAGGTCGATTTTTTGTTAAAAATCAACGTTGTATCGTATTTAAATTTTTTAAAATTTTATAAAACATATGACTTCGGTTAAATTAACTAATCGACTTTGTATTAAAAATTACAAAAAAAAATAAATTACACTATACGACATCAGTTATTTACATATTTGATGTCGTATATTATACTCTTTTTTTTATGACATACGATGTTGATTTTTTAAGAAAATCGACGTTAAATATTTTTTTTAAATATAATTATAATATTATTTATCATTTTGGCGTTGATTTGACAAACAACTGACGGTATATGTGCGACATTATATGTAATTTCTATGGTAGTGAATAACGCAACAAATAAATGAATTTTCTCAAGAAATAAAAAATTATGAAATACAAATTAGAAAGTTAGAAACATTAAGATATAGAATTTTAACATATTCATTTACTTAATTTTCTTTTTTTTCAAAAATCTTAAATACTCCTACAAATTTATCCACACCACACTGGTTGTAGAGATAAAATTTTTCACAAGTATTCATTGTTAGGATATTGTAATTTCTATGCATTTACTGCTAAATTATATTGAATATTTACGGTTGATGAATTTGATAGCCAAATATTTCTTTTGGATGTTTTATGCTTTAAATGCTTTTTATGATATAGGGAAACAAATTCAAATGAAAGGTAAAATAATAAAAGTGTGCAACATTGCATTATATCTCACCCAAAATGACTTCTACTCGTTAATTTGATCATATATAGATTGACTAGTTTTATACGCGCATTGCGCGAATAAGTTAATGCCCAATGTTTATATTTAAATAAATATTTGAAAGTATATCAATGCAAGATTATATAGGAGAAGTTTATACATGGGTAATTGAATGTCGAATTTTTTTTATTTAAATATCTAACTCAAAGTATATGAATCCAAGATAATATAGAAAATTCATTATAATTATTACTAAAATAAATGTTTGCAACCTTGTAAAATCGATAGTCTAAATATTTGGTCTAGAAATGATAGTCTAAATAAATACTACTTTTAATTTGAATTTTTCTAAGTGGTTCTTAATTCTCTTTTGAGTAACATTGTCATTGTCTTCATCTTTACTATTTGTTCTCTTCCTTTTTGTTGGTAGTGTGTTATTTGCAATTCGGTTATTGTTGGTAGCATAAATGACAACGTCATATAATGAGATTATAATATATGAGCTATGGACTTTCCTTTAGGTGTTCTGCTTGGGGTTCATTTGGTTCAACCATTATTGTTGAATGAGTTATTCTGGATAAAGAAATCCCTAGTTTAAGAAAAAAAGATTAAATAAATTAATAAAAATTTGAAAATTTAAAATATTATGTATTCCAAAGATATTAAAAGATAGTTTCTCGCTTTAATTTGCTGGGTAATGGGTTATTTGAGTATTTTTATTGTCAACAAATCCCCCAAGTAATTTATATGATTGGTTTCAAACTATTCTTTTCTTATTTTTTTTCATGGTATTAAAGAAATACATATGTATCGTTTTTTGGTGTAACTACTAATTTATTTAATTCAATAAGAGTAAATAAATATATAATTTGTTGGGTTATTATTTTAGTACTCTCTTTGCCAACCAATCCCCAAGTAGTTAATATAATTAGCTTCAAATTATTTTAATTTTTTTTCATAGTATTAATAAAATAGTTAGTAAGAGGAGAAGATGACAGAATGGATGCGGTCAACTTGATCAACCCAGCCGAGGCTCTGGCACCACGACACGATCTCAGTAAGAGATTCGGGGCTTGGATGTTTGTTACTAGAAAAGACAACCGAGGAAGGAGGAAGACAGATAATCGACAAAATGCGGGTCCTAACAAGAATGAGGGGCACAGATCCGGCAACCCGAAACCAGCAATGGGGTCTAACCAAGGGCAGACTCAATCTCGTTTCGCTGCTCTTGACAATTTGGAAGACATGGACCTTGAGTAACCAGGGATGGTTGAGGAAGGCTTTCAAAGCCCTCCCAATCGCAGAGAAGACAGAGCTAAGCCCAACCCGTCCAAGTTACCAGCCAATGCTCAGAGCAACCACCAACCTAGCGAAGATCGCTGGAACAAGCCCCATCAGAACGTGGCTCAGAGACAGCCTGTCGCTGCATCAAGAGGGGCGCTAAGCAGCAGAGGTGGGAGAGGCGGATTCCCGAAGAGAGCAGCTGCGGAATCGGAGCATACAGTTGTACGCGGTTCAAGCAAGGGAAAGCAAGTTGTGAGCACAGTGGTTGTGCATGGTGATGCCCTCCCTGAGATGTCGACCATGGCACCTATGGGTGTGGCGAACCTGGACGATCCTCCGGACAACCAAGATCCCCCCACGAACCGCGCCGACCCCCCAGATATCGCCATGATGGTTGAGGATGACCACGAGGGCCTGCATGGCCATGTTGCGGATCTCCCGCTACGCTCCTGAGCGCTTATTTTCTTTTTACCTTTTGTTTTCTATGATTTGTATGGTATGGATTTGTCAAGGAGCGGCTTCGAAGTCATTCAGCCGCATCCTCAAGCATTTGTGCCGCAAACACACTCCGGCGATGTTATGTCTGCTGGAACCGAAGGTTTCAGGCGCTCAGGCGGACAAGCTCTGCTTTAGCTTTGGATTTAACGAATGGATGAGAGTAGAGGCTTATGGCTTTTCTGGAGGGATTTGGATCCTCTGGAAAGACTCGGTCTCTGTTGAAATTTTGGACACTCACCCTCAATTTGTCTCTTTGCAGGTTAATGAAGAACATGCAACAAGTTATTTCCTAACAATAGTGTATGGGAGCCCAGAACCCAACCTCCGTAGGAAGCTATTCACTGAACTGAGGCATCCTAATCCGGCAAGCCAGACCCCTTGGCTTGTTGCAGGAGACTTTAACTCTGTCATTAGTAGTGACGGAGTGAGCAACAACAGGGGTTTCTCTCATTCAAGATGCGCGGACTTTGTCGATTGGATCCACCATCATGGCCTAATCGATCTAGGATTCACAGGGGCGAAATTCACATGGATGAGAGGGAGAAATACGGAAAGCTTCAAAGGCGCAAGATTGGACCGAGCTCTAGGAAGTATAGACTGGACTCTCAGGTTCCCGAACACCTTAGTGGAACATCTCCCCATCTTTGGTTCAGACCACGCTCTGCTCCTCATACAACCCGTGCCACCATCGGTGAAAAGGATTAACAACAGATGCTTCAGGTTTAACATGGCATGGGCAACGCATTCATCCTTCTATCAAACTTTGCATCAGTCATGGAAACCAGATGAATCCCTTGACTCCAATAAACAGAGCCTCTCCAAAACCCTGAATGAGTGGAATAAAAATTCGTTTGGTAACATTTTTCACAGGAAGAATCGCTTGGTAGCCAGAATCAACGGAATACAACGCAAATTGTGCACCACTTCAAGAACTGATTTGCTTAAATTGGACAGGAAACTACGAGCAGAATTAGAAGAGGTCCTTTACCAGGAAGAACTGATATGGTTTCAAAGGTCGAGAGAAGATTGGATCGTCTCAGGCGACCGTAACACCCGGTACTACCATGTGGCGACCTCAACAAAGAAGGAGGGTACGCTTCTAAAATCCATCAAGAGGGAAGATGGCTCACTAATTACAGACGAGCTCCACATCAGAAACCACATTCAGGAATATTTTGTCCAGCTGTTTACAGAAGATCCGTCCAGTCCCCCAACAACTACACTCCAAGGAAATTTCCAGCCAATCAGTGAAATGGAATGAGGGGTGGTGGATGCACCTTTCACTAAGGAAGAGGTTAAAGAAGCTATATTCGATATGCCGGCATGTAAAGCTCCCGGACCTGATGGATACACTGCAGGGTTTTATCAAGTTGCATGGGATATTGTGGGTGAAACGCTAACCAGCTTCGCTCTCCGTTTCTTTGATAGCGGGATCCTCCCCGAGGGCTGCAACAACACACTCATCTCTCTCATACCCAAGGTCTCAGTGCCCGACAACGTGAAGCAACTGCGACCTATCGGGCTGTGCAACGTCTCCTACAAGTCCTAACAAAGATGATGGCAACCAGACTTAAAGGATTATCAGGAAAACTTATCGGTCCACACCAAACAAGCTTCGTGCCCGAAAGGCAAATCACCGACAACATCCTTGTTTTCCAGGAAGTACTACACTCAATGCGAAACAAAAAGGGCGTTAGCGGTTGGATGATATTGAAAGTAGACCTGGAGAAAGCGTATGACAAACTCTCTTGGAATTTCATTGCAGACACGCTAAACTCCATTGGATTCTCCAGCACTTGGAAACGGAACATCGTGGCATGCATCTCCACTTCCAAACTCGCAATCAAATGGCATGGGAAAGACCTAGTCTGGTTTACGCCTAGCAGAGGAATAAGACAGGGAGACCCAATTTCCCCTCTTCTCTTTATATTATGCGTAGAAAGATTAAGCAATATGATAAACCATCTAGTGAATGCTGGCAGTTGGAGAGGTATCAAAATCACCAGACAGGGTCCTCACTTATCACATCTCTTCTTTGCAGATGATTTAATCTTCTTTGGCGAAGCAACAACGGAGCAGGCCAATGTCATGCTCTCCTGCCTTGAGAATTTCTGCAACATGTCTGGACAGAGAATCAACTATCAAAAATCCTCCCTGCTCTTTTCAACTAACACTGCGGATGAGGTGAAACAGAGCATCTCGAATGCGTTTCGGGTACCCGTCGTCTCAGACATGGGAAAATACCTTGGCATCCCATCAATCCATGGTAGATTAGAACGAATCCTTCGACGGGATCCTGAACAGAATACAATCCAGATTATCGGGGTGGAGGGCTCAAACGCTGTCACTAGCCGGAAGGCAGGTCCTTGCCCAATCAGTTCTCGCCACGATCCCCTTCTATACCATGCAATCCACACTAATCCCTATTGGTGTATGCTCAGCTATTGAACGAATTATCCGGAACTTTATCTGGGGAAGCTCCAATGAGAAAAGGAAGTGTCACCTGCTCAATTGGGACACAGTGACGAGGCAAAAGGCAGGGGGAGGCCTGGGGATTCGAAAACTCGAGGAGATGAACCAGGCTTTCCTTGCAAAACTAGGTTGGCGTTTGCTACAGAATGAAGAGGCACTGTGGACTCACATCTTCAGGGCTAAGTACAATATCTCCACGACAGACTGCTCGGAGTGGAAGCCTAAAAGCAGCATGTCAAATGCTTGGAGAGGAATTCTTAAATCCTCCCATTTACTCCGGAAAGGACTAAGGAAGCTAGTGAGAAATGGAGAAGATACTCGCTTCTGGCTGGATACTTGGTTAGTCGACCGACCCTTAATTGACATATCGATGAGTCAAGTTCCAGCCTCAGATATCTTAAGATCGGTTCCTTCATATTGGATCTGTGGAGAAGGGTGGAATTGGAACCATATAATTGACCTCCTACCAATTGATATAAAGAACAGGTTGGCGGCAGTAATTCTAAGCGAAGATGAGGAACTAAAAGATAGCATGGGATGGGGGAGTGAATTAGCTGGGACGTTCTATGTATCCTCAGCCTACGACTTGGCGATCGGCCCCCTCAACCAGGTAGAAGCCGCCAAATGGAACAATATTTGGAAACTAAAAATCCCCAACCGCATCTGTTTCTTCCTGTGGCTGGTCAGACATGGCAAAATTTTGACAAACAGCAACAGGAAAAGAAGGGGTATGACGGAGGATGACAAATGCTACTTCTGTTCGAACAAGGAGGAGGATTTACAGCATATCTTCTGCATGTGTCCCAAAGCAATCGAGATTTGGAGTGCAATATCTCCTAGCATGCTAGCCAAAGCAACCTCTCTAACATTCAGAGACTGGCTGGACGTTGGCATTGCAGACAAGAATCGAGGAAAAGCCCCCCATAGCGACAACATACAATTTGCGGTAACTATTTGGTGGCTCTGGAAGTGGAGAAACGAAGCTGTCTTTGAGAATACGATAAAACCCACCCACCTCAAGATAGCGTGGATCAAGGCTCAAACTGAGGAGATTCAAAGATCTTTCACCTTGGCGAAAGGCAGCCAACACACCATAGCTCGCAACCAATGGAGGAAACTTGTCTGGACCAAACCCAAGGAAGGCTTTGCCAAACTCAATGTTGACGGCTTCGCATGTCAAGAGACGAACAGAATAGGCTGTGGCGGCGCCATTAGAGACAGCAATGGCCTGTGGATTTCTGGTTTCACCTGCAACATCGGCATCGGAACCTCCCAAGAGGCGGAAGCTTGGGGACTCTTAAAGGGTATCCTACTGGCGAACTCTCTCAATCTGAGTAGGTTAATAATAGAATGCGACTCAAGTATGATAGTGGAAGGTCTCAAAAATGGGTCCACACCCAACAACGCGGTGCACAACCTGTTAAGAGCTTGCAGCAAGGAGCTGCTGAAATGCAACGAATGGCAAGTGGCCTTGATTGCTAGGGAACAAAACAGACTGGCGGATGCTATTGCGGAGATGTCCAAAGCCAACCCTAGGGGTTTACAAGTACTCAACGATCTTCCAACTAGAGTCAGTAAGATCTTCGAGGACGACAGAGATGGCATCCCAGCATGGCGCAACTACTCTGTAATTGATTAGTTTTTTTTCGCTCTTTTACCGGGTACCCCCCTTCCTATTTTAAATTAAATAAAATAGTTAGTAAATAAATATATAACATTATTTTGTACTATAACTTTGATATTTAATTACAAGATATTATAAAAATAAGACAATGGACAATGTAATGAATATCAATTGATAAATTTGAATGTAAAGAATCTTTGCATGAGAGAAAATAAAGACAATATAACTAATGAAATTATTTCTCTTATTTAATTTAATTTTTTGATAATGAATAATTTTTTCAAATACATATGTATCATTTTTTGTTGTAGCTACTAATTTATTTAATTTAATAAGAGTATATTATAAAATAGAGTGAGGAACTTAATTATGCCAAATTTGATTGGGATGAGGTTCGAACCTAAAACCTTTCTTATAGAAATTAATGAGTAAGTTAAAAGTTAACGGAAAATTTAACGGAAAAGAGAATATTTAACGGAAAACTTAACGGATAATCATAAAAGTAAGGTTAAATTAGGTAATCTCTATTAATAATATTAATCTGAATTATCTTAACCATCTATTTGATTAAATAATTCATCTGAACCATCCATTTGATTAAATAATTTGACCGCCATTTTTTCTACCCATTTTAGGCCTAACTCTCTTTGGCTCTTATTAGTATAGTAGATGTAGATGTAGAAAGGTACAATTGGTAACCAACATTGTTGGCGTGGTGGCTTAGCACCCCATGCTTACTTTTTGCCCTAAACTATTATTGGCTTTGCACTATTTGTCCTTTTATCAACTTTTTGTATTCACTTTTTGTCCCAAAGGTATACTTACGTTGCTAATTTTGTCCATAATATTTTGTTAGTAAATGGACAAAAAGTGCAACGTTAATAATAGTTTAGGGACAAAAAGTGAACATAATCAATAATTAAGGACGAATTCTAAAATTATAATTGAAAAGTACAATTTTTTCTAAAAATTACAAAGATGAATTTTAAAGTTAACAAAGCACAAATTAACCTAGAAGTCAAAACTGCAATGCGGAACTAGTAGTGCTAATAAATTTGCTTACTGCTGCCTCTTCTAAACATGCATGTCGAAGGCATTTTTTCTAGAATGTATATATGCAATGGCACGAAAAAATGTCATGACTTGGATTGTTAGAGCTGCACGCAGACTTTGTTGTCAACACGCCTGAAGTAGTGCGTATGTAGGTGGTAGCGTCAACATTAATTATTTGAATATTCAAAGCCGCCTTATAACTAGCTTGATGAGCAAGTTGCATTGTAAATTTCACCATACATTAAAATTGAAGAGATAAAGTACTACTCCTCCCCAAATTTTACTCTCAATTTTTATTCTCTCACACAAAATTTTAATGTTGCAAAAATTCCGTCTAGATGTCTAGGCGCTGGCCGGTTGTCTGGCAGTCGGTCGCTTAGGTGGCGCTTAGGCGCTGACTAGGCTTCCTAGGCACCGGCTAGGCCGCCTAGTCGATCGATTAGCTATTGTTTTTTTAGTGACATCATTTTGAATGAAATAATCCTAAAATTTTCATACTCTACATATTTTTTAAGTTAACATTTAATATTTTAGTATTAACTAATAAAGTATTAAATAAGTTATAATTATTAGTCTTAAAAAATTAAAAAAATTAAAAATAAAATTAAAAATACAGGGACAATCAGACGCCGATTAGTGGCCGCCTAATCGTCCTAGGCACTAAGGAGAACATGTCATGTGATAAAACTCAAACTGAAAACTACTAGCCAGGCATTGACTAGGACGTAGAAAAGTCTTGTAAGCAGAGCCTATAATAAAAGTCCCCAAATAACAAATTAAAAAATCATTGTAAGAAAAGAATTGAAGATGGGAGGTAGTGCAGGTTGGATATACATATTTGTTTGTGTTATTCTTGTCTTCCTGTTAGCTTTGAAACGTCTGTCAAGGAAAACATATCATAACCTTCCTCCCACTCCATTTCCCAAACTTCCCATCTTAGGCCACCTTCACCTCATTAAACTACCACTACAACGGAGTCTCCACCAGATTTCTCTTAAATATGGCCCCATTTTTACCCTCCAGCTCGGCGTCCGCCGCGTTGTGGTGGTGTCATCGCCGTCGGCAGTGGAAGAGTGCTTCACCAAGAACGACGTCGTTCTCGCCAACCGCGCTCGCTCCGTGGCAGGTAATTACCTGACCTACAACTACACTACCCTAACCAGCTCCCCCTACGGCGATCACTGGCGCAACCTCCGCCGCATTTGCGCGCTGGAGATCTTCTCCACCACTCGTCTCAACTCGTTTAAGTCCGTCCGGCAAGACGAAGTCAAGATTCTGCTGCAGAAATTGGTCCAAACCTCGCCACGTGGGTTTGGGACAGTTGAGCTGAAATCTAAGTTTTCCGAACTGTCTTTTAACATCATATTGAGGATGACTTCTGGAAAACGGTACTTTGGTGTGGATGAAGACGACAAGGAGGCTATGGAGTTCAGGGAGCTTATAAAAGAGGTGTTTATGAGAGGAAGAGAGGTCTTGGATTTTGTGCCATTTTTAAGGTGGATAGGTTACAAGAATCTGGAGAAGAATATGAAGAAGCTGAGTGAAAGGTTTGATTCATTCTTGCAAGGACTAGTTGACGAGCACCGGCATGACAAGAGCCGAAACTCCATGATTGATCATTTGCTGTCACTGCAAGAATCACACTATTTCATAATCACAATATTACACAGATGAAATCATCAAAGGGCTTATGATGGTAAGAACACATGCCAATCTATTTCATAATCGCACTATAATTTACATATGCATAAAGTGGGTGTAATAAATGAAACGCAGGTGATGTTGATAGCTGGATCGGACACCTCTGCAGTGACAATAGAGTGGGCAATGTCCATTTTGCTTAACCATCCAGAGGTGTTAGACAAGGCCAGAGCTGAGATCGACAATCTTGTAGGACAAGAACGGGCTATTGAAGAAGAAGATCTGCCTAAGCTCAAATGCCTGCAGAATATTATTTTAGAGACATTACGATTGTTTCCAGCTGGGCCATTACTAGTACCCCACTACTCATCTGCTGACTGCAAGATCGAGGGATATGACATTCCGCGTGGCACAATGGTGATGGTGAATGCATGGGCCATTCACAGGGACCCCAAGCTGTGGGATGACCCCACAAGCTTCAAGCCTGAGAGGTTTGATGGTGGTGAGGTTGAGTCAACCAAGCTGTTACCTTTTGGAATGGGGAGGAGATCATGCCCAGGCTCTGGACTTGCTCAGAGAGTTGTGGGATTGGCTTTGGGATCACTGATACAGTGTTTTGAGTGGCAGAGGGTTGGGGAAGAAGAAGTTGATTTGGCTGAAGGGGAAGGATTCACTGCACCTAAAGCAGAGCCGCTTGTGGCTAGGTGCAAAGCCCGCGATTTTGCTCACAAAATTCTATCACAAAATGCCTAGAGAAGATTTCGATGGCATCAAACTGGTGTTTTTGGTTAAGGAGAATATGTTTTGTTTTGTTTTTTTGTTTTGTTTTTTTTTTTTTTAATTGGAATGTATTGTGACAAGTGCATAAGTGATGAACACATACTATCTATACTCTCAGGCATATGTTTAGTATTCATTGTTAGGCCCCCATGACAACTCAACGTAGTGGTTGCACAACTGAAATTGTTTCATTGTTATTAGGATATTTCAATTTCTATGCATTTACTGCTAAATTATATTGAATATTTAGGTTTGATAGCCAAATATTTATTTGGGATGTTTTGTGCTTTAAATGCTATTTATGATATAGGCAAACAAATTCAAAGGTAAAATAAAAGTGTGCAACGTTGCATTATATCACACTCAAAATGACTTCTACTCGTTAATTTGTTCACATATAGATTGATGTAAAAAAGTACAATTAGAATTAATTTTAGGGATGTCAATAGTACAAGGACGGAGAGTAGAGTCCCCGTCCTCGAATTGAACCTATTCTTCGTTCTGGCCTCGTTTCCCGATCAGGGATGGGGAATTATCTTCATTCCCATCCCCGAGGAGATTTTCGGGGGATGGAAATTCCCCGCTCCCCTTTTTTAACAAGGGAAGAATATCTGCACCATCTACAGACAGCCTCAAGCCCTATTTTTTGGTAATGGTCTATGGTGTATATTCCAATCTTTACAATAGCATCTTCTTCAGCCATTTCCTACCCCTTACGCTGTCAAAAATCATTAGATTCATTAGCTTATAGCAAAATGAATACTACTGCTATATAATTAGTATCACAACAGCAATATATCATAATGATCAGAGGCAAAATGGAAGCTCCCATAATGAAGAAAAACCAACAATATTACTCCGTAGTATATTTCATAATGAAGAAAAACAAACAATATTAGTATATTATTGAGAAAGGGGATGCAGACTTCACCAGCCCAGAACTGCAGTAGTAGATACCAGTGGTCAAGTTAAACTCCACAACAATAATTTTCCTTCTCTTCTTTTTACACTGTATTCATTTATTCAAGCACAAGAATTTTTCAAACAAAATTCACATGACATTTAGTGCAACCTTCAAAATGAAAACCAACTTCCATGAGCTATAAAATATTATTCGCGACCGCGAGCGGCGACTGCGACTGGGGAGCCCTGGAACGGTGGAGTGGCTACTGCGAGTGCGAGGCATGGACTCCGGGACAGCGAGGAGAGTGGCGAGGCTTGGTCCGCTTAGAGTCTGACTTAGAGACTGGAGCGGCGAGAGTCAGAGAGGAAGAGGAACATCCGAACATAGAGGAAGGGGATGGAGTGAATGAGTACCAACTCATTATAAATAGGAATAAGGTTCAAATTCACCATTGAATGAAATTTGAAAGTACAATTTGGCCACTGAACGGAAAGAAAGTGCAATTAGGTTACTCACCAGATCAAATTTATGTAATTTCACCTGATAGCAGGTTAACCCCATCTAACAAGTTGCATGTTGATGTGGACGATGATTTGACATTTTTTTAAAATTCCCTTTTCATTTCTTATTTTTATTTTTGAAAACCAGCATAAAATATGTTGCAATTTATATTCAATTTTTTTAAAAAAAGATATATATTCAGTTTATAATTTTATATAATAATTAAGATGTTAATAAATAGAATGAAACATGATTTCCTTGACAATGCACTACTTTGGAGTTAAATTAAGCAAAAGGTTGACCAAACACTACTTTGGTGCTAAAACATCTCTTCTCAGTGCACGCCTTATCATTATAATTTGCAAAAAAAAAAAACTCTCTTCTCAGTGCACGCCTTATTATAATTTGCAAAAAAATCTGTTGCAGTACCTAATTCTTTTGTATGAACATATACACCTTTCAAATATTTTTCAGCGAACCAAATGGGCTATAAGAAATTGAAACTGCAAATTGATGAAGCAATGAGCTTATAAACTTCAATCTGATGAAACCCCAAAGCAACAACGAAACAAATAGGGATTTTGGGTGTGATTTGAGAATTTCACAGTTAATTTGGAGATTTCGTATTGAAGCTTTTTTTTTTTTTTAAACACTGATTGAAGCTTAGTTTGCCTAATTTGCCTAGTACATGGTGGAAGTGCAGCAGATTTTATGCAAGAAAAGAGTTTTCAAAAAAAAATAAAAATAAAATGAAAAGGAAATTTAAAAAAAATGTCAAGTCATTTTTCATGTCAACATGTAACCTGCTAGATGGGGTGTTAACCTGCTATCAGGTGAAATTGCATACGTTTGGAGTTTTGAATGGCTTAATTGCACATTTTTTTCGTTCAATGGCCAAATTGCACTTTTATGTTTCGTTCAGTGGCCAAATTGGACCTTATTCCTTATAAATATAATATAATTATATTCGGAGACGGGGATCGGGGCGGGCATGCCTTCCCGTTCCCGCGGAGATGAGGAAATTCTCCCTTATCCCCGCCCCTATTTCCTGAAAAAAATTCTCAAACACGCACCCGTTGGGGCAGGAATTAATTTTCCCTGTCAGGGCGGGTTAAATTGCCATAAAGGATTACAACTCTTATAAAAATTAAGAAAAATTATACTTTTTATCACTAAGTTATAAAATAATTGTATAATTTGTTTCAAAGTGTTAGTTGTGCTCACTTTTTGTCCCTAAGATATCATTGACGTTGCTTTTTCGTTCTTTTATTAACTTTTTTGCTCATTTTTCGTCCCTAAGTTATATTCACGTTGTTAATTTTGTCACCTAATATTTTGTTAGTAAATGGACAAAAAGTGCAACACCAATGATAGCTTAAGGAGAAAAGTGAGCATGATCAACAATTAGGGACGAATTCTACAATTATAGTACTCCGTATAATTTACTAATTTAGTAACGAAAAGTATAATTTTACCTAAAAATTACAAAGATGAATATTAAAGGAATTAATTCTAGCAATGGCCCTCCGACTATGTTGATTTTTCAAAATTAGTCACAGACTTTTAATTTAGACAATTTAGGTCCTTTGACTTTCAATTTCTTTCCAATGTTGGTCCTTTCGTCAAATTTTGATTGAGTTGATGTCAAATGAAAGGGTAAAGTTATCCGTTCACCTATAGTATATTATTACTCGTATTTCTCCTATCATATATATATATATATATATATATATATATATATATATAAAATCTAAAGTCCTAGATTAATTGTTGTCGTTCCCCATTGTCAGAGCGAAAGCTTAGGCCTTTGGTTTTCTAATGGGTTGAATTGGTTTGTTCCCGTGGTCTTAGCCTTAGTTTGCTGACTGCTGGTGCGTTCCTCCATTATTGAGATGTATAGCATCGAAAGCTCTTCAAGAAAGCAAGAATACATATATGGTGAGTGACTTCGACTAAGATTAGATTCATATGTATAGCGTATAAGACAAGAGAAATACGAGTAATAATACAATAAACATGTGAACGAGCAATTTTACCCCTTCATTTGACCTCAACTTAACCAAAATTTGACGAAAGGACCAACATTGGAAAGAAATTAAAAGTCAAAGGATCTAAATTGTCCAAATTAAAATTCGGGAACTAATTTTGAAAAATTAACATAGTCGGAGGACCATTACTGAAATTAACTCAATTTTAAAGTTAATAAAGCCAAAATTAGCCTAGAAGTCAAAATTGCAATCTGGAACTAGTGCTAAATTTGCTTACAGAGTTAGTTGTCAACACGG
>CM008332.1:16025695-16036989 GCA_002525835.2 Ipomoea batatas
GAAGGGGAAAAGCTTGGTGATAATTGGCTCAGTTGTTGGTGGGTTGGGTTTCATCTTTGTTTCTGGTGTAGCAGTGTGGTTTTATTTGAAAGAGAAGAAGAAAAAGGCAAAACCAGTTGAGGAACAAAGTGTGATTTCTCTTGGTCCTAATATGAAGAACCTTGGATTGAAAGTACCTCTGTCAGAAATCCTATCTGCAACGAAAAATTTCGATCCCAAAGGAGTGATTGGGGAGGGGGGGTTTGGGAAAGTCTACAAAGGAACAATGAGGGGTGGAGTAAAGGTGGCAGTGAAAAGAAGTGAGCCTGGACATGGACAAGGTCTGTTAGAATTCCAAACAGAAATAATGATCCTATCCAAGATTCGCCATCGCCACCTTGTCTCTTTGATTGGGTATTGTGTTGAAAGATATGAGATGATTCTGGTTTATGAGTTCATGGAGAAGGGCACATTGAGGGATCATCTGTACAATTCGAATTCAGACCAGCAGTCTTCACATTCGGAATTGTCTTGGGTTCAAAGGCTAGAAATATGCATAGGAGCAGCCAAAGGCTTGAACTACCTTCATACTGGTCTGGATGTGCCAATCATTCACAGGGACATCAAGTCCACAAACATCCTGCTGGATGAACAGAATGTGGCAAAAGTTGCGGATTTTGGGCTTTCGAGATCCGGACCTCTTGATCAATCCCATGTTAGTACTGATGTTAAGGGCAGCTTTGGGTATCTCGACCCCGAGTACTTAAGATGCATGCAACTCACCCAAAAATCTGATGTCTACTCATTCGGGGTCGTACTGCTGGAAGTCCTTTGTGCTAGATCAGCTGTCAACAACCTGCTTCCCGGGCAGCAAGTGAACTTGGCAGATTGGGGGATGTCTTGGCAAAAGAAAGGGCAGCTTGCAGAGATCATTGACCCTTGGCTAGCGGGCAAAATCAATCCAGGCTCACTGAAGATCTTTGGGGAAACTGCAGGGAAGTGTTTGCAGGAGAATGGCATTGACAGGCCTAGTATGGGTGATGTGTTGTGGGAGTTAGAGTATGCTTTGCAGCTTCAACACACTGGAATGCCATTAGATCCACACACAGATGTTTCGCTGCAGTTGCCACTGCCTGTTGTTCGTCGCTTGCCTTCTCACATCATGCCGAACAGTGAGGATGAGGATTCACAAACTAGAAATGGTGGGCTTGTGGTCAGAGACAGTGAGGTTTTCTCCCAGCTCAAAGTTGAGGATGCAAGATGATGCATAATCTCAGTATACTTTCATTTGCTATGTTATCCAGATTCAGCAGTATGTGTCTTGTACTTTTTTTTTTCTTCTCAATTCTGCATGTGGAGTTGCAAGCACAAGTGCATACATGCATTTCCTGCAGATTAATCTTCTTGTTTGTGTTCTGTGAAAGTGGAAATAACATTTTTCAGTTTGTAATTATATCAAATCTTTACTATTCTGTAATAAAGCCAATTAAATCACGAGATGCTAGTAAAGACATTATGAAATCTTTGATTTATGGCAACCCCCATCCAAATTGATTGTCCATTTGCATATGGCTTGTGGGCACCCTTTTGTCGGGCGGTTAGGGTCACATGATATGCCCTACCTATTACCCTATTAGTTTTCTCGGCTCTTCTGGTCATTTATTGACATTTTTTTATGGACTAAGGTTACAATATCAGTTTTACGCAGAGTACTCATTCGAGAATCGTTGTGGACTTTCCTGTAAATAAAAAAGAGTTGATAAACACACACACACACAAAAGAAATGATCCTCCAACCTTGTAGTTGCGTGCTACTCGAAGGTCTAAACTACTAGGTTAAAAAAATATGCAAGTTAAACTTCCAATCGCGGACCATAATTCAAAGTGTAAAATGGATCATTGAAATACATGTTTTAGTATGTTGTAGGTTCATTTTTATTGTATTACATATTTAATCTTAATATATTTATTATATTTGAATACAAATTCAATTTTTACTATACTACAATTTTATTTATATATTTTGAGTGCTACTGACTCTGTTAATAGTAAACGATATAATTTGCCATAAACTTAAATTGAACAATAGTTAACAATAAAAACAGCATCTTAAATTCAGCTAATAATATTCATTGGGCGGGCGGGTGAAATCATAAATGTATTGGGTCCAAGTGAGTCCAAAATGTGATAATGAAGATCAGAGAGGGAATCTGGACAGGACTCATAAAACTGTGGGCTACACACAAGTAATCCAGGAAAAAGATTATAAAATAAGTTTTAATTTAAACACTAAAATGAATATTACCAAAACAACATTCAATAATGTGGTCTCACTATGGAGCTCTTTGGGATACAACCTAAAAGGAAAATGGTTGTGTTTCCTGGTTCAATTGTATATTATTAAATAATGGCTCAAAATTAGTAGTGAAATAAGTAGAATATAATTATTATATCATAAGATTATGAGTGTGATTCTTATCAATTTGTATTGATTAAATTTTTCACACAAGAATAGAATTTATCTATAGTCTTATACTATCGTGTAACAATAATTATATCATAGATTCAGTATGGAGTCATTTCCATTTTTTGTCCTACTGTTATTGGAGCATTGTCAATTTTAGTCCACCTCATTAATTTTTGCCAAATTACGGCCAGTCTTATTTAGTTCTTGCCACTTTTAGTCCACCGTTAAAATTTTCGTCAAATGGTTGTCCTAAACAGGGGTATTTTTGGTCTTTTCATGCTTTGGTCATCTCCTTGACCCTTTGTAGTGGTTTTCTTTACACATTTTCATCCAATGAAGAGGTCCGGCGGAAGCCATGTGTGAGCCACATTACAAAGTCATGGCTTTCGCCAGACCTTTTCATTGGATGAAAATGTGTAAGGAAGACAATTGCAAAGGATAAAGGAGATGATCAAATCATGAAAAGACCAAAATATCTCTATTTTGGACGGTTATTTCACGAAAATTTTAACGGTGGACTAAAAGTGACAAGAACTAAATAAGACTGGCCGTAATATGGCAAAAATTAATGAAGTGGACTAAAATTGGCAATGCCCCAATAATAGTAGGACCAAAAATGGAAATGACTCATTCAGTATGTATTGACTTGTGTCTATTTACATACTGAATGTTTACAATTTGAATTGCGAACATTTACTATATAAATTGTGATGATTCAGTAGTGAATTTTCAAAATCTAAATAGAATGCCTGTGAATTGTTATAGAATTAAGTGAGAGTGAAAACACTGAAAATAAAAATTATGAATGGCTGCTAGTCTGCTACTAGTCAACATGGCCCAATATGTGCTACTAGTCAACTTGCAGTCAACATCTGCATTCTTGTTTTAACGCTACCATTGTCGTCCACATACAATGATGAGCTGCTCCTCCACTCCACTACTCAAACCAAAAGTATCCATGGAAAGCTTTCACTTTTTCAGGATGATTCTCTCTCTGTTTCCGCTCCTTCCTTTTCTTTCCATTTTCTTTTCTTTTCCCCTTCACTCCCACGCTTACGTTTTACCCGATCATTACTTCATCAACTGCGGCTCCGACTCTAACGTACCAGAATTCAAGAGGACTTTCTCCGGCGACGACCACTTCACCGGCGGCACTGTAGTTAAAGACCCCAACTTCCCACAAGATATTTACAAATCTGCAAGAATTTTCAACAGAAAGTCTGGGTATGAGCTTAAGACAGACCAGGATGGCCCTTACACGGTACGCCTTCATTTCTACCCCTTTTCTTCTTCATCCCATAATCTCTCCGATGCAAGATTCACCGTCACGGCTCTCGGGGATTCTCTGTTGTCGAATTTCGGCGTCAGTAATAGCTCCAATTTGCCAGTCATTAAAGAATTTTTGGTGTCAGTGAAGACCGGGTGGAAGCTCACGATTGAGTTTATACCTTCTCAACAATCATCTTTTGCATTTGTGAATGCAATAGAAGCATTCCCAGCCCCTGATACCTCCATTCCTCATGAGGCTCCTGCAGTGGACAATAAGATGAACAAATATGCCTTGTCATCAAATGTTTTACATGTGATTTATAGGATTAACGTTGGGGGTTCGCTAATTACCTCTGGCAATGATACTTGGTGGAGAAACTGGGAGCCTGATGATCTTTACCTGATTTCCTCAGAGTCCAAGAGAATTCCGTCTACTGGGAGGCCTAATTACCAGGATGGATGGGCAACTTCAATCGATGCCCCTGACTTTGTTTACGGCACTGCAAGAGCGCTAAATCTTAATGATTATCCGCACACTAAACCTTCCAACATAACATGGCGCTTCAGTGTGAATAACAATACTACACACTTTCTCAGGCTCCACTTCTCTGACATTGTTGCCGGTCGGAATGAGTCACAATTCAATGTTTATGTATATGATGAGTTCATTCGAATGGTTAGCCCTTATGATATAGCTGACATGAATACTCCTTTTTACCTTGATTATGTGGTCAATTCAGATGCATCTGGTTTCATGAAGCTCAGTGTTAGTCCACGGATAGGCACAAGTAACTATTCCTTTCTGAATGGTTTAGAGATTATGCAGATAAGTAAGGATCAGGTTAAAGTTCCAGATGGGAGTGGGGAGAAGGGGAAAAGCTTGGTGATAGTAATTGGTTCTGTTGTTGGTGGGTTGGCTTTCATTTTTCTTTCTGGAGTGGCAGTGTGGTTTTATTTGAAATCAAAGAAGAGAGAGGAAAAGCCAGTTGAGACTTCTGAGTTTCCCTTTGATCAGATATTTGGGGTGAGTACGCAGAGCCGGAGCACAGAAAAGAGTGGGATTTCTCTTAGTCCTGATATGAATCTTGGGTTGAAAGTGCCTCTGGCAGAAATCCTGTATGCAACCAAGAATTTCGATCCGAAAAGAATGATTGGGGAAGGGGGGTTTGGGAAGGTCTACAAAGGGACTATGCGGAATGGGGTGAAAGTGGCTGTGAAGAGAAGTGAGCCTGGGCATGGGCAGGGTTTGTTAGAGTTCCAAACAGAGATAATGATCCTGTCCAAGATTCGCCACCGGCATCTTGTGTCTTTGATTGGGTACTGTGTTGAGAGATATGAGATGATTCTGGTTTATGAGTTCATGGAGAAGGGCACATTGAGGGATCATCTTTATAATTTGAATGAGCAGTCTGCAGAGAGATCATATACTTCTCGTTCGGAGTTGTCTTGGGTTCAAAGGCTGGAAGCCTGCATAGGTGCAGCCAAAGGCCTACATTACCTTCATTCTGGTCTGGATATGCCAATCATCCACAGGGACATCAAGTCCACAAATATCCTGATGGATGAACAGTATGTGGCAAAGGTTGCTGATTTTGGCCTTTCGAGATCAGGCCCTCTTGATCAATCCCACGTTAGCACTGTCGTTAAGGGCAGCTTCGGTTATCTGGATCCCGAGTACTACAGATGCATGCAACTCACTCAAAAATCCGATGTCTACTCGTTTGGCGTGGTGCTCCTCGAAGTGCTGTGTGCTAGGCCGGCTATCAACAACCTGCTGCCAAGGGAGCAAGTGAACTTGGCAGACTGGGGGATGTCTTGGCAGAAGAAAGGGGAGCTTGCCAAGATCATTGACCCTTTTCTAGTGGACAAAATCAACCCAAGCTCACTGAGGAAATTCGGGGAAACCACAGACAAGTGTCTGCAAGAGAGTGGCGTCGATCGCCCCAGTATGGCCGATGTGCTGTGGGACTTAGAGTATGCACTCAGGCTTCAGCAGTCCGGAATGCCACTAAATCCCCGCGAAGACTCCATGACTGATGTTTCGCTGCAGTTGCCTCCTCCTATCGTTCGTCGCTTGCCTTCGAACATCATGCCAGTGAGCCAAGAAGAGGGTGATGATTCCCAAACATTAAGTGGTGGACTTGAAGCTAGTGCGGTTTTCTCCCAGCTCAACATTGAGGATGCAAGATGATGTATAGTTAATCTCAGCTATATGGTATTACTTAAAGTTTATCTGATCTCTTCTGTTTTCTTTCATTGTGAATTTTAATTGCTCAGCCACTTCTCCATATATATGTGGAGAATTGCAGCCCCAAATGCATATATATATTGCCTTTCCTGAAGATTAATCTTCTTGTTTATGTTACTGTGATAATGTATTTGTTTAAATAATATCTGTCAATTTGCACTTGTATGCTTCCATTCCATAATTCCATGGCAGAATATCATTCATCCTCATTCCTCATATCTGCTTCTACTAGCATCATCCATGCATGTACTGTGTAAAAGTCAAATTTGAGAACTTTGAATCTCTGAATTCTCGTGATCTTTACAAGTTGCAACTGCTTGCTTCCAGTCTTCAACGCTATGGTTGTCAATGGTGGGCGTATCTTGCGGTTGGACCGGGAAATATTCTTTTTTTTTCTTTTTTTTTTTCAAACCTAAATGTTTTTTCTATGAGGATAAGGTTTGTAGTGTTTAATTTCCTGATTAGACTGTTGAAAGTGTGAAAAGCCCATATACCTAAATTGGGATGTTGACGTAAAGCTAGATTCACGTGATTCTTTAAGAGGGCTTGGACTGAGATACCAATTCATACCTGGGTGGCAAATTATGCTGTGGACCCAGGTCCACCTTGCAAGGTGGACCTGGGTCCAAAACTACGTCGTTTTTGTCTTCTTCTTTGTTTTTGTTTTTTTTTTTGTTTTTTTTTTGTTTTTTAGTAAATATATTGCTGAATATAGAATTGTCCAAAAATGTGTGAATGTAGAGGTTTCAAAGTGTGAATGTAGAGTATAGGAATCGTGAATGTACAGTTATGATTGTGTGAATGTAGAGTTGCCCAGAAATGTGTGAATGTGAAGGTTTCAAATTGTGAATATAGAGTATAGAAATCGTGAATGTAGAGTTATGCATGTGTGAATCTGTAATAGAGTTAAGAAGTTCTAGCAACTTGTAGCCCTGTAATATGTGAATGTGAAGTTTTCAAGTTGTGAATATGGAGTATAGGACATGTGAATATAGAGTTTTGAATGTGTGAATGCATAACAGTGGTAATATAGTTACTAAAATATAATCTTGTAATGTGTGAATGTAGAGTATCATATAATCATGTAATGTGTGAATGTAAAGTTTACAAAGTGTGAATGTAGAGTATAGTGTATGTGTATGTGGAGTTTACAAAGTGTGAATGTAGAGTATAGTGTATGTAAATGTAGAGTATAGTGTATGTGAATGTAGACCCAGGTCCACAGCATAACAATTGTACCTGGGTGGCTGCAGGCCTGCAATAATCAATAGTTATGTCGACTTTGCAATGTGGTTGTAGTTAAATTTTTATCTCTTTCTGGTCTAGTGGCACCTAAATTTTTGTCAAATATCTTGTGGTCTAGTGACACCCGACATGCACTCTCATGTAGAAGAGAGTGAGTTTGAGTCTCAGTGAAAGTAAACAAGTAATTATGATTTTTTGCCTCCTTAACATTTTAATTTATAGATATAGTTTTTCTTATACAAGAAAGGAGTTGGAAATTGAGCCTTTGACAATCTTATATGATGGATGAGATACTACTTTACTAGTACCGCAAATTTTACAATCTTATATGATGATTGAAATCTTTTAGATGATGATACATAAAATTATTGTTGTTTAAGTATATAAATTGTTTACACTATTTGCAATAGATATAGTTTTTCTTATACAAGAAAGGAGTTGGAAATTGAGCCTTTGACAATCTTATATGATGGATGAGATACTAGTACCACAAATTTTACAATCTTATATGATGGATGAGATACTAGTACCGCAAATTTTACTGTGGAGCATGCATCAAAACGACGTCGTTTTGATTAATGAAAACAAACGGCTGAAACGGCTTCCGTTCCCCGCGTTAACTTTCAGTTTATATATGTTACCTTTCCACACAACTGCAGTTACCGTTCAACATAACTGTAGTTTATTTTTTATATAACTGCAGTTTCATTCGACATTTCATTCAGTTTCCTTTCAACACAATTACAATTTCTTTTATAATACACTAGTAACACTACAGTTTCCATCCAACACAATTACAATATAATTTTGATATAACTATAATTTCATTGGACAATATACACTCAAAAACGTGAAACTGTTATTCAATTTCATTTTATATACATTGCAATTTTATTTCAACACAACTAGTGTGAAGTAGTATTTGAGGAGGACTTTCAAGTGTTTTTTTTTTTTTTTTTTTGGAAATATTTTCAAGTGTGTTAAAAGTGGCAATTTGGCATATTTGGAGGCATTAATAGTCAGAATTTATTGAGATTTCTTGCCTTAATAAATACTTTTCTTTTTATAAATTAGGAAGTGATACGATTTATCTAACCGTATCAAGTATTTTATTCAATATTATGTGTACTGTGTATTGTCCTATAGGATGAATTATTATCTCTAACCAGGAAGTTCCGATCCTCTTTCTTAGAGAAATTGTTCAAAAGTCCCCTCCAAAGTGCATTTAATGCACCTTATATAGAGAAGACTATGGAGGAAGTGAGGAACACATGTCGGGCCTCCGTCATGTTTGTCATGTGTGGTGTAGAGATTCATCAACTGTTCTCGTTACGCAAATTGTCCTTCGATGGAGCTAACCTACACGTACGCTAGTGATGTACTAGTACCTTTTGTTCGGTTTGTGGTCGTAAGGCATGTTATTAGCGATATATGCTCAACCCCGATCAACATAGTAGCCTTCTCGATCTTCTGTGATCAAGAAGTAAGGTAATTATGCTTAAGCTAAGGTTGTACAACTCAAGAGATGCAATTACCGAATGAATCGTGGTCGGGAACCCAACATACATGTGTCGAGTCATTTCAAATCTAACCGGATACGGCTTCCTGCATGATTATCGAGTGTGATATGCGAGGTCAGTGGCGTATTTCCCCATCAAGAAGGTAATTTATTATTTTTGGTAACATGTTAGTACAATGTCAAATATCGGATGTGATTCCCCATCAAGAAGGTAATTTGTTATTTTTGGTAACATGTTAGTACAATGTCAAATATGGGATGTGATTGACTTGGGAAATTTTGTTTCCTTATTTTTTGATACATTAGAGCATCTCCAATAGTTAGGTTTTTGAGAAGTTTTTGCAGGTATGACTAGGAAAGAGAAGATGGGATGAAAGAAAAAAGAAAGAAACAAAATGAAAACAGAATTGTTAGGGAAAAAAAAAAAGGGAAAAAAGGGATTTACGCACCCAGAGGGCACACCGTTTGCGCTCAACGCGCAAACATGCAGAGCTTTTAATCATTCTCTTTCTCTTCCTAAGTCCCACAAAAAATTGATTCTAACGCAAATTAAATTTCATCTCTCTCCTCTCACCTCTCTACTCCAAATCATCATCTCTCAACTCCATGTCATAAAAAAAACCAAGAAAGAATCATTGATTGATCAGAGATGCTCTTAGGTTTCCAGTTGTTTCCTTATTTTGCCGAGCACCTCTTGTATACATATCCCCGCATAAGGGTGAGAAAGGAGTACCGACTTTTCACGAGCTTAGGGCAATAAAAGAGTTTCCTTGCTTTGGTCCTCTTGTTTTTAGCTTTTTCCATTGTTCTTTGCATAATTCGACTAGTAGTGTTGGCTAGCCGTTGACCATCCAAATATTATAAAACAAATATTTTCTTTAAAGTCAAAGAAAAATGTCCCTTGATCACAAGGTTTTAATCATGCATTATTTCTTATGGTTTGTTGTTAAGTTCAGTAATCAACTAATCAGCAATAACTAATTAATCGTCTTACACAAATAAGTATACATATTCTCAAGTCCCTACTTCGTGTTTGACGGCCCATGCAGCACTTACGTATGGTCTAAATATACAAACATTATATTAAATCAACTAGTTAATTAATTGAAAATATGTTGAGAGACATCTCACTATTAATTAACTTCTACTATTCTACCCTCAAATATAATCTTCACAACAGGAGTCGCGTTATTTTTTAAATATTTTGTAAAGTTACAAATTTTAAAATAACTTTGTTACGTAATTATTAAATTTAAACGTTTCAAATTAAAATTAAAAATCAATGGACAAATTAAAAACTTTGACTAAAAGGTAAAAGGAAAAACTGAATAAAATTGAATATTAGATTATTAGTTGTAACATTTGAACATGTGCTAGGCTCAATTTGTTGCCAACAACCATATGCACTCGTTGAAGTTTGACTAACTAAAATAACTATATATTTAGGAAAATTAAAATCCTTTTAATCGTGACTTTATTAATTATATACAGTTGGTGAATTTAGACATTTTGATTTTGCATGAATAGCAAAGGGATTAATTCATTAAATTTGACTTACTGTACGGTGGAACTACCAATTCACCTTCTTGATTTGATGTGTCAACTATGGGCAACTTAAGTTAGTTTCTCTCCTTGTGAATTGTGATCCTTTGCCGGTTAGGGTCACAAGAGTGCGTTTACCTCCTGCATATCCTCATGCAGTGGTTTTAGATTTCTCCCGCCATCCAAACGAATTGCTTCCAATTCTCTGTTCTCTGTTCAATTATACTATATAATATATATTGTGTTTGATAACCATAATGTACAAAATTTAACTTCTCATGAGAATTATTTATGACTCTCTTGGTTTAAACCGATCAATTATGAACAACCTAAGTTAGTTGCTAGTGCATAAGGCAAGCTAGCTTCACATCTAAGAAAGCATGCACCTTCAAATAGCGGCTATATGAACTTTTCCCCACACACACACAAGAGAATCCCTCTCCACAAGAGAATTAGGGATTAATTTTGTATGAATTTAGAATCTTGATATTATTATTTGTTAATGTTATGCATGATTTTAGGAAGTATATTTTTTGTAGGATTGTGTACTTCTAATTCCATATACGTGTGCACTTTATATTCCATTAGTGTGCACTCTAGTATAGATTCATGTGCTTTTGAAAATGTGTGCGTCTAGGGGCTAAAGTATGCGGTATGTATGCACTGTATTGTAGTGTTAAGTGCATTCCAAGGTTGTGTGTGCTTCTATTTCAATTTGCACATTTAATCCAAGTATGTTGGTTATAGTGTGCACTGAATCGAACATCAAGTGTACTGTTGGTTTGTTAGTGTGCATGTCGTCATTTATGTCAAGTAGTTGTCTGTTATTATTTTTGGCTTCATATGTGCACACCTATGTTCTTGTGTGTGCACTTATGTATTGTCCGAAGTTTTAAAGGTGTGCACTCGTGTCATGTATATATATATATGTGTGTGTGTGTGTGTGTGTGTGTGTGTGTGTGTGTGTGTGTGTGTATATATATATATATATATATATATATATATATATATACACATACATAAAT
>CM008332.1:16037010-16047532 GCA_002525835.2 Ipomoea batatas
CTCAAGATAAAACTAAAAACCAATATTAGTCTTAGATTTGTAAAAATTAGATGGATCATATCAAATTTAAAAAAATATAATGCAGTGACATTTTGATATTTATCATCAAATTTACCATGCAACTTTTAACACTATACTCTGCCCTCTATAACAATTAAATGTGTATTTTTGAATAACTTTAAAAAATCAATAAAAAACTAAATATTAAACTTTAATCATAAATGTTAATTCGTAAAATGTAAACATTGGACCTCAAAATCAAATAAAACTAAAAAACTCATCCTACATTCTAAAATTCAAACCCTAAGTACACTGTATTTTTGCATTTTACAAAATGTTATTTATAAATACTAAACGTGTACTTTGTAATAACAAAATGTGCATTTCTAAAAATTACTGAGAAGTGTAAACTATAGCGTTCTAAGTTGCACAATAAAGTTGATGATATTTACAAAAATGTCACAGTTTTTTTTTTTTTTAAATTGATATGATGATATGTTTGATTTTTTCATATGTAAAGTCGAGATTATTGATTCTTAGTTTTTTTTTTTTTTTTGAAAGAATTTGTTTTCATTTGATCCAATAACTATTTTAATATTGGAAAAGGAGGGGAAAAAAAACAATAGTGACCTATTTTCTTTCGTGGCTAAAAACAAGAAGCTCCCTTGCAACTTCCCTGCTACGTATATATTCTTTTTTTTCTCCATTATTACTCACGTTGGCTTACTTTGAACAACGAACGAGCCTCCTCAAGTGTCAGCAGTCAAAAAACATTTGTCTAAGGAATTGAAAAAAAGGGGTTTTTGCATTACTATAAATTGATCAAGCATTCTTGTTGATATGCTGTACAAGATCGAACATAGTAGGGTAATACAAAAGCAAGTAGAGTAGCTAGCTGGAAATGATGGAGGGCCTTAATCTTAAATCTTTCAGCTTTATTTTACTCGTAGTTTTAGTCATAAGTAGCTTGGGTGTTCTGGGTACGGTAGAAGCTCGTCCCCTCAGTATCTTGAAGATCCACAGCTCCGCTGGCGGCGGCGGAGGAAATGGGTGGACGTTGAAGTGCTTAACTGATGATCTAGCGTCTGTCAAGGATGGTCCCAGTCCTGGCATAGGCCATGCATTTCCCGGCGACGGAGGAATTAAGTATTCCGGTCCAAGTCCCGGCGTTGGGCACAAGTATACTACTGGTGTTCGAAACTGATCCACTTTTGATGCAGAAAACTATGATTTAAGACGTGAAATTTCAAGATTAATAATGTATGTATGTGAATATATATAAATATATACACACACCGATATATTATTTTATAATGAGTTCGTTTAATGTAATTTGTTGTTTGTTTATTGTATTGTGAACTCTAAGAATCCACTAGATCACTCTTTTGGGGTTTTGTTTTTCCATTTTGTTGATGTGTAAGTATATGTCATACTCCCTCTGTCCCATCTTACCTGACCTATTTACTATTCATTATATTGGTCAAATCAACTCTTTCTTATTTGTTTTTTTTTAGTAATTTTTTATTATTTTTAAATTTAATTTTTTGTGTTTAATAGTACTTTTAATGTAATTTCTAAATATATAAATTTTATATATTAATGCTAAACTTAATATTATGAAAAATTGGATTAAAAATTGCTTCAGTCAAGCATCGTTAAACGAACCAGACAACCATTTTGGGACGGAGGTAGTAGTATTTTGTAGTTGAATGAATATCATATCATACACTTGAAAACCTCAATTATGTTAAAGGGGTCACTTGTATTATCTAAACACATGAACTTAAATGCCGCTGATTTTCGGTTTATGCACCGCACCATATTGGGAAGAGCTTCCCAATTGTTCAACCATTTAGAATTGCTCTCAATCACAAACCGATAATCACTACTGTCCTAGACCAACTATAGCCACTTGAAAACCGTACCCCAACTATGTTAGAATATTCTTATCCCTGTCTGAATTGGCAGCTCAATTGGTCACAAGAGTAAAGTTTGGGAGAAAGATCAAGGGATCGAGTCTCACTAGTGGCGATATTCTTATCCCTGCAATATTCTCTCACTTCAAAAAATGAATCCCATTTTCGCATCATCAAATTTACAATATTAAATAAAAAGTACACAAAATAGGTTTGCAAAAGCTACTTCATAGTCCACAACATTTTGAAATAAGGACAACCTTAAAGGGGACAATTGTGTTCTCCACTACTGGCGGAGGGAGAATGGGGGCAGCTGCCCCCACTGTCCAAAATTATACAACCCCAAAACGATGTCGTTTTGGGGTTGTTTTATATATATAATTTTTTTTCATTTGTTAGCTCTCCTTTGTGCATCTTGCTCTCTCCCTCGCCATAGCCAATCGCCTCCCACAGTCCCACTGCATCTAGTCCACCACGACGCCATCGGCCACCGGCCACCGCCTCTGCCTCAGCCCTTGGCCCTCGCCCAGTCGTGGAGTCGCCCATCGCCTCCCATTACGTCTGTGTGTCTGTGTCCAGTCCACCACGCGACCGCCTCGCCGACGCCACCGTCCAATCGCCCAACCCAAGTTTGTTTGCCCTAATTTCTTTCTTTCATTAATTTCCCTAATTTTGAAGTTGCCCTAATCCAATTTATAGTTGATACTAGTTGTTGTCTTGCTGATAATATTTGCCCTAATTGTCCTAATTTAGCTATAATTTACTGCTAATTGCTGCAGTCTGCCAGTGTATATGCCTATATTTGGCATGTCTGCAGTCTGCCAGTGTATATGCCTATATTTGGTGTTCAAATGCTATGGATTAATGTGGAATAGTTAGTGTGGATTATTTAGGTGTTATTATGTTTTTTTTTTTGAATACTATTGACCCTGTTACATGTAGTATCTGTCCATATATTTTCTCAACCTACTGAAGCCCAACAAAGTCAATATTGCCCCCACTGAGGCTCGAACCCATGACCTCCCACTAGGGAGAATCACTTCATGCCGCTTGACCACAAGACCTTTGGCAAGGTGTTATTATGTTAATGTTGATTATTTAGGTGTTATTTTGTAAATGTTGATTATTCACTTAATTGATAAAATGGATTTAATGTTGATTCATTGATTAATTGATATAATGTTGATTTGATAATTAGTGATTTACTGATTTGTTGATAGTTATGGAAAAATTCTTTAAAAGAAAATCAACTTTTGAGGATTCATCTAGTCAAGGTAGTCACGAAGTGTCAAATACAAGGCCTCGCATTAAAGTTAACATAGATGAACTTGAAGTTGATCAAGCTAAAAGAAAAAATATTTATGAATATCATATTAATGATAGAGATATTGTGCGACGACGATATCTACAAAAGGGTCCTTATCAACCAAAAAACCACGTTTTTCCTACTAGAGTGATTACAGGTGTTAATAGAAGATTTAATCCTAATTAGTTCAAAGATCATAGTAATTGGTTGGAGTATAGTGTATTAGAAGATGCAGCATATTGTTTATGTTGTTATCTATTCAAGGATGAAAGCAATTGACAACAAGCAGGAGGAGAGTCATTTGTTTCAGAAGGATTCAATAATTGGAAAAAAGGGTCGAAAAGGTTGTGTGCACATGTTGGTAATCATAATAGTTCTCACTCAAGGAACGTACAAACTTGTCGAGACTTAATGACTCAAGAGCAGCACATACAAGTTTGTGTATCAAAACAATCGGAACAAACAAAACAAGACTACCGTGTTCAATTAACTTCATCAATAAAATGCATCATCCGATTTCTTTTAAGGCAAGGACTTGCTTTTCGTGGTCATAATGAATGCATCGACTCACTAAATCGAGGAAACTTTCTTGAGACTTTGAAGCTCCTTGCGGATAATAATGAAGATATTGCCAAAGTAGTGATGCAAAATGCACCTGAAAATCACAAAATGACTGCTCCTTGCATTCAAAAAGATATAGCTAATGCGATTGCAAGTGAGATAACTCAAATATAATCAATGATCTTGGTGAAGATTTATTTGCAATAATAGTTGATGAGTCGAGAGATATATCACACTACAAAAAAACGCGAAAATAGCGACGGATTTAGCTACAGATTCATTCCGTTACTATTTTAACGACGGAATAGCGACGACTTAGTGACAGATTTATTTATTTTTTTCAAAAAATGACAATTAGCGACGATTTTGCGACAGACTTTGCGATAGAAGAGTTTTGTCATTAAATACGTAGCTAATATTAGCGGTAAATTATCCCACAAAAAATTGAGGCATATTAGCAACGGATTTTTTGCGAACAAATTCAATAATTTTAGTTGCTACAGATTAGCGACGAAAATAAACATCCGTCGCTAAGTTTTATAACGCAGATTTATTTTTTTGCGATGTAGCGACAGATGTTATTTTCCATCGCTATATAGCGACGGAATTTTTTATCCGTTGCTAGGTATCGACGGATTCCATATCTGTCGCTAACATTAAAATGCGAAAATATATAGTGTATATAATACTAGTGACGGATCTTAACATCCGTCGCTAGTATTATGAGCGGGTTTATTTTGGCCTTTATATTACCGGAAGATTGGAATTTATTTTTAATAAAACTTAGCGACGGATCTTACACTAAGTTTTATGAGCGGGTTTATTTTGGCGTAAAAACGGGAAGCTGGAATTTTTAATAAAACTTAGCATTGAAATTTGAATCCCTGGCTAAATGTAAAAGTAGTATTAGGTTACAGCTTGTTTTTTTAAACATTGTAATCTTCTTCAGTCGCCCAAACCTAAGCCTCCAGCCGCCGCCCTCCTCTGCCCATCGCCATCGCCGATTGCCGACTGCTGCTGCGCGTTTGCCGACCGCTATTGCCTCCTCCGCCGAACCCACTGTCGCCCTTCGCCGAATGTAGCTGACGTCGTTCCTTGCTCCGTCGAACGCCGCTGCTTGCTTCACTAAGGTCGTTCCCTGCTCTGCTGAACGCACTGGCCATCGCCTACTCCGTCATTGCTTGCTACGCCAAACGCCAAACGCCAAACGCCGTTCCCTGCTCTACTGTCCGCCGTCGCTTCCCCAACCGTGAATTGGTATGTATTTTATTATCTTTTTCCTTGTGTTTTAGTATGAATTGCGTTGGTGCTTTGAGCTACAAGTATTCCTTCTCTTCCCGGTATGGTATTTTGGTTGTGGGTTATGATAATACTCAAGATGGATTTTCTCATTTCACAGTATAGGTTTAAGTGTTTAATACTATAAATTTCTTATATCTAGGTTACTAGTCTTAGTGTCTTACTATCCTTTTTTATTATTCTCATATGCAACGTGCTTCACTGTTTTTCTCCTCTAGATACAAAGCATTTAATATGAATTTATATGCTTGATTACACCATCTGGTTGAATTTGATATAGAATAATATAGGTGATATATATAGTTTATTTGACTGCATAATCATTTTTCTTATAGGAAAGGATATGAATTGGAAAATTGGTTTCAAACATCAACAATGGTGACTAAATATGCATTAAGCTATTTTTGATTTGTTAAGTCATTTTTTCATTGATTTAAACACAAATCTAGTAAGAGCCCTTGTTTTGTTTATCATTACTTCCAGACTTCATTACTTTCAGGCATACGAAAAGAAGACAACTCCAAAGTGGCGCTATGACCTTGGTCGAAAGAGAAATTTTCTGACAATTTGCGCAAATTATTTTATGCACAATGCATATTTGGAATGCTATGCTCTGTCTAAAGTCTTTTTAAGTATCTGCAGGTTGTTTTAAAGTAATTAATTTATTGTGTTAACACTCGTGCATTCACAGTGTGTAATCACCATTTTTATATCAGTTTGATAAAAAGATAGAAAGTGGAGGTTTAAAGATAGTACTCATTTAGCTTTTTTCTTCATATGGTCTGTCAGGAGGCCTATGAAGGCTGCTTTTGTTGCTGTTTCTGAACATCTGGCAGGAATACTTCCTCTCTATCTTGTTTACAGTCAAGCCCATGAAACTGCAATTGAGGTTTGCCTTCCATGGGATGTTAATTTATGTTTACACCTTGATTACCTAATATTTAAAGCTTTTCAGGATTTGTTTATTTTTAAGCTCAAATACCAATCAAGTGTCTTATGCTTGTAGAAATCTTAAACATTTGACCCATGAATCTTCTCTCTATCTCTCACACTCTCTTCTCCATCCTCCCTACTTTTCATGCTTG
This sequence comes from Ipomoea batatas, assembly GCA_002525835.2. NCBI lineage: Eukaryota > Viridiplantae > Streptophyta > Magnoliopsida > Solanales > Convolvulaceae > Ipomoea > Ipomoea batatas. The sequence goes on from CM008332.1 coordinate 16,043,178, forward strand.
TTTAAAGAACTAATGTGTCTGCTATTTTCTTAAATTGCACATATTATGCATTCTTGTTAATTTATTTTGTTGGAAAAAGTATATTTTATTGAAAAGGAGAGAAATTACAATCTATGGAACTGCAAATGTGATATTATCTATTTCTCAAGGACATTTTATGTCAAAGTTGCTATGGGAGTAAGCTTTCTCTGTCAAAGTTTAACCTTTTCTTTTGATAGGTACATGGCCCTGGTGCAGATATAGACACCTTATGTTTGGGACCATGATATGCTACTCGAGAAGTAGGATAAGATTCTTGTATTTGTATACATCAAGTGTGCTTACCATTCTAGAACTAATAATTAATACCTTTTATCTGATTTGCAGGATTTTTTTAGTGAGCTTCATAAAATGCTCTCAGAGATCGATGAAATTGAGGAATTGCATCATGTTCCTGATGCTCATGTTCCTGTGATGGGATTCAAGTTTCATGGAATATCTATAGACCTTTATGCAAATGTGGCACTATGGGTTATCCCTGAGGTGCTTTCCCTACCACATAATATTTAATATTTCAGCCTATTTAGAAGTTAAAATCTGTGTAGCACATTTTAACTATTTGTTTGTCGCAGGACTTGGATATTTCTCAAGAGAGTCCATATTGCAGGGTGTTGATGAGCCGACTGTTCGTAGTCTTAATGGATGCAGAGTTACTGATCAAGTTTTTTGCATTTAGTTACTAATATTCAGGTGTTTTCATCATTTGAGTACACATTCTGCTAATTCAAATGATGAAAACATAGGAGATGATTAAATTATGTATATTAATATATTTGGTATTGTTTCTAACGATGTAATATTACACTACTGTATTTTTGTTATTGTGATTGAGTTATAATGTTTTGATATTAATTGTGATTGAGTTTAACGAAGGTATGTGATATTAATTAGTGGGTAGATTTTTTTTTTAATTTTTAAAATTTAGCGACAGACAAAAAAAATTTGTAGTTAAATTTAGCGACGTGTATATCCGTTGCTAGATGTAAAGATAGACTTCAACGTCGGAAAATTTCGTTGTGGGTGTTGTGACGGATATTCCGTCGGAAAATTCCGTTGTAATTCCCTCGCAAATTTCAGCATCGAAACCGTCGCTGAGGAAATATAGCGACGGTTTTTTTTTAATGTAGTGACAAATATTTCCTTCGCTAACTTTAGCGACGGAAAAAAATGCGTCGCTGAATTCTAGCGACGGAAATTATCCGTCGCTATTTTCGCATTTTTTTATAGTGTCAATTAAAGAGCAGATGATTGTGTTTATTTGATATGTGGATTCAAGTGGGCATATTATTGAGTGTATTCTTGAAATTACTCCATGCTCGTGACACTACTTCTATGTCTCTTAAAGTAGCCATTGAAGATCTTCTAACAAGGCATGGATTAAGCATTTCAAGGATGGAGCAAGTAATATGTGAGGTGAGTTCAATGGTCTTAGAACTTTGATTATGAATGAGAGTCCAAGTGCTTTTTATGTTCATTGTTTTGCCAATCAACTACAACTAGCACTTGTGTGTGTTGCAAGGGAGAATTTTGAGGTCGGAGATTTTTTTGTCACCGTCTCGCAATTGTGTAACATTGTATATGCTTCATGTAAGCGCAGTGATAACTTACGAGACAAACAATTAAAGATGTTGATTGATTCAATTTCTGATGACACAATTGAAACGAGAATTGGTTTGAATCAAGAAACAGTTGTATGTCGTTCTTGTAACACACGTTGGAGGTCTCATTATGGTGCACTTGTGAGCATTGCGAAATTATTTTCTTTGGTGATTGATGTTCTTGATGAAGTAAAACAGGATTCAAAACAAAGGCATGAAGCATTTAGAGTATTGAACCATATCCTATGTTTTGATTTTGTGTTCTTGTTGCACTTAATGAAAGATGTTTTAGGAATTTCCAATGACTTGTCGCATGCATTACAGAAAAAAGATCAAAACATTGTGAATGCCCTAAAAAAAATGCAAGTGATGCGAGATGATGGGTGGGAAGCTCTTTTACAAGAAGTTTCACTATTTTGCAACAAGCATGCAATTCCTATCCCTAATTTGGATGAAGTTACGTTTATTTAGGCCCAAGAAGACCACACCGTAAAGTTGAAGAAAAGACTCATCTTCATAGGTACCGTGTTGAAAGGTTTTATGCAGTCTTAGATCTACAACTCCAATAGCTAAACAACCGTTTCAATGAGAAGAATACTAAGTTGCTCTTGTGCGTGGCATGTTTTGATCCAAGGAATTCATTTGCTATGTTTGATAAGGATAAATTAGTTCGATTGGCATAGTTCTACCCAAATGATTTTTCTGATATTGAACTTGAATTACTAGATAACCAACTGCAGACTTATTTTGTTGATGTAACTTCTAATCCTGCTTTATCTGCTTTGAATGGTATTGATGAATTAGCTCAAAAAATGGTGAAAACTAGAAGACATTTGGACTCTACATTGGTGTATTTGCTTCTAAAGTTGTCTTTGGTCTTACCGGTTGCAACTGCTAGTGTGGAAAGAACATTTTTTGCTATGAAGTTAATCAAGACCCCGTTACGCAACCAGATGAGTGATGATTTATTACATGATTGCTTAGTGTCGTATGTTGAGAAAGGTTTCTTTGATCAAGTTTCAAATGAAACAATTCTACAACGGTTTCAAAATATGAGAGAGCATAGAAGAATATTATCACGTAGTTCATCATAAACCTTGTATTGTTATTTATAATGTATTTTGTATTTGAACAATGTTATTCGTATTTGATATTTTGTATTTGAACAATGTTATTCGTATTTGATATTTTGAACAGTTTTGAATTCATTTTATCTTTGCTTCTTCGCCCCCACTCAACTTACTTTCTAGCTCCAACACTGGTGTTCTCTAAGGGTAATTCTATTTGTACCACCCTAAATTCTGTTTACACTACCCTTTCAATAGGTTTGGTAGCTTTATAGGTGGTGTAAATAGAATTTGTTATTTGCACCACTTTCATTAAAATTAGTCAAACATTATGTTTTTTATTTAAAATATAATATTTATTATTTATTTCAAATTGCGATAGTATAATAATTTTGCCTATAATATTTTTAATTATTTATTTAAACTACTTTTTTATTTTTATTTCAAATTGTGATAGTATAATAATTTTTAATTATTTTCTGTAGTATCCACGCAATTCATGAAAATGTGAAGTGTTGAACCGATATCGGATAACAGTTTTGCTTTGTTCAAGACTTGATTTGATTGATGTGCCTTATGACTGAATGACTCGGTCGATATAAAGCATTGATGTCTCCAAATCTGACTATGATGACTCCAAATATTTTTTTTTTATAACTTGGCATGCTGACTCTTGACTTTGTTCGTGGTGTGATGTCCAAAACTGATTAGTCCAAACAGATACAAACATTTCTTTGTACGATTTTAGCCAATTATCATCAATGTAACAAAAAACACCTGAAAATGTGAATAATTGCATTAGTTGCACAAATATTCCTTATTATAAAAATGTATTAAAATATACATCTAATAATACTTGGAAAGTAAAGCAAAACTGTTTTTAGTTGGGCTAAATGGGACATATATGCTTCATGAGATTGAGACTCAATTAATGCATTCCATGATTGGTAGAACAAATCACATTGGTGGGTTGATGTTATCGATGACCTGCACTTTCTCAAAACATTTCTATAGATATGTCATCTAAAAAGTAATCCTTTAGCATCCAAATACACATTCTTGCATTCTTTCATCAATGCCAACTCTCGATCTGTGACGATAACATGTGGAGTTATGCATCCCTCAATTGTGGCTTTGAGACAATTTAATGCTCAAGTATAATTGGACTCATTCTCTTTGTGAATGAAGGCGAACGCTATGCAAAATGTCATGTTGGTCGAAGTTACACCAGCAATTTCGACGAGGGGTATCAAGCACTGTTGCAAAAATCCTCGCCTAGGCAGCCTAGGCACCCGCTTAGGCGCTAGGCCCTCCTAGACCGAGGCGAATTGCTCCCTAGGCGTCCGCTTAGGTGGCCAGCCGCCTAGAGCCTAACTCGGCCGACTAGGCTGAGTTGGCGGCCGACTGGGCCGAATTTGGCCGAGTTAACTCGCCCAACTCGGCAGCGTTAGCCAAATTAAATCGAGCGAGTCAGCTTTGTTAATTTTATTATTATATTTATATATATTTAAATTTATTTATTTATATAAGTAAGAGAAGTAAGAGATATATATATAAAATATATATAATATAATATAATATATGACATACACCCACACATAGGGATGGCAATTTCCCCGTCCCCGACGGGGATCCCCGTCCCCGTCCCCGA
>CM008332.1:16047755-16064340 GCA_002525835.2 Ipomoea batatas
CACACACATGAATTATTTTTTTTGTTTTTATAGGTTGACGCCTAGAACCGCTTAGGCGCTAGGCGCTAGTCTACCGCCCGACTAACGCCTAGCGCCTACTGCAACCATGGTATCAAGTACCTATTTGTTTTATATGTCACATCTATCAACAAGATATGTGGAAATGCATGCCACTTCTCCAGTGATTTAGGATGAACAAAGAACAAACCTTCCAACTCATTTGTTGCATTATTAGTACGGCTCTCATGCACATAATCATTATCATGTAAAAAAGACATACCAACTTGCATTTGAGTTTTACGTGCTTTCTCCATCATCTAAAATTTTTGGCATGCATTGTATATGGTTTTTGTAATGGAAACATTATTCGGATTTTGCCTCTTCACAGACTGTTTGTCACGAGTGGTGATGAATTGAGTCTAGAGGGGGGGGGGGGGGAATAGACTCACTAGCAATTTCTTTTTCAAGTAAGAAAGCTTGATCAAGAGTTTTATGCAGCGGAAATAATGTTGTTGATAGATTTTAAATTACTTTGCACTATTTTGATAGATAAGAAAATGTTTGGCTTGGTTCGTGAGTATGCTATGCAATGAATGAAATAGTAAATAAGAGAGTAGAAGAGAGGGAGAGGGGTTTTTATAGTGGTTCGGCTATTAACAAAGCCTACTCCACTCTTCTTCACAACTTGTGAAGGATTGCACTATTACATCCGATTATAGTACAATATCCTCCAACGTGCTCCTTTGATCACAAAGTTAGGCAGCTATGCTTTTGAAGGTTTTTCAACTTCTTCCAAGTTTACTCCGCCTCTTTATACTTCTTCTAAGTAGAGATTGGTTGAATATGGTTGAACTTTCTCCAACTTGGAAATCTTGGCTTGTAGCTTCTTGAATCAGCACTTTAGTAGCACAAGACTTCACTTAAGAATCTGGATTGAGAGCTTCGAGCTTTTTTAATATTTTGCACACTATAAGTTTCTTGAGCTTGTTATGAGCACATTTCACGTATGAACCAACAACTCCAAATGGGAAGGAGCTTGAGTATTTATATGCGTGAAATTTGAGTCCGTTGGAGGGAAGCCAAATTTCAAAACCTATAACCAGTGTGCAATAAGCATTGGGTAATATTGAGCAATGTGGATGTCAGTACTTTATTTAGCCGTTTGTCTACTTTGTGTTTAGACATTTGTCTTTTGTCTCACAAAAAGGACATAGCATTTAATGCTCTTTGGGATTGCTTCATTCCTAGCAAAATCAAGACCATGGACAATATAAGTTATCAGAGAATGTCTTTAACCTTGTCCTCATAACTACTCGTGCCTTGACTGCTCATAAGAATTATTGTCCTTATCATTCTTTAATCATAACTTCGAATGGTTCTGCTCAAACATTCGACCTTCAAGAGAATTGGCCCTTCCATTATTCGACCTTGAGTCCTCTTGGTCTTCATTAGCAAGTCGTTAGATTTGAGTCGTTAATCAAATCTGGACCAACGACTCAAATCAATGAAAATTTAAAAAAAAAAATGCGTGTCCTCCAAAATTACATAACCTACAGTCTACATAGCAACATTAATAAGAACAAAACATAACCAAGCATAACAGAAACCTTTAAATTGAAAGAAATGGTGGAAAATATCACATATGCTACAAAGTCCATTGTAAAAATACTGCCAAAGCATTGCTATGACTGGATTGCGTTTGGGTTGAGATTCTAATGGAGAAAGTTGATAGGGATATGATTTTATTTGTTTATTTTTTTATTTTTTACTCAAAAAATTTGTGAAGATTTTGATTATTTGAGTCCGAATTAAATGAATAATTATTTAGGGACATATGTAAATTGTAAAAATGTTGCACCTTTAAAAGGAAAATAATGCACCTTAAGAAGAAAAACAAAGCACCTTGAGAAGGAAAACAACACAGCTTAAGAAAAAAAATCACGCATCTTAAAAAGGAAACCACGCACCTTAAGTTTCAACAATTGACGCACCTAGACACACAAACCATGCACCTTAAGAAGGAAAGCTACGTACCTAAAACTTTAGACTGACGCACTTAAGTTTTAACAATTGACGCACCTTAAGCACACAACACAAAAACCATGCAAATTAAGCACAAAAATCACGCACCTTAAGAAGGAAAATCACACACCTTAAATTTGACCTAGATGCAAAATAACCAAATTGTCACAACATTTTTTTTTAATTCTTGTTAATCCTGGACGTTGATCTTGACAAGATAAAATGATTCTCATCTCACCCACAACCCCACCTCAGGTAACCAATCGCACGGGAACTCATTTCGTAATATATATATAACTTGATTAACTTGATTTTAATTTTTAGGTATTTAATTAATTTCATGACTTGGTGATCTTTTTATACATACATATTATTTTGTATTTTGAATATTCTTGTTATAGACCGAATTTTTTTTGCATATAATTCATTAATTTACAATTAATTTATTAAACTTTCAATTATTTGTTATGTTTTTTAATATTGGTATATAATAAAGATATATTAGAGATTATAAAAATTATGATTGGGAAGTTTGAACAAACCAAATATGTTAATTAATTTTTCAAGTAATTTAATTGTTATGTTTTCAGAATAACATCGATTATGTTAACTAATTTTTCATGTAAAGTTATTTCCATCAATTCATTGAAAAAATATATATTTTTGAAATTAATTAATAGAAAAGTACCAAATGATTTAGGCAAAAGGGTCAAACAGGCTCATGTACTATCATTGATTGTTTATCTAGCACCATGAACTAAAATATGGTTCATCTTGGTCATTATACTCCTAATTATTTTTCATCTAGCATTTTTAGCCTATTTCTAACAAGTAACCCATCTAATTTGATGACATGGAAAAATAAAATTAGAAAAAAAATGATGACATGTTATTTATATGGATGTTTTGGATGATTTCTACCATATTTCATTAATGAAAAAAATAATTTCTTGCAATGCAATATGGTAGAAATCAAAATTGTTATATAAAGTTTTAACTACATGAGTGTATGTATAGCGGGGTATTCACTATCGTTCGGCAATGAGATTTCATGGAAATCGATATATGAAAATTAAATTATTTTTATAATAACTTAAGATATATTGTATTGGGTAAATTTTATTTTATTTTAAAAATAAATTAATAATTTTGGATAATTGAATAACTTAAGATATTGTATTTTTGGATGATTTCTTGGAAAGAAATATGGCAGAAATCAAAGTTGATATATAAAGTTTCAACTACAGTGTACTGTGTATGTATAGCGGAGTGTACTGTATATTTATAGCGGGGTATTCAGTGTCGTTCGACAATGAGATTCCATGAAAATTGATATATAAAAATTAAATTATTTTTTAAAAAATAATAAAATTTACCCAATATAATATCTTAAGTTATTATATTTAATTTTAATATATCGATTTTCATGTAATTTCATTGCCGAACAATTTTGAATATCTCACTATGCATACACAGTCGTGCAGTACACTGTAATTAAAACATTATATAACAACTTTAATTTCTATCCTATTTCATTGCAAGAAATCATTTTCTTCATTAATGAAATATGGTAAAATCATTCAAAACATTCATATAAATAACATGTCATCATTTTTTATTATTTTATTTTTCCATGTCAACAAATTAGATGGGTTACTTGTTAGAAATGGGCTAAAAATGCTAGATGAAAAATAATTAGGAGTATAATGACTTAGATGGACCATATTTTAGTTCATGGTGCTGGATGAACAACCAATGTTAATACATGGGTCTATTTGACCCTTTTGCCAATGATTTATAAAATTTCTGAGACGATCTCACAGAATTGTGATTATTCGAATACTCCGTATATTTTAAAATTTTATCAAAAAATAAACGAAGAAACTACTGCGTACTTGATAAATACGGAGTATTTAAAAAGCAGAAAACTGTAAACTAAATAAAATCTTGATACAATAGAAACCTCTCACTGAGTGCGTTAGGAATATTTTCTCTCTCTTGGAGTCTGTGCCAGTGTGCAGCAGAGTGCCGTTTGCGTGCACTATCCTTGCTTTCCTGTCGGCCAAGCTGTCTATCCAAGGCCAGGTTTGGCCGTTAGCAGCCATGTTACCGGCGGAGAGCCAACCGCCGGCGGAGAGCCAACCGCCGGAGACCAAACAGACGCATGTCGACGAGACGAGCGAGAAAGGCAACGGGAAGAAAAACGCTCTGATGGCCGGCGAATCCCGTTCGTTGCAATCCAACAGCGAAGAAAATGATCAGCTTGATCGGAGTATGAAAAAGACGAAAACCTCTACCGAATCTCCGATGGGAGAGCCTTTGCCAAGTGACAATGGGGTATCAAATGGTAATGCTAGGGCTGTAATGCAAACTGGAACACTGTCCTTTAAGCAGATCGTGGCAAACGAGACGATGCAGAGTGAACAACAGTTGGAAGACGAACTCGATCTTGTTTCAGAAGATGAAGAAGAGGCGGATGACGACATTGACACAAGCTGTCCGATCATTAGACTCACAAGAGAAGAAAAGGTAAGGCTGAGAAGCAAATGGAAGCAAACCCTCATTGTGAAGGTGATGGGCAGAAATGTGGGTTATGCCTACCTACTGAGGCGACTCCTGTCGCTATGGAAACCCAAAGCCAGGATGGAACTAGTAACGGTTGATAACGGATACTTCCTGGTGAAGTTCGCGTCCATAGATGATTATGAATTTGCCAAGTATGGAGGACCATGGATGGTCCTGGACCATTACCTCGTTGTCAAAGAATGGAGGCCGAATTTCGATCCATTCACAGACAAAACGGAAAACATGATAGTGTGGATAAGGTTTCCATGTTTACCGGCGGAGTATTTTGATCACAAATTCCTGATGAGAGTTGGGGCAAAGATCGGCCGGCCGATCAATATAGATACGGCGACAAGTCTGGTGTCGAGAGCGAGCTTCGCTAGAGTATGTGTCGAGGTCGACATTACCAAACCGCTTCTTGCCAAATTCACTTTAAAGAATAGAGTTCGTCCGATAGTGTACGAGGGACTTCATCTCATATGTTTCAAGTGCGGTAGGTATGGGCATAATGTCGAAAATTGCAGCTTGAATAGGACGGAGGAAGATGACCAGAATGTGAACGTTGATGGCGAGGTTCGAACGGTGAGCAGTGCCGGAGCCGATAACGGCCACATGAGTAGAGAACATGGTAAGAATGCGATTAACACAGGACTCTCCTTAATCCGCCCTGAACTTACTGAGGACTATGGCTCGTGGATGGTAGCTAACAAGCCAAAAAGGAATTATGCGAATAATCAAGGAAGCAGATATCACGGAGCGAAGGAAAATGGAAGGAAGGGCCAACAGGAAAACACAAAAGGAAATAACGTCAATGCGCAGCAGGGGTCACGGTTTGCGTCGCTAGCTGATACTACTAACAAAGAGGAGGAGTTACCAGAGGTGAATGTGAGTAAAGGACCAAGCGGGAAAGGGAATCAGAATCAGGGTGCTAAGCAAGGGGGCCCATCAAAGGGAAAGAGACCAACAATCCAAGTCTCAGAGAAACAAATAAACGGGAATAATGCCCATGGCATGCATAGACGTCAAACTGAGGTTGGAGAGCCAAGCAACAGGAGAAACAACAACAAGAGAGTCCATGAGACACAAGTGAACCAGGCTGGGGCTGCAACGGAGCACACATTAGTTCTGGGAGATAAGAATGGGTCCAGGTCTGTTCAAGTCTTCGAAACTGAGAAGGAGAACGATACTGATTGCATGGCAGGGTCGCAACTTTTTTCCGAACACTCTGGTGACCCACCGGATGGGGAGCACACTGCTGGGCAGGAGTGGGTGGATCCTGGTGATGATGATGTGAGCCTTGAGGATGCGGAGGCTGCCGCTATGGAGCTTTGAGGTGTGAGGGTTCCTTCCCTTTGTCTTTTGTCGTTTTGTCTCTTTTTTGTTGCTTGTTTTTCGCCTTGTTTTTGTTTTGTCTCTCCCTCTTCTTTTGTTGTTTCCCCATGAAAGCTATCACATGGAATTGTCAAGGAGCAGCGTCCAGGAATTTTCTTAGAGCTGCAAAATGGCTGAAGAGCAAGCACCACCCGGACATTCTTTGCTTAGTTGAAACTAAAATGTCTGGCCATAACGCGGATTCTGTTTGCAACAAGCTTGGTTTTGATAAATGGGCGAGAGTGGAAGCGCTTGGGTTTAGTGGAGGCATCTGGATCCTTTGGACGAATGTGCTAACAGTTGAGGTCCTAAACTCTCATCCACAGTTTGTGCACTTGACTATTACGGAGGCCTCCGGGAGAAGGTGGAATTTCTCAGTGGTGTATGGCAGTCCCTCTCTGCATCTTCGACGACGTTTGTGGAGCACTCTAAGCAGAACCAAGGTCAGGGTAAGCAACCCGTGGCTGATAGCGGGCGATTTTAACGCCATTGTGAACGAAGACGAGTGCTCAAACCCGAAGAATCAAGGGAGTCATAGAAATGGAGATTTCAGAGATTGGATCTTTAGTGAAGCACTCATCGACCTAGGCTATTCGGGTACTAAGTTTACTTGGAGGCGAGGTAGGGATGAAGGAACATTTAAAGGTGCCAGACTAGATCGTGCCCTTTGCTCAATGGATTGGTTGCACCGGATGATAGACACAAAGGTCTACCACCTCACAGCCTTTGGCTCGGATCACTGCCCAATTATGATCGATCTTGATTCAAATAAAAAAAAAGGGAATACATCTTTTCAATTCCAAGGTGCTTGGACGTGCCACCGGACATTCCTTGATCTAGTCAAACAACATTGGAACACTGAGAATACCGTCTGGTTCAACAAAGACAAAATGGCTACGAAGTTACAGGACTGGAACCGAAGAGTCTTCGGGAATATCCATATCAGAAAAAATAATCTTTTGCGTCGTTTGGATGGAATTCAGAAGCAGATGGGCCATGCGAGCCACGCCGGGCTTTATAAACTTGACAGGAAAATTAGGAAGGAACTCGAGGAAACGCTGCATCAAGAAGAAGTACTATGGTTCCAGCAAGCTAGAGAAGAGTGGATTGTGTCCGGGGACCGCAATACGAAATTTTATCATGCTGCTACAAGAATTAAAAGGGCTAGGCAAGGAAGTCACAACCTCCTAGATGCGGATGGCAATCCGCTGGTGGATGACAAGCAAATTGAGAAAACAGTTCAGGACTATTTCACTAGAGTTTTTACGAAAGATGTCGAGGTCGACGTTGAACACGTTCCAAAAGGTCGCTTTCCCCTCCTGGAGGTGGATGACTGGAATCATTTCAACTCGTGCTTCGATCTGGAGGAAATACGAAGAGCCCTCTTCGAAATGAGTCCGTTGAAAGCCCCGGGCCCGGACGGTTTCCATGCATCGTTCTATCAAAAAGCTTGGAGTGTGGTTGGAAAATCGGTCTCTAGACAGGTTGATTTATTTATGCAGACAGGAAAGCTAGAGGAAGGCATGAATGACACTCTCATTGCTCTCATCCCAAAGAACAGCTGCCCCACTAGCGCCAACCAATACCGCCCGATCAGTCTTTGTAATGTTATCTATAAAATCATTACAAAAACAATGACTAATCGCATCAAACCTATCCTAAGAAAGCTGATAGGGCAGGAGCAGAGCAGTTTTGTGCCGGAAAGACAAATCACTGACAATATCCTGACTTATCAGGAGGCTGTGCACTCTATGCGCCAAAAGCAAGGCAGAAAAGGTTATATGGCTCTCAAAATCGACCTTGAGAAAGCCTATGACCGACTAAACTGGGACTTTATTAGAGACACTCTGCAGGATGTGGGAATGAATACTGAATGGACTAGAAATATCATGGCATGCGTTGAAACCCCGAGGTTGAGGGTTATTTGGAATGGAAACCAGCTTGAACAAATTATCCCCTCTAGGGGTATTCGCCAAGGGGATGCTATATCTCCGTATCTGTTTGTTCTATGCATGGAGCGACTAAGCCACACCATAAATGAACAGGTTGAACAGGGAAAGTGGAAGGGCTTCCGAACTTCAAGGTATGGTCCTGTACTCACTCATCTTTTTTTTGCTGACGATCTTGTTCTTTTTACTGAAGCGTCGCAGGAGCAAATTGCTGTGGTCTCGCAAACTCTGGACAGATTCAGTCGGGCCTCAGGCCAAAGAGTCGGCCTAAGCAAGTCTCAAATATTCTTTTCTAAGAATGTGGACAGGGTGGAAGCCCAGAAAATCACTGCTATAGCTGGCATTCCTCAGACCATGAATCTGGGGAAATACCTAGGGGTCCCTACGTTACATGGTAGGGTAAAAAAAGATCTTTTCTCTCCGATGCTGGATAGGATGGACGAGAGGCTTAGTGGATGGAAGGCAAAGTTTCTGACGTTAGCTGGAAGACAAGTGCTAGCACAATCGGTGCTTCAGACCATTCCATATTACGGGATGCAGACTATATTCATGCCAGCAGGAGTATGGGAGGCGATCGACAAACGTATTCGAAGATTCCTTTGGGGGGGGACCCCGGAGGCCCGCAAATGCCACCTTGTGCGCTGGGATGAGGTTACGAAACCTAAAAACGAAGGTGGGTTGGGGCTGCGTTCAGCAAAGGACATGAATTTGTCATTCATGGCAAAGCTTGGTTGGCAAATCCTCACTAACAAGGACACCCTCTGGGTCAAAATTCTGAAGGAAAAATATAGCCACGACAAGGCAGGAGTGGAGGCGCTATGCAATAAACCAAACTGCTCCAATGCCTGGAGGGGAATTATTGCGGCAAAATCTGTAATCCTCAAAGGGACCAGGAGTCATGTTCGAGACGGGAGGACAACTCGTTTTTGGACTGATGCATGGCTACATGAAAAGCCGTTGGCAACTTTAAGTACCATGCATGATGGTAACTCTTGCAATGACACCCTTGTACATGACTACTGGAATGACTCTTCTGGTTGGAAATGGGATCTTCTCCCGACCTTACCACCTGACATCAAAAGCCATTTGGAAGGTTTCACCTTGTACGATGGTGTAGGTAATGATGAATACTACTGGAGTAGAGAAGCCAGCGGTAAGTTCTCTATTTCTTCTGCGTATGCTTTAGCGCAAGACTTGCCAACTAACGTGCAGGAGAAAGTCTGGAGCAAGGTGTGGAAGCTCCGAATCCCGAGCAAATTCAAGACGTTCATCTGGACTGCCACCCATGACAGAATAATGGGTAATGCAGAAAGGAAAAGGAGGGGCTTCACCATGGAGGACAGCTGCGGGAAGTGTCACGGGATGAGGGAATCAACGGACCATATTCTCAGAGAATGCAAGGAAGCAAAGCAGATCTGGGAAGCTTTCATGACTGCTGAGAGACGGAGACGTTGGAGGTGTCTCAACCTAACAAGTTGGTTTGAGGAAAACCTCAGTGAGGGAAGCAACGAGATCGACAAGGACGACTGGCCAACAACTTTCGCCATCATTGTGTGGTGGTTGTGGAAATGGCGATGCGACAGAGTTTTCAACGACAATGACGTAGCGCTCCAGCACAAACTCAATCGAATAAGAGAAGCAAGCCAGGAGATAGAATGCGCCTTTGCTCACCGCGACGCCAGCAGAGCTACGTCCAACAGACTCATAGTTCGAAGGCTCCGGTGGAAAGCAGCTACGGAGCACAGTGTTACGCTCAACGTGGATGGGAGCGCCAAAGTTGGCACCAACACGGCTGGATGGGGCGGTGTCATTCGGAACAAGAACGGAGAATGGATGGAAGGAATTTCGTGTAGAGTACCATATGGTGACGCATCGATAATAGAAGCAACCGCTATTGCAGAAGGTCTTCGGTGGGTGTGGCAGAGAGGCTATCGTGACATTGAAGTGCAGTCTGATGCTAAGAATGTTGTCCATTGGATTCAAGAGGAATCAACGACCCGTGGCCCTATGAAGCAATGTATCGATGAGGTGAAAGGTTGGCTCGCCAAGGATTGGAGAGTTACCTGTCGGGTGGTCTACAGAGAGCAGAATAGAGTGGCTGACAAACTAGCGTTACTTGGAGCGACTCAAGGTGATGACATACAAGGTTTTTGCAAGTGCCCGTTTGTGAGTGAGGACGCCTATCTAGAAGATCTGGCACACGTCACAAGAGCTCGTAGAGTGGTGGAGGAACAAACTTGTTAACTCCCCGGGGTCACCCCCTCCCTTTCCGATTTAAAAAAAAAAATAAAATCTTGAAAAGCGCTTCGCACATCGACTCCTGTCTTCGTATTCAAAAACAGGAACCGGCGACCGTCGTTTAGGAGAGTAAAACACGAAGTCAGAACAGCGACGCCGTTAAAATTCACTTCTCATAGAGACTGAGCAGGAAACTTAATCAATAAGTCAGGCGGAAAAAATGGTGAGTTCGAAGGACGATTCCGCCACCAATAGCGACAGTTCCGGCGACGACATCCCGGAATCGAATTCCAGCGTTTACTCCGAAGGCGAGAGAGTCCTCGCCTATCACGGCCCTCGTATCTACGAAGCCAAGGCATGCCTTCCCTCACCCCCCCTTTTTGAAGGCCATAATTTGTAGGTTTTGTTAAGCGAATTCCGAACAAGTATGAACTTATTTTGATCGATTTTAGCTTTATGCATATCGACAGATTAATATGAACATATATCCATAGAGTAGAGCGTTTCATGTATACTGTTTGCTTAATAAACTGTTGTTGTTAAATCATCCGCGTGATTATGAGGTATTAGTTGCAATTTTACACCTGTTCGTTCCACTGATTAAACAAGTGTTGTATTCTGGTACTCACCAAATGCACGCCCATATGAATGCCTGTTGTTTTCCTGGTTCCTCCTTTTGGAAAACGTGGGTTCTGGGATAGGATTTTTTTAGTTTTGTATATTTTGTAACTTGGAAATTCCTCAACTTATTATTAGTGCTGCTCCAAATGCCAGTGGTACCCTTAATAAGAGTATCTTAACCCTTTGAACCCTACACAGGAAATGCTTTCTGATGACAACTGTTAGGTTAGATGTATTTTAGAATTCAAAGACAATCTTAATAATCAACAATATGCACCGGTTTCTGGCAATCAGTTTGTTGTGTATACACTTTTGATATATTTTGGTTTCTATTCCAAAAGCATCGTATATGCTTCTGTCTTGTGAAATATACACTATCTTCTATTGGTACCATGCTGATGTAGCTCATGCTTTTTTACAAAGGTTCAAAAAGCGGAGCTCCGGAAGAAGGAACGGAGATATTTTGTTCATTATTTGGTTAGTCTTGTTTTTTACATACATTACTACTTCTAACCCTCCTTTCCAGTTGACAGGAGTTTATGAAGCAGTTTTTTTTTTTTTTTTTTGCAAATTAGAACTTCTAAATGCTATATTTTCATGGCATTTCAGCCTCACTTATTAGCTTATGTACATTATTTGTTTAATATGTTACTGAGAAATATATCTATTTTCATGTGCAGGGTTGGAACAAGAAGTGAGTCAAATGTATCTCATGTGTTTCCTAGAATATTTTGACTTCAAGAATTTCAATGATTGTAATAGTAACAATTGGCCAACCATTTTGGTTCTACTTTTCAATGTCTCAAGGTTATGATTAATTGGAGTTTGTGCAAATGTACTATAGAAGTTAACTATTGAAGTTTAATCCTCTTGCAACAGTTGGGATGAGTGGGTAGGCACAGATCGGTTAATGAAGCATACTGAGGAGAATGTCAAGAAGCAGCAGGCTCTGGACAAGAAACAGGGTGTAGAGAAGATTGCAAAATCAGGGCGTTCAGCTCAAACCAAACCTAAAAACTCTACTGGTATGTTATCTCATATTCAATTTTGATAAAGTTTAAGCTTCTAACAATTCAAACAAAGATGAACTGCTGAACAACTGCCTAAATGTACATGTTGAAAAGATCATTAGCTGTTAATTATCAATGTGCAAACATCAGAGTCAAAAAGATCATTTTCTAATTTTCCCGATAATTTAGAGAGCTGTTTCCTCATTACAAATTTAACATGTACTTGACATTGTTTTACTTGAATTTGATAGATCTGAAAGCAGATAAAGAGGACACAAAGCACAACGGTATGGTGTTTTCTTTCATATTGTTTTGACCTTTTTCTTGAGTTAGTAGTTGTCCTTTTTACAAATAAATACATTTCAAAAGGAAAAGTTAATTACCACTGCTGAATTTCTTCTCTTCTTGCTTTCTTCTCTTTGTGGTTAGAAAGTTCTTGTTTTGGAATGTGTATAACTTCTATATCTGGTTTCACAACACCTAAGTCTTCAATTTGCAGTTGCAAAAGGGAAAAAACGCAAGGCTGACTCTGGCACTGAGGTTTGCTTTATTTATTTATTTATTTATTTTATTGTTTTTTGGAGCTGAGGAAATAAGATCCCTCTTGTTTATGTGCTTATAAATCACATCTACCTTTTTACATGCTTGTAAATCACCTGCATGCTATTATTTATGCAGTATTATATTACACTCAACTGACTACTGCACTTGGAAATAGACTGAATTCTGATTGAGTTATAATTTTCTTTTCCTCTTATTTTTGGTCCTGATGGCTGTTACTGCAACCAAGTCTTCTTTGCTTCTATATTTATACTTGGATGTTTTGATCTTAGCTTTTAATCAGTGGGTGTTCTTGCCATTTTTAACTTGTGGTTACATAGTTTATATGCTCTGCCAGTCAATTTAATGCACAACTCTTTTTCTGACCACTCCAACCCCCTCTTTTTCTCTTTCCTTTCCCAATGTTGCCCAAGATATTGGTGCCCTTTCATAAGAATTCATTTTTTTTTTTGACTGATTCCCCAATTTACTCTATTGCTACTTGTTAACCTTTCGTGTGGGGGGGTTTTTTCATGAGCAGAAGGAAAATGCATCTGTTGAGAAACTCATCAAGATTCAAATTCCATCCACTTTGAAGAAGCAACTTGTTGATGATTGGGAATTTGTCACTCAACAAAATAAGGCATGTGAAGATTTTGTGTACTTCTCTTTTTATCTTTTTGCCCATGGCTGGGAGAAAATAGAAGTATAGAAGGGTTACAGCAGTTATTAAAGATGTTGCCTTTGGTTTTAAATAAAACATAAATGAGTTACTTAATTGGCTCTTTTTCAAATTCATTGTCTTTGGCTCTTTGCTGGACAGAGTAAGAATGTCTTCCTTAAAGAAGAAATTCCATTTTCAATTGTGCCTGGTCTTTTATTTCCACAATATTCATGCTCAAATGGACTTGAACTTTTTATTTTGCTTGCAGCTTGTACATCTACCTCGATCGCCCAATGTTGATGATATACTGACAAAATACCTTGAATACAGAGCAGAAAAGGATGGCATGTAAGTGTCTTGTGTATCTTAGAACATCCTATATTCACTGCTTTAATAAAATTGATTGATTTGTTTGTAGTTTGATTTGGTAAGAGCACTTTCTCTAGCTAGCCCTGTCCCAGCAAGTGATGGTCTGTCTACTCATCAACCAAAAAAGAAATTTCTCTGATATGTTCACTAAACATAAGGAGCACTCTATATAGAAATTTAATTTTTACCTAGAGCAATGGTATTGGAGGCAAATAGTGCATTATTCTTTTTCCTCTAAAAAAGTTGGAATGGGCATTTCAAACTCTGATTTGTCTTTTATGGTCAATGGATAGCCAACTTTTAGACCTCTAGAGGCCTGCAATTTATCCTGAATTCCCCAACTATGGACATTTCCCCATATAGTAATTGTTAAATTCAGGCAAGGCTTTTCATAAGGGGTATAAACTCTTGGGCCATTAGGCCTTTTTTTTGGCCAAGAAAAAAGAAGACAGTGAGTAAACTATGTACTTTATGTGGCTTGATGCCCTTTCAGTTTTGTTCCTGGTAATTTGGTAAAGTCTTTTCTTGATGCAAGTAACCATAAATGCAAAAGAGCGGCCTTTCCTGTCAACACTACCTTCGTATTTTTTTTTTTTGAAGTACTATGATTAAGGTGGTGGTTTCATTTGGTGAACAACATCCTTAATATTCTCTGGGAGTTTGGGTACAGGATGACTGATACAGTTGGGGAAATTCTCAATGGAATACGCTGCTACTTTGACAAAGCCTTGCCGGTTCTGCTTTTGTATAAAAAGGAGCGCCAACAGTATCATGAAGCAGTTTCAGATAATGTCTCTCCATCAAGTGTATATGGTGCTGAACATCTTTTGCGTCTTTTTGGTATGCATTCTTTGCTTATATCTTGCTTTGTTGGTTTTCTTTGGTTTGCATGCTTAATGCTTTGGATTTTTTTGTTCTTCCAAAGTTGGGATGCGGAGTGTAGAGTACTCCTTATCATAATATATTTGGAAAATTTTGTTGTATGCTCATTGAGGATCTCAAGGAATTCTTCAATTACTTTTTTTTTTTGGGTTCAAAACAATGAATAAAATGCTACAATTACAATTTCTTGAACCGATAAATATAATTACAATACCATTGTATCATCACCCTCAAGTCAATGGGCACTAAACAGTAAACACCCACAAATATTGAGACAAATAACCTTGAGGCCAACGTGGCAATGTTCCTCCCTTTGTCTAGCCAATAGCTAAATAGCTCCTTGGATCTTATATCATTATTATTATAGAATATGAAAACATATAAATGATGCTGTTTGCAGTTAAGTTGCCTGAATTGCTTTCTTACGTGAAAATTGAAGAGGAGACATTGATCCGCTTGCAGCAGAAATTGTTGGATTTTCTAAAGTATGTTGCTGTTATTCCTCCCTCTACTTGCCTTTCATTATTGAAAACTGAATACCACCTATAACGTGAATATTTTAAACTGTTATTGCCAAACTGACGAGTTTTATTGCAGATTTCTGCAGAAAAACCAGGGTGCGTTTTTTGTTTCTACTTATGAAACTGCTAAAGCTTCTGATGGGGCTGGCAAGGTGAAAGACAGTTGAACACACAACACTATCTGTTCATCCAAACATCGTTTAGTCGAAAACATCTTGAAGAACAACACATTTGTTGATGCAACATGCTACTGCCATTTTCCTTTTTCCTTTGCACTCTAGTATTCATCCGGGACTCATATGTGGGTTAAGAGAGCCGCAGGCCGCAGCCGCTTGGAGGAAGAGCCAATCCCTGTTTCCCTGTAACAATATTTAACTGCTGTATAAATCTTAATGCTCTGTGCAATTTGAACTGTAGCTGCTGATTATATATATATATATTGCCTGTATCATGAAGTTTTGTACTATTTTTTTGGGTGAAAATTTTGTACTATGATTTAACAGTCAATACACATTCTATTCTTTTCTTATTTAGCTAAGAGTAAATTACCATTTTGGTCCACTGACTATTGAGGTTTTGTTAATTGTATTCCACGACTTTTAAAACTGTTAATTTTGTACCTTAATTATGTAATTTTTATCAATTTTAGTCACTCTGACTAATTTTGTCGATTAAATTTCACCGAAAAATTTTAATAGTGAAAATAATGAGGGGTATTTTAGTCATTTCACATATCTTTTATTCTTCTTCTCCGGCGACTTGAGCTTCTCCACCGCACCTTCATCTCCCTTCTCAGGAATTGCTCCCTCCACTCGCCACCGCATTAGCGTTCACAGGCCAACCAATGCATCTTCACAGGTTTCTCTGGATGTGTCACTGTCTAATGAAACCTCGTCGTCCAACCAAGACAAAATCGACGTCATTGTGATTAGCGCGGGAAACAAAAAACAAGTTTCTCTTGAAGCTTCCAACAACGTTGGAGGCCGCGTTCGCTACGACGTCGTCGACGACTTCATCCTCGATCGCGGGTTCCAGATTTTCATCACGGCTTAACCCCAAGCCCGAAGGCTTCTTAACCATGAGGCGCTAGACCTTCACAAGTTCTATTTGGGAGCCCAGGTTTACTACGATGGCCGTTTCCACACCGTCGCGGACCCTCAAGTCGTCGAAAAAGAAGAAGAAAAGATTGATTCGCCGGGGAAGAAGAAAAGAGATGTGAAATGATTAAAATATCCTCATTATTTTAACTATTAAAATTTTCCGGTAAAGCTTGGTCAGCAATTTGGTCGAAGTGACCAAAATTGATAAAAATTGCATAGTTAAAGGTATGAAGTCAACAATTTTAAAAGCCTTGAATTGCAATTAACCAGACCTTAGTGGACCAAAATGACAATTTACTCAATAGCTAAGCAAGCTTCGCATACTGAAATCAACTCTTCCTAATTAAATTAAGGATAATTGCGGCGTTGAATGTTCGTTCTTAATCTCATCGTCACAATTAGCACGAAGCATGCTTTCCTTTCCTATCAGCTTGGAGCATGGAGCATGGTGTTAGTAATAATTTATTGGGATAATGTATGTATGTATCTGAGCGAATAAATGATGTGGTGCAGAAGATACAATTGAGTCTCTAACCGTAGGCCCCCCATTCCATTAACTCTGGTGCAGGAGTCGTGTGCCCGAAAACGAAATCTTTGTTTGTGGTAGTCATCAATCAACTGGTCTGAGAGAAGAGAACGATTCCGTTGGTTCGAAAATTTGCAGTGTAACAAAATCAAATCAAATCAAATGCTTTCAGCGAACCGGTGATTGCTAGCTCGCTCGCTCGCTCTG
>CM008332.1:16069706-16086689 GCA_002525835.2 Ipomoea batatas
GATATAACTAATGAAAATAGTGCTAATAGTTGAATATGAGAAATACAATTTGGCATGAGAATAAACTATTTTGACTTAATGGTATCATTACTGAAGTTGTGCTTGTCATATCACCATTTAACATGTGTCCTACACAATTAAATTTTGTGAGTTGAATTCTACACTTAATAACCTAATTTATTAATCGATTTGAATCTCAGTCTATAATATACATATGAGAGATGTAAATAACCTGAACAATAATTATTCATTTTCATATTCATAAATAAAGCATAGCTTAATATAATTAATGAAAAATAGTGCTAATTCTTAGGTATGGAGAATGCGGTTTGGCTTAGGCCATTTCCACCTTGGCTTACTAGTATCAAGATTGAAGTTATGCTTGTCACATCTCTTTTGAGCACGTTTTTTAAATAATTGATCATTACTAGTTAAATTTTTTGACATAGTAATTAAATTTAATAAATGATATAGATCTCAAATTGCGTTGATGAGTGAGAGTAGTAAATAAATCTAACAATAATTAATCATTTTGATATCTAATAATAAATCATCCTTTAATATAATTAATAAAGAGTGATAATTGTTGATTACGGGGAATGCGATATGACTTGGCCATGTTTCATTTTGAAGTCTTGAGACCAAGATTTACATTATTATTGTCACATATCCATAGGACACATGTCATAAACAAATGATTATTATGCGCCGGGGTTTTAAGCTGGATAACTTAATTTATGAAATTATTTGGATTCATCTTATGTTGTTGTCAGCAAGTAGTAAATAACAACCCTAACAACAATCAATATATAGTCAATATCCAAAAATAAACTATGTTTTAATATAATTGATGAAGATTACTTTCTTACCCTCCCCACTTTATTTGTAATACAATTTATAAAGATTGTTTAATTTAATTAGAAAAATAAATTACAACAGTAGACTCACATTATAAATCTGTAAAATAGCAGTGTAAGCAAAGATGGATATGTCCCAATTTGGGTGGAAAGACTCTCTATTTGCTTTTGACAAGAAACAAACTAACATTCATTAATACAAGAAACTAACTAACATTCATTAATAGAGTTCCAAATGCAAGACATCAACAATAAACGGAGATTCAATCACACCCTGAGATCAGTCAAAGAAAGTAATTCCCTTGTTAACATATAGACAATCCTATTCGCGGATCATTTAACAAAATAAATAAATGTATTTAGTAAAGCTGAAAGTAAATCTTTAATGTCCAAAAGAAGTGAGATTTATGACTGTGAGCATAAATATAATATGTGCAGTCCAATTATTAGCTTAGGCTTTTAGTTGAGATGGAGCACATGCTTTAATTATGACCATTCAAGACTTGTATGATTTGAAGAGCATCTGTTTCAACTTAGAAATTATCATAATTTTAAGACTTTATCCACTTAAGGGCTTCCCTTACCGCTATAGCTTCAGTTTCCTTCACTATATAAATGCCTTCCCAAGGTAAGCATTGCGCTGCAAAAAAGCCTCCATTATAATCTCATAGCATAATTAATGGAGATAAGTTTTGTGACCTCCCTCCCCCACTCACCATATTACCTGTCATTAGATTTAAAAAAGGTTGTTTAGTTTAATTAGATAAAGAAATTGCAATAATAGATGAGATAGATAGATACGATATGGGAGATGCGTATCCTTTTGGTTGCACGTACATCGTACCTAATACCAATACTACCCACTTGGATTGGTATTGTAGACACGCATGTACCACCGCTATATCTATTATCTATTATCTATATAACAAATCATCATTATAATATCGGAATATTGTGACTTTGACTTCCCTCATCGTCGGTGGACAATTTTGTACCCACACCTTACGTATTTTAACCATTCAATTTCAATAAATACTACATCTACTTTGATTTTTTATTTTACGTTTTACTCTCTACTTTTTTTTCAGTGTAGTATCTGTTCATAACTACTTTCTCAACCTACTGAACCTATTGAAGCACAACGAGTCAACAGTTGCCTCTACTGAGGCTCGAACCCACTCCCATCATTCTACTGAGGCTCGAACTCACTCCCATCATTCATGTGAGAGTGTTAAGCGGGACAATCAGGTGCCACTTGACCACAAGGTCTTTAGCTATTGATTTTAAAACCTAAAAAATCAACAACTAACCAACACAATTGGTCAAAAAATCAATAATTTTTCTTCAAAGATTCGAAAAACAATAGAATCAATAGTACTAAAAAAAAAAGAGCTATTATCGATTTTAAAAATGAATAATAAAGTGTCAATTAAACACTTCTTTTCATAATATTTATACAATTAGAATAACTTATTATGAACCCAATGAGATAGCTCAAATGGCAAGTGAGCTCTCTTTTTTTTTTTTCCGGGAAAGAATTCCAGGAGAACTCGGGTTCGATTCCTGCAAGTGACGATTCCCTTTGGGTAAGCTCTCGTGCTTTTGTCTCCGGCGAGCCACAAATTGCTTCCTTTAAGCATTCCTACATTGGTATTATAATCTTTGTGATCCTCTTTGGTATTATAATCTTTGTGATCCTCCTTCTAATTTTGTTGGCGGTTGATAGATATATTATAAATAGACCCGGAGCAAATCAACTTGATAGAGCAGTCCGAACCAACCTCGGGGCCCTAAGGGTCGAGCCTAGTGCACCAAGCCTTGGGGTCCAAACCTGGGCCTAAAGTCGAGTTCGGAGCTCGGCGCCTTGGAGGTCTCACGTCGAGCCCTAAGCTTGGTGCCTTATGGAGGTCCAAGGTCGAACTCTTGGGCTCAACCTCCGTGGCTTCATGATTCATTTGGAGCGAGGGTAGCAGAGGCGTTACACCCGGACAAGGAGGTCTAAACTACCTGCCTTTTTTCTCGCGGGAGCGGTTAGAGCGTTGCCTAGTATAAAAGCACTCGTCTTTGTCTCATTAAGATAGAATCATTCACTCTCTTTTAATAGCATTACATAAGTCTTAATACAACATTATCACCGTGACCAATATTCATGTCTTTACATTGATTACCTTTATCTTTATACATTATCTTTTAATTATTGGGTTATTTGAATCAGGCTACCTGAGTTAATATAATTCATCAATGGTGCTTTCATTGAGAGCTCGACATATAAGTTCGAGAGTGCTATTTATTTCCTGGCCTACCTAGCACTTGAGAGGTCCAATTCACGTAACCTTCATAGCTCCTGTAACGCCCACCCCACCTCGAGTGGGAACAACCCCAATGGTACCGCGAGCTGACAAACCCATTTCGTGAGGTCGATAGGGGAGCTATGGGACCAACTCAACAACAACCACAATAGCAGGCTGGCTCCAATCGCCCCGCCTCCAACCATGGGTCTCACAACGAAGTGGTCGCGATTCAACAAGTTGCAACCTTGCTAACGCGCCTCGTCGAGGGGCTCCAAGGCAATTTTCCTCGTCCTTCGGCACGAACTTGACCCCTCGAGGCTAGCTCATCGAAAGAACTTTAGGTGCGGTGTAACCCGATCAAGCTAACCCCACTACTGAGGTGCCATACGAGGCTACACATACGCAACCACCCCCGAGATTGTCCTCCCAGGGCCAAGTGTAACGCCAAGGACCCAAGCCTAAGCCCAATCCCAAGCCGATGTGGAGATCAGTTTGCCTAGTGCGACCCCAAGTGTTGACCGCAGTTGTATGAGAGAGAGAAGGGGTATGAGCTCGCCCTACTTTGGTTCATGGCCGACTTCTACTTGATCAACCCCTATTTTTTCGAGCACACATTGAGTGACTCGGATTATCCCGGATGTACGTGATCATGATTTGTAAGCTAACACCGGAGAACTCATCATTCTCCCATCCGCCGAGAAGCTAAGCTTGCGTTGAAAACCCCTCCTTACCACGCAAAGTTGAGGTCGTGATTTGTTGATTGGTTGCCAAATTCCATGCCTCATTTCAGCAAGTCGGGCCAGTGGCACATCGAGCTCATACTGAAGGATTCATTTTACTTTGAGAAGCCAAGCTCATGGCTTGTTGAGTTCAACTCGAGGAACTTACATGAGCCTGAGCTCGACCACCACGAGTACACGGAGCCTGGGCTCAACAACCACGAGCACAATGAGCCCGAGCTTGGCTACCATGAGTGAAAAGAGCCCAATCCCAAACACCACAAGTGTAAGAAGTCAAAGCTCGGCAACCATGAACAAAAGGAGTCGGAGCTCGACTACCACAAGTACAAAGAGCCTGAGCTCTGCCACCATAAGCGTAGGGAGTCCGAGCTCGGCCACCATGAGCGCAAAGGAGCCTAAGCTCGACTACCACGAGTACAAGGAACTTGAGCTCGGCTACCACAAGCATAAAGAGCCCGAACTTGACCACCATGTGTGCAAGGAGTCCAATATTGGCCACCACAAGTGCAAGGAACCCAAGCTCGATCAGCACAAGTATAAGGAGCCCGAGCTCAACCTCTTGTTGAATATTAGGAAACTCCTAGTAGGGTGGACTTAGTTTCCTATTCCTATTAGGATATATTTGGTATGTAGTTTGGTATATATAGAGGTGCATAGGAATATAGAGATACAACCTATTATAATCTTTCATTATTATAATATATTCATATATTCTCTTATTTTATGGTTTTTCACATACTTTGCTTTTGCCTAACTGGCGGTTGGTTGTTATTCTCTAGCAGCTAGGCCTTTCAATCCCTCAATTTCAACATAGTATCAGAGCCTAAGATTTCTAGGCTATTTTCTTTCTATTTATGAAAAAATGCAATTTTTTCGGGGAAACGACTGCCTATTTCGTTCCGACGCAATTATGGCTAGTGTGTGAAGAAACAACCACAACAACCTTACTTGGAACGACGTCGCGAGCTTATGCCATGAATTCTGTCGCCATCTGCCGCCGCATGCGACTCCACACGCCCCTTAGCCGTCACTGGAGAACTTATGTGTTTCTATCTAGATCTCCTCTTCTCCGGTGATTTTGTGATCTCACCTCTTACGCAGATGGATTCCTCTCCCTTTTGCAACCTTATCTGGAAATTTCAACGACATTCTCTACCGCCGTCGGCGTCATGCACCACCACCGTCTTCACACGCCGGCGCGTGAGCCCACATCCAGCGTGATTTTTTTGTGACAATTTTCATATGGTTGTTTTGCCCTTCTTTCGACTTTTTGGTGAAATTTGAAGAATTTTTGGCTTTGTTGCCAAACTTCTCCCCATGGTGTTTGTGTTTTGGTATAAGCGTGTTTATTTCTTTATCTTCAGTATGCCTTATCCCATAGATATTCAGTTTCAGCACTATTATAATGGTCTTTGGTTATTTCTCATGTTTAAAGTAAGGGGGAGCATATATCTACAATTGGTGTGTTATCTTCAACTCAGTGTTATTTTCATCTTTTGTTTTGAGTTTATCTTCACTGCTATGGGCTCTATTGCATCCTTTGCTATTGTTGTAATATGTAGAAATATTGAATAAATGAATTTTTTTCTCTCCTTTTCTCTTCTTCTCTGTATTGCTTTGAGCGTTGTTTTGGGCATTAGTTTATAGCAAATAAAATATTAATGTATCAAAATTAATTGAATATTTAGGGGGGTGTATTCAATCATGAGTTTCATAGACTTTTAAAGACTTTACCAACTTTAAAAGTTTGGTGGTATTCAATTTAGACTTTTAACTCTTTAAACGTCTACCGTATTGGATCTAGACTTTTCAAAACTATTTAAAAGTATACTGTATTCAATTCAGACTTTTATAGTCTTTAAAAGTCTATTGGTATTCAAAAGTTATTAACTTTCATAGACTCTGTCAAAATAGGATTTCTGTAGACTTTTTCTTGATTAATATAAATAGATGAAATCAACCCTTCCAACCCCAAGCTTTTCAACATTCTTTACAGACTTTTTTTTTTTACTCTATCTAAACTAGAAAAACTTTTCATCAATTTTATGGTATGTTTCAAACCTTTCATAAATATTTATATAATTTACGAAAAATTATTATTTATTAATGTTCAAAGCAAAATTTATTGGTGCGAACAACAAAAAAAAATTTGTTGCGAACAGTCGAGGCTACTGTACGCAGCAAAAAAATAATTGCTGCGAACAGTAGCCCTTGCTGTTCGAATCAAAAAAAAATTACTGCGAACAGCAAGAGAAATTTTTAAATTTTTTTTCAATTTTTATTTAATTAATATAATTTTATATACTTGTATATTCATTAATAATTAATATATGTATTTGTGTTTAGTAGTAGTAGTAATTCATTGAAAAAAATAATAATAACAATAATAATAATAAGTATAATAATAATAATTCATTCAAAAAAATAATAATAATAATAATAATGTAGTAATTCATTCAAAAAAATAATAATAACAATAATAATAATAATAAGTATAATAATAATAATTCATTCAAAAAATAATAATAATAATAATAATAATAATAATAATAATAATAATAATAATAATAATAATAATAATAATAATAATAATAATAATAATAATAATAACTCTTTCAAAATAATAATAATAATAATAATTATTTCAAATTTAAAAAAAAAAAAAAAAAAAAAAAAAAAAAAAAAAAAAAAAAAAAAAAAAAAAAAAAAAAAAAAAAAAAAAAAAAAAAAAAAAAAAAAAAAAATAAATAAAAAAAAAAATAAAAAATATAAATAAAAAAAAAAAAAAAAAAAAAAATTATTTTAAATTTAAAAAAAAAAAAAAAAAAAAAAAAAAAAAAAAAAAAGACAAAGGCTATTGGAGGAGGGCAAAATTGTCTTTACACCAACAAATTGCCCATCCTCTCCACAGAATTGCAATTCATGGGGGGTACCCCATGAATTGCCACTCATCATTTGGAGGGAATTGCAATTCTGCAATTCTGCGGAATTGCAATTCCTTCCAACCAAACACTGTAGTTTGGGAATTCACTGAATTGTAATTCAATGAATTGCAATTCTCCTAAACTACATCCAACCAAACAGGCCATTAGTCATTGACTATTATGGCATTATCACATTTAGTCTTATTCTTTTAATTTTGTCATATTACATCCATGACTTTCTATTAAAAATTTCGTTATTTTACCGTTAGAATTAACAAATAACGAAGAAAAAAATCCTTACACATATCATAACTCATATTTCAAACACATTAGAAATATTGTAAATATAGGATGTAATATCGTAACTCATATTGGTGTAAGGATTTTTTTTCCTTTGTTATATGTCAATTTAAGGATATCATTGTATTTCAATATCATAACACATATTTCTAACAGTAAAAATAATGGAATTTTTAGCAGAAGATTAATGGTTGCAATCAAATGAAAGTCATGGATGTAATATGACAAAATTAATAGAATATGACTAAATGTGGTAATGCCATAATAGTCGAGAGTTAAAAGTAGAAGTTGTTCAAAGTCATGAATGTAATATAACAAAATTAAAAAAAAATATGACTAAATGTGACAATGCCACAATAGTCGAGGACTAAAAGTAAAAATTATTCAAAGTCATGGATGTAATATGACAAAATTAAAAGAATAGGACTAAATCTGACATTACCACAATAGTGATGAGTAAAAGTGGAATTTGGTACAAGTTTGATGGCCTAATATATGGGCATATGGCTCTTCCATTAGACTATGCGAATCAATCAATTACCTCTGCATACTGCGATGGTTTAGTAATTGTCACTTTCATATATTTTACTCATCCATTCACAGCCATACAACTAAATTAATTATCATCCATAAATCAAAAGAAATGGAAATGATACTTCACTGTCACGTTTAAATCACCTTAATTGCATGTCCTACGGTGCTGCCATACAGTTATCCGTTGTTTTACCAAGTCAGATGTGTACATATAATCAATTGTCAAAAATATGATATAAATTTGAATTATTCGTCCGCTTCAATCATTATACCGTGAACCATGAACTATATTACAAAATGAATGACCTACATACACATTTATTTTTATTATATTGAAAGATTGCTTTTAGTGTAGTTTAAGTTCATTTTAAGTATACCTAAATATGAACATTCAATATATTAAAAATAAATGTTTAGTATATTAAAAATAAACATATATCAATGGTCTCTCTTACCATGTAGATCATGATGGTATATAATATGTTTTCCTGGCTTTAATTTTTAAATCTTTTTTTTTTTTTGGGTAAGTTCACAGGAACTGGCCCAAGGGGAATCATCACTTCTTTGGGAATCGAACCCAGGTTCTCCTAGAATTCTTTTCCACAAAGAGAGCTCACTTGCCACTTGAACTACCCATTGGGTTAATTTTCTTGGCTTTAATAGGTCACATTATGCTGCGTTTTCTTCAATAAATATATTTTTTCATTTTCATTTCTTTCATTTGTAAACGCACATTAAAATTTAGAAAATGTATTTAATTATTTTATTTAACCATTAAAAAAGAAGGCAATAAAGGGAGAAGAAGATTAGAAGAATAAAAAATAGTGTATGGAACTCAATCATTCAGATTTCTGAAATTTATTGTCAATTTCGTGCTAAATAATAGAGACAATTGTCTCCCTTTGCCCTTTTCTTTTCCAATTTTTCTTTTGTTGTGGAGTTCCTTGTACTTTGATAAGTGCAAAAGATGCTACAATTGAAAGGTCAATCTTGGGTCGCATTGCATGTATTTGATAGCGTTGTGATTGATCTAAGCGTAATTTATGTTAAACATGCTTGTTAGTACCATCGGAATCCTAGCCACACATGTTTGGTAATTTTGTAGGTAAAAAGTTGTGCAAAATGGTGAAAAAGGGCATGGATTTCAAAGATCGAGTTGCGAGCTAAATTGGAAACAAAGGACCGGCCGGACGCGCCTTGGACGCGCGCCCGCCCAGGCGTCCACGTCCCAAATCCGCGAAGTGCAAAGCAGTGAGCAGCGGACGCCTGACGGACGCCACCGGACGCGCCGCGTCCGAATTTTCACTCTCTGAAGTTTGCAAAGTCTGCTTAGGACGCATGCTGGACGCCACGGGACGCCCCACGTCCGAAAAATCACTCTCTGAAGTTTGGAACGTCTGCTTAGGACGCGCTGCGGACGCACGCCGGACGCCGCGTCCGATTCCCAGATCCCGCGCCGAAGATTTGAACAGCGCGCGAAGAATCCCGCTGAACGCGCAGAGGACGCGCGTCCAGTCGGGCGTCCGCCTCAACTAATTTGGCGGTTGGCGCGATTTAAATAGGGAATTGGGGCATTTTTCAGGGGATCCTCATTCATTTTTCCAGATTAGCTTAGCCTAAAATTTCTCTCTCTAGAATTAGGTTGAAATTCTCTCCCAATTCACTTCAATTCCATTCATACTTCCATTCAATTAGCTAGATTTGGAGAAGATTGTGGACAACAACTTGCAATTGATCAAGATTTGTAGAAGATTTCCATTTGCAATCAAGTAATCTTTCAATTTCTTCTATTGTTCTTCAATTTCTATTTTGTGAATTGCTTTATTGTTTTGTTTAGTGATTTGATATTGAATTTTGTCCTTGATCTTGAATTGCATCTTGATTTTGATTCTAGTTTTCCTTTTTGTAATTTGTTGTGTAGAATTGAGTAATGCTTTGAATTGAGTTGAATTGCTTTGTTGATTTGGTTTGAGCTTTGAATTGTTCTTTGCTTTCAATCTTTAGAGCTTAAATTTGTTAGAAGCTTTGATAATGCTTAGTCTAGTTATGTGTGGCTAGTTACCTAGGGATTAGGACTAGTTGAACATACTTTGTTGCTCTTGAGCTCTTAAGTCTTGAATCTAGGGTAGATTGATGCCTCTTGGATAAGCTTGATAGTGGTTGGGATGTTTGTATGATCTCTTCTCCGATTAGGCCAATTGGACTTGAGGATTAGTGTGTTTGCTTTCACCTATGAGAATAGGGATTGCTTGAGACCTCACCAACCTCTTTTTCTTTCTCACCTTTGAGAAAAGGGAGTAGGAAGGCAAGATGCACATCAAGTGTTTGTGTTAATGCCTTTTCTAGCCTAAGGTTCATAAGTTTGGCTTTATGGTCTAGTAGTGGGTCCATTGACCACGAGAGTGGCGGTGGTGTTAGTGGCCTTGTCTCTTGTTAGTCCGTTGAGCGTTTTTCAAACCCCTAGTACCTTAGAAAATCAAGAGTTGCATGTATGGTAGACTAGTCCCAATCCTCCCTTCCTAAAATTGTTCACAACACCTTTTGTTTAAGTGTTTGAGATATTCTTAGAATGACTTTCCCAAAACTTTCGATAGGACTAGCTTTTGAAACCTAGGAACTCTTGTGTCTAATTCCTTGTCTACCAAATCCTTTTCTACCATTCCTTGAGACGATACTCGGAAACTTCTTCCCGTTTTATTCACCTACACTCTTTCCACCTCCCGCTAATTACCAACCCATCATACTTCTTATTTTTATTCATTTACTTTTTACTCTCTGATTTGACAATTGGTGATTAGTTATCTCCATTCAATAAGTCTCAATGAAAATATCAACATCAAAATTTTGTGTGATGGAGAGCATCCTCATTTGTTAAGTTCTTTTGTGGGTTTTTACAGGTGTTACTAGAAAAGAGGAAAAAAAAAAGTAAAACAGAATTTGAAAATAATTCTTTTAAAAAAAAAAAAAAGGACAATTGCATATTAACACGCCCGACTGGACGCTTTTGGTGCTTTTCACACAAACTCGGGGGAGTTTCTTTTTGGGGTGGGCCCCACTTTGCAGATAAAAAAAAATCATATTATTATCTAAGGAGCTCAAATCTTCTCTCTCCTACATATCACACAAGACACCACAGAAAACCTTCTAAAATCCACTATTGGAAATGCTAGAGTATGAATACTATTTTTCTTGGTTGTGTTTATTTTTTCTTTCCTAATCTGATCAATGTACCAATCTAATCATTAATCTCTTTCTAACTTGCTAACCGCAAATTATATGGTGGACCATGGTCTACAATGCATTGTGGACCGTGGTCATAGCTGATACTGCAGTTGTGCTGAACGGATACTGCAGTTGTGTTGAAAAGATATTGCGGTTGTGTTGAAAGGAAACTGCAGTTACGCGGAACAGAGGTCGTTCATCCATTCAACACAATTGCAGTATCCACTCAACACAACTGCAGTATCAGTTCAACACAACTGCATTTACAGACGGATGAAATGGCATCTGTTCCGCGCAACTGCAGTTTCCTTTTAACACAACTGCAGTATCCTTTCAACACAACTACAGTATCAGTTCAACACAACTGCAGTATCAGCCATGACCTATGGTCCACGGTATAACAACTGCTTACTAACTCCTCAACCATTTATCCTCTAAGCAATAATATCTAGTCAAATCATAAGTATTAATCATATATTTAAACACCATATGAATCTATCCAACATACGATGCTTGATCTTCTAAATGTTTTTTCACTGTTACGCATTTAATAAATTTGTTGGGAGATCCTTAACGCACTAAGACTTTTAGAAAATAAGTATATTCAAACAATTTGACTGAAAATTTCAACATTATTTCAGAAAAATTATGTTGGATTGGCTGTTAACAGTCCAATGTGATCAATCAATTTTAATTAGCTATTTGAGACCACTACGTTTAACTATTTAATATTAATTTCAATTGGTTTGTCCACTCCCGTCCTTACTAAAATACTCAACCGATTAGTTTTTTTTTGGGAAATAGGGAGGGGGTTACCCAGTACAACAGCTAGCTGTCCTGCTGAAACGCAAGCTTAGCTTTATCAATCTCAATAATATCTCTAATATTCTCCGGAGGAGTAAGGAACTCAATCCAATCGCATTTCCTTTTGATAGCAACCTTGGCAAGCCAATCCGCAATGGTGTTAGAATCTCTCGGAACGTACTCGATCATGACTTCCCAATCTTTTAGAAGCCATTCCTTGCAGAGCTCCACGATTCTGGCACACGGTCCTAACGGAGTAGGACCAATAGTAAGCCAATCCACCGCATGTTGGGAGTCGCTCAGCACAAGTAGTTTCTTCAAACCTGCCTTCCATGCCCATTTTAGGCCTGCATAGATCGCCCAAATTTCGCCTTCCGTAGCATGTTCCGCTCTTGAAGTGCAGCTAAAACCACTTATCCAATCTCCATTGGGACTTCTTAAGACTCCTCCACATCCCGTAATCATGTTGTTCGAGGTGAATGACGCATCAGTGTTGAGAGTAATCCAATTGTCAAGTTGCTGATTCTTCCTCCTTGCATTACCATGGTCCGCTCCAGGAGTTTTCCTTCTATCAAAAGCCTTTGCCATTTCCTTCCGTTGTGCATAGATCCATTTGATTTTCGACCCCTTGTCCCATATTTCCTCTCTAAAGACTTTGTTAC
Organism: Ipomoea batatas; assembly: GCA_002525835.2. NCBI lineage: Eukaryota > Viridiplantae > Streptophyta > Magnoliopsida > Solanales > Convolvulaceae > Ipomoea > Ipomoea batatas. The sequence goes on from CM008332.1 coordinate 16,082,041, forward strand.
ATCTCCATTTCCAGATCCACCATGCCGTAAGTGCAAAGGTTTCACCCCATTTGTTTACTTTGTCAACATGCACTTTACCTGCCACATTGTTAGTAAGCCAAGTATCAAACTCATTAGATAAAAACATTGTTAAAGTCCCATAAGGTAGTAATACTTCCCATATCTCAGCTGCTTTATCACATCTTCTGATGCAGTGGTCCACATCCTCCTCCTCTGAATTGCACATGGGGCAGATGGCATTAGCTGTGAGCCCTCTTCGTTTTCTCTCCATATTTGTCATAAGTCGCTTGTGTTTGAGAAGCCAAATGAAGGCACTGATTTTATTTGGAACTTTTAGTTTCCAAATGTCTCTCCATCTCTCACTCGGGTTGTGGTTAGGGGCTTTGACAGCAATCCTATAAGCTGAAGAGACCGAGAATCTGCCATTGCTTTCTGGAATCCAAATATTGACGGCCTTGTCGTCGATAATCCAATGGTCTCCAACGCTGTTTCCTTCTGTTCTAATTGTTGAATGTTCACTACCGCTGGTTCGGATCCCTTCCTCTAGAACCGATTTAGCTTCACAAATACCTTTCCAAAGGTTTGAACATCCATTACGCCTTTTGATTTCCTGCAAGTTATTTCTACCTTGCATGTATTTTGCAATAATCGTTCTTGACCAAAGTGCTCCTTCATCATTCAAGATTCTCCACCCCATTTTTGCAAGGAAAGCCAGGTTCATATCAAAAATTCTTCGAATGCCTAGTCCACCATCCTCTTTAGGCAAAGTGATTTTTTCCCATTTCACTAGGTGGGATCCCGTACCCCAGATGAAGGTTCAGATCTTCCGTTCGATAGCCTCACAGACCCCTTTAGGTAAGCACATAGATTGCATAGTATAGAAGGGAATGGCACTCAGAACACTTTGTGCAAGCACCGTACGTCCAGCTAGTGTCAGGTGTTTCCCTTTCCACCCTTGCAACTTCGCGTCAACTTTTTCCAAAAGCGAGTTGAACAAATTATTAGTCACTCTCCCGTGAATGGAAGGGACTCCCAAATATCTACCAAGATCACACGTGCTTGCAATACCAGCTACTCTGGAGATGCTATCAGCGAGAGCAGAATCCACATTTTTTGAGAAAAGGATATGAGATTTGGCTAGATTCACTTTTTGACCAGACATGTTTTCAAAAATATTAAGGCACTCTTTAATTCTTAACATTTGCTCCTCAGTAGCCTCTGCAATTAAAACCATATCGTCAGCAAAAAATAAATGAGTAAGCTCTGGACCGTACCTGGATAGTTTGACTCCCTTCCATTTCTTAGATCTTGCTTCTTCTTTAATCATGTGGCTCAATCTTTCAATGCAAAGCACAAACAGATACGGTGAGATTGGGTCCCCTTGTCTTAAGCCTCGCGTGGGCTTAATCCAGTCCAAATTAGTTCCTTTCCAAAGAATACCAAGTTTCGGGGTTTCTACACACTCCATGATTATCTTAATCCAGTGGTCATTTATCCCCAGGCTCGTGAGTGTGTCTCGAACAAAGTTCCAGGACAGTCTGTCATAAGCTTTTTCCAAATCAATTTTCAGCATCATATGCTTAGCACCTCCCCTCTTGTTTCTCATAGTGTGAAGGACTTCTTGTGGTAGCAATGTTGTCCACAAGCTGATTGCGATCCTTAAGAACATTAGATTAATTCTATCTATCCACTTAAGATAATTAATAGTTAAAATTAAATAAGAATGCATTGACTTGTAACTACGATAGTGTATTCCCGGATAAACGAAAATGCATTTTGAAACTTTTTTTCGTAAATGCACTATTAAGAGTATGCACTTAGTAAATTTCACTTTTTATGTAATAGCTCAAACTACACAAGATAAATAAATCGCACTAGAAAAGACTTTATGCAACAAACTCTATTTAAAAAAGTGTTGATAAGAATTAAACACTTGACTTTCAAGTGCTAGGGTTATACTAATTTTTCTCAATCTCCCCTTTTGAGGCTCATTTTTCTATTTATAAAATAATATATGAACTCTCATTTTCTACTCTTACTCTCAACATTTTTAAGTCAACACTTTTATTAGGACCCCTATAATGAAAATAGCCTATCATTATTTACTACATATGGGAATTAAAGTGAGAGAGTGAATTTATAAGTATACATAGTAGAACCCATTTTATGTTGGCCACTATTCTAAACTTAAGAGCATCAACAATAGAGATTTTTGAGTGATTTTTTAGGAGATTTTGGGTGAAGTGGAAGAGAGAGAATGAGGAGAAAGAAGGAAGTGTGCTTCTTGCAAGGATCATATTTTTTATCGCTGATGTGAGCTCCACCAAAAAAAAAAAACTCCTTGGTGCGTGTGAGGCTCACTAGGGGGGTGTTTGGTTGGTGGAAATTGTTTTCCTTAGATTGTGGGAAATTGTGGTTTTTTTATGTTTGGTTCATGAATTCATTTTCGATTGGAAAATGAATTCCTCAAATTTGAAGAAAACAAAATCCTTAGTTGGACCAAGGATTTTGTTTTCAATTGAAGATGGGAAGAAAAATTGGAATGGTTGAACTATATAGATCTTTATACTCATTATTCCTTACAATTCTAAATTCAACCAAACAATGGAATTATTATTCCCAGTAATTTTTTTCCACCAACCAAACAATGAAATTCATCCTCACAGTAATTACTTTTCCATGAAATTTTAATTCCACTTCCCCTAAAATATTCTCCGCGAACCAAACGAGCCCTAGGAACGCCCAATTGGGCTCGTGCACGCCACGTGCTCGTTAAGTGCGTAAATTCTCTTTTATTATTAATCTTTTCGTGCCAGACTTATTTTTTTTCCCTTTCTTTTTCTCTCGCATTTCCTCTCCTTCCCTCTCTCATAGCTAGCACTTCAAAAATCATTGCTATTGGAAATGCCCTCATTAAAAGTTATAGAAACAAATATTAATCAGTCATGACCTAATGAACATAACATTTATGTCACCCAGAATTAAAGTTGACTAAAGATGTGTAAACTGTAGTGGTTTAGTCGTATAGAAATCGTCATGGTTTGAATATTTTTGGGGAGGAAAACAGAAAACTCGGAAAAAGCAAGGCTGGAAAGCAAGAAAAGGGAAAAATAAAAGAGATATGGAGATCATACTTTATAACGCTCTGACGCCCTCTAACCGTTAATGGGACACCTGTCTGTGTTCTCGTGGACCATCGCCCTTAAGTTTTTTTTTATCCGGTAACCTTTCCGTCTCCCAACCGTTACGGCATGTGCGAAGCGCCACATAATCACGTGCAACCCACCCCGGTTAATGGAGACACACGTGCGTCTTGCGTCCTCTGTAGCAGCAGCAGCTGATGAAGGAATCTCGATTCCTCAATCTACCATGCCGCCACTTGAATTGTCAGATCTACCCTCACGTCCATCTATACAAAATCTCGTATCTTAACGAGTAACACAAGGATAGTATAGTAATTGGATCGGCTCAATTGTTTGTAACAATACGGTTGATAGTACTGTCGTTTTGTACGATATTGCCAAGTGACTTTGGCTTCACGTGACAGTGAAAGGTGGGGTAGGTTCCTAACACACTTGTTTAGTGGACATTAATCCACATTACTTAATGGATTAAAGCATCAAGACAATAAGCATATGAAATGGTCGGTCAATTATTTATACATTATAAAAGTTAGTCTTACCAATTCAATAGAAAACACCATGTAAATGACACAAATGCAAAACAGGTTTTGCCAATTTGAAATATTATAAAAAGTAATACTTGAGTTAATATCCCAATGAATTGATATTAATAAAAAGGGAGGATAAACTAAGTTGTCTGAACAAGTTTTGTCGTTTTTTCTACATCAAACAAGGCAACAATTTGTCCTCTAGTACAGAGAACAAAAATTTTAGTTTCCTCCCTTCATAAACGAATGAGTATTTACACTACAATTAACATATATGAAGTATGTTACAAAGACTAGCTAAATCTATGTACATAGAGCTTAAGATACAACTATCAACAACAAATCTTCATCCCAAACTAGTCATAATATTATCCTCATGAAAGGATATTCAATGAAAATCCTAAATTTGGTTAAGTCCACATGTCATTAAGTGATACTTAAGTATGAGCCATATTCTAGTGTCTTTGAGTTTCTGATAAGCACTATTTGTGTTTAATACAACATTTGTAGACACCCTATTCATATCGTTCCTTGACTATTAAGATTAATGGTTGGCAAGGGCAAGTCCAGTCAATTTGGCCAAGTAATTGGCTTAGTAACCATAAGGTTCTATGTTTGAATCCCATTTGAGTCGCCTTTTAGCCTTCTCAATTTGAGTTGGTCAACAATTGACAACCTAAGCGTGTTTACCTCCATATGATCTTTTGCTAATGAGGGTTAAAAGATTGATTTTACTTAGAGCGCCTATTTGAGTAGCGGTTCTAAATTTGTCTATAGTTGAAAATTTAATAATGGGCAATAAAGTGTACTAAATAAGCAAAAATGTATATAATCTCCAAAGAGTATGATGTGTACTAAATAAGCAAAATTAAACTAAAACTTATATAGGTAAATAAACCAACAACCATATATAATTCAAACGGTCAAACCAACTGCCATAAACTTTAGCCAAAAAAAAAAATCCCTTTACGGTTGTTAT
>CM008332.1:16087886-16103741 GCA_002525835.2 Ipomoea batatas
CAAACAAATAAATAAATAAATAAATATATAGGTCAAAAACATTGGAATAAAAGCATGAATTAATTAGATAGTTTAATCGTATATATGATGTTGATGGACTGCGCAATTAGGTTGGAACTTGAAGACAGCTAACAGAAATCTGTCAAACCCAACGATTTTTTTTCTTAATAAATTGTTTGGTAGAAATAATGTATATGTTCCACATTCGCTAGATTAATTCTGATGCATCAAAAATCTCGCCTTTAAGGTAGCCCACCATAGTCAAATTTCATCTATAATTTATATATTTCTGCACACAAGAAATCCTAACTCGCACCCTAGACCAATATGGGGAGCTAATATTTAATTTTTGTCAGTGATATTATAGGTTTGAATCTCCACTCTAATACTAGAAGTAACACTAATGACGATTGAGCTAACCACGCAAGCTAGCCCGAGGGTCCAACGACTTTTTTTATTGTTATTATAGGCATGCATGTCAAATTATATTGTGAACCAGGGTCCCATTGATCCACGAAAACATATAAATTTTTAGTATATCAATTGTTTACTTATTTATTTTTATATATTATATTAAAAATATAAGCCTTTAAAAAAAATACACTGTGTTCTAAAGCAGGATGATTAAGGCATGCACTAATTCACCAAGAAAAAAAAAATAAAAACCAAACAATTTCTAAAAAAATTGTGGGCTAAATATAAAAATTCAGTATAGTTATGATGATGGCTCTTATCCCAAACCTAAACCCCCGACATGAGGAAGAATAAAGTTTGGACCAATGGGAGATGCTAAATTGCCTAATCCGCAATCATTAAGTTGATCGAATTGTCATGCACTAAGTTAACGTTTAATGTTGTTTTTAATGCACTTAGCGACAAAAGAAATAATTCACCAACCCTAAGCCCCACACAATTCTGTTGAAGCAACACTACTGTTTCTGTATGTATGGGCCACGAAGTCGTCGCATGCATGGCAACAGTGACAACCTTAACATTAATATATGTAAATAATTATTTTTAATTAATTAAGGGTGATGAAGTGCATGAACTGGAGAATTAGTAAAACTGATTGATACGGAGTAGATATAGAATATTAATTAGCAATTATTAAAGAAGAGACCAGGTCATCAACCACTAATTTGTCGTTAGACGTTCAATGATTATCAACATTGTACAGTACTAGGATGTGACAATGACACAGGTTGGCTTTCTCATTTAGTGGGGTGACAAAATTAATGGCGCAGTTTTCTTGCCCATGCATACAACCAATTTTTAATTAATATATGTATTTAAATGAGATGAGTTTGATTTCATCTTGTTAAATTTTGGATATAATATTTATGAATAGAGTAACAATTGTTAAAAATACTCTCTCAATTTGAGTTTTAAAAAAAAAAAACTGAGTTTAAAAGAATGTTATGTATAATGTTGAGAATTTTATTTTTTTTTAACAATTATACCTCGTAATTTGATAGACCCAATTTCATGAGGTAGAGTTGTCAAAACGGACAATTTGTATGATTAGGTATGTTGTTTTGTTTGTTTGGTGAGTTAAATTGAAAAAATTTTAATATGAAAAATCTTAGGGGGAATTTGCCCAATTAGTGTAGCTTGTGAGTTACTAGGCTAACTATTTGCCCAGTCCGCTTATTGAAACATACAGAGTATTGTAGATTAGATAGTTCCGTTTTGACAGCTCTATTATGAGATTTTCTCAATTTTCTCAATTTTTGAGATTACAACTTGAAGGACAATAGTTATACCATGGAGACTAGTCATAATTTACATACTGAATATTCAGAATTTGAATTGTAAACATACAGTATGTAAATTGTGAATATTTAATATATAAATTGTAAATATTTAATATGTAAATGATCTATTTTAGATCCAAGTTCACAAAATAATTTGCCTTGAAAAGAAGGGTACATAACATCATCTGAAATTAGGCCGGCCCACCTCGTATTATCCCATATTATGTTGAAATTTTGGCAGATCTGAGCCCAAATACACAAGACTCAGGTCCACAAGAGTTTTCTAGAACTCGGTTTCAATGGCTAGTAGCGAGTAACCCCACGTGTCGTCTCTAGCCTTGCCTAGCCTAGACAAAGCTAAAGTGATAGGCAATAGATGTTGCTGACATCATCCCCACCCATTGCAGTATTTTCACTGCCCCGACGATATCGACGTCCAAAACCGTCATCTATTGTCTTCATACGATCCTCGGCGTCAATGGAGGCTGCGCAACCGAAAAAAGTGGTGGTTTGCGGCGGCGGAGTCATTGGAGTGTGCACCGCTTATTTCTTGTCCAAAAAGGGCGCCGCCGTGACCTTGGTGGAGAAGTCCTCCATCGCCTGCGCAGCTTCCGGCAAGGCGGGAGGGTTTCTAGCCCTAGATTGGTGCGACGGCGGCCCCCTCTCCGCGCTCGCGAGAGCTAGCTTCGATCTCCACCGTTCGCTCGCCGAAGAACTCGATGGTCCCCAATCGTACGGCTACCGTCCGCTGACAACGCTCAGTTTCAGCATCAAGGAATCACAGCCGTCGAATCCCTCGGGAAGCCGTAGCCCAGCGCTTCCGTCTTGGGTCGACGGCCCAGCTAAGGGCCCAAAAACTATTGGGACTGTTGGTACGACGGCCCAAGTGCATCCTCAGCTATTCACCAAAGCTTTGTTGTGTAAAGCGGTGGAACAGCACGGCGTTGAGGTGGTGATCGGAAAGTTAGAGAGAATTGAGGCGGCGGAGGGGAGAGCGACGGCGGTGGTGCTGGAAGGAGGGAGACAGATAGAAACCGACGCGGTTGTCTTGGCTCTTGGGCCATGGACTAGCAAATTCAGCCTTTTGAACTCCATTTTCAGGGTATATGGGCTTAAGGCCCATAGCATTGTCTTGGAGCCCAAAGCTCCCGATGCAATAACACCCCATGCATTGTTTCTTAGTTACTACCCGGCCCAAGGTGGCGGCCCTATGGATCCAGAAGTGTATCCTCGTCCCACAGGTATGTTACTATTATTCAAAGTTAGTGTTCAAAATGATTCCTATGACATACGTGATTGCACCCAACGTGTGTCTTTTTAATCACTAGAGAATTTCATTATTATTATCCAAATGTGTGCAACTGAGTACCGCACCAAAAATGTGCCTTATGATCTTAGTTGGGTAAATTCGTTCTGTAGCCTTAGTTGAGTAAACCTTAATAATTAATTATACGATGGATCCGAGTCTATCTTATAAGGTGGAATTGTCACAATTTACTTACTTGAATAATCACAATTTACATACTGAACATTCAATATGTATGTAAATTGTGAACTTTTAGTTGTGAACATTCAATATGTAAATGGTGTATTTTGGACTCGATTCACTAGGTAAACTTGAGTCCACATAATAATTTGCCAGTAAACCTGCCTTATGGTTTTAGGTCGATAAAGATTATAAGGAATTAAATCAGTTTGATATTATTAATTGACTAAAATCAAGAAGATCATAAGTCCCTCAACTTGACTAATTTGACTGAATAAGTTTTTTCAAGCTAAAGACCTTGGGGTCTAGTGTCATTCGGTTGGATTCGAGTCTTAGTGGAAGTCATATTAGCTCTTTGTATTTTATTTGGTTGAGAAAGAAATTATAAACAGATATTATATTCTAACAAAGTCAATAGTTAAAAAAAAAAGTTTTTCCAAGCTATAGAAGATGGTATTCTAATGGTGTTGGTAAATTTGATAGGGGAGGTATATATATGCGGAATGTCAGCAAACGCAGAGGTCCCCGACGATCCAGAGCAGATAGCTCCGGTCCCGGAATCCATTGCGGTGCTCAAGAGAGTAGCCGGAAATGTGTCAAGCCATTTGGTGGAAGGGGAAGCGGCGGTGAAGGCGGAGCAAGCTTGCTTCCTACCTTGCACCGATGATAGCGTGCCGGTTATCGGAGAAGTTCCCGGCGTGAAGGGTTGCTACGTTGCGACTGGCCATAGCTGTTGGGGCATCCTAAATGGCCCCGCCACTGGTGCTTCCATGGCGGAACTTGTGATGGATGGTAGATCTAGCATCGTTGATCTCAGCGCTTTTAGTCCGTCACGATTTGTTCGCGCTGCCAAATCCTAGAACTTTTGGTGTGTATATATATACATGATCAAGAAGGTTACCATTCTGATAGTACAGTGTTTCATTCTTGGATCATATCCTAAAAAGCATGCTGAATAAAGTTCTATTGGTTTCTTCTCCTTAAAATTGTTAAAGAAGGGCATTTGCTTAAACAAGTTAAGATTTTTGGTCCAAAAATATGACTTTGTCAGATGATTAACTTGTAATCATATGGTTACAAGTTCAATTCCTATTGGGTGCGAATTATTAGTTATCTGTTTTATTTAATTCAGTTAATTATAAGCGGGATTTACTCCATAAACATAATCAGATAGTTATTATTAATTTTCCTTATCACCCAAAAATATTTCATATGAGGTCTCAAGTATCCCGATAAGTTGGCCTTAATAGTTAAATATCTAATATATAGGAACCGTCCAAATCCAAAAGCCTGAGATTATTAGGCCGGGTATACTTGAGTAATATCATTAGTAGCTGATATGAGCCATTGGTTGGCGATGATCTTGCAACAAGAATATGAATAATGTATATTACCTTATATATGCAATTAGGAAAATAATTAGCATTTATCTGTAATTAGTAATTAGGAGAATAATTAGTCATTTCATTATTATAATTAAATTATTTTAGAAAGTTAGATAGTATATATATAGGGCATATATTCTATGTAATGTAAAGGCATGCAGAAATCAATTATATTGAAGAGTTCTTCATTTTCTTTTGTTACATTGTTTTCTTTTGGAGTTACCGTATCTTAAATACAAATTGGAGCACTTAATATCACACATATTCATTTTTCTCGAAAAAAATATCACACATATTCACATAGAGCCGGGGCCCATAAGACATATAAGACCATGCACAGTGCTTACTTACGTGTACTTAAATATGACTTTTACCACTTATACTGTATTCTTACATATATACTATTACTCTATTAGTATCTCTGCATTGATTAAACCCGTGAAATTTTATTTATGGATTGTTAGCAGAAATACAAAATAATGAAACCTGTACGAACACCCCTGGTCGGTGCAGTGGGCACTAATTGTTTACTAATTAAGCAACTAAAACAGTTAAAAGCAAGCAGGTGTGTTGATTCCTTGCTTACTCCACTCCCACAAAAACATCCTCAGATTCCCATTTCCAGCTGCACCACAGTCCACAAGATCTGCAGATCCATGCTGCCCAATACCCATCACTCACATGCAAAAAAAAGATTTCTTCGATTCCAACTTTTGTGGACATTACTTAGGACAAGGTTACAGCTGATAAACATACATACCTAAATGCTAAGATATCATCGTAATCTGGTACTGTTCTTAGCTCCAACTGTATATGTTCGATCCCATTCTATCAACTTTAAGATTAACATATATATTCTAATATAATTATGTTGGACGGAGTGTTGTTTTCTTCGTGATCACGGGAGTTATGCGTCGAAGGTTTGTGATTCCTCGCTGAATATATTATCCATTTTTTCAATTCTGTTTTTCTTGTTATTCCCACCTTTCTAACACTCTGAAATTAAATCTAGTGTTATGTTTTTCTAGATAGTTTATTAGAGATTAATTTAGAAGACAGCCCACGTGCACTAACAGCTTATGGAGCCTAGACCTTTTTGACTAATCCCAGATTCGTAATAGATAGACTAGGCTTTTTGGCACCCACAAAGTTGGCATTTACTAAATTATGTGCCAAGCAATGAGAATACAGACCCTAGAGCAGTTAAATATATAATTAATTAATTAATGTGTTGTAGGGTTACGATGTACCAAAGAAAATAGTGTTTAGTATGAATAATAGTGTGTATTTAGTATTGTGGAGTGTTGATATTATTGGATGTAATTCAAATAATATATATATAATGATATGTGATATTCCGTATTTAGTTATAATGCATTATATTGATGTGTAAATTAGATGTATTTTTAAGGAAGAGAGTAGTATTCTATATATACATGAGAGTCCTAATACACAACAAGTCACTAGAGTTCGTGATCAAGAAGCTCTAGTAAAGTTGGGTGATACTAAGAAAGGTTTGGCCCAAAAATTAAAGTCCTAGAAGTAAATTGCCTTTTATAGTGTTAAATTGAATAAGAGAATACATGCAAATTATATTGTGCACCACGGTGCACATAGCAATGTGCACCACGTACCTAAACGACGTCGTTTTGAGCATTGTAAACTAATCATCCATTTTTTTTGGAAATCACGTTTCCCATTTCGGCCGGTCTCTGTATTTATGTTAATATTATGTGTATTCCAGGCAATCGTTCTGTGTATTCTAGGCAACCGTTCTGTGTATTATAGGCAACCGTTATGTGTATTCATGTTAGTAACACATGTTGTGATTTCATGTTAGTAACACATGTTGTGATGTGTTTGTGCATTCGAATGTTTAGGAGGATGAGTTCTGTGTATTTTGTGTAAATATTATGTGTATTCATGTTATTAACACAAGTTGTGATGTGTTTGTGCATTCGAATGTTAGGAGGATGAGTTCTGTGTATGATGGGCAACCATTCTGTTTATTCTAGGCAAACCTTCTGTGTATTCTATATAATGATTATGTGTATTATAAATAATGAATTCCCTGGAGTCATTCGCGTCCACTAACATCTGTGTATTTTGTGACAATATTCTGTGTATTCTGGGCAAACATTCTGTGTATTCTAGGCAAACGTTCTGTGTATTATAGATAATGATTATGTGTATTATAGATAATGAATTCCCTGAGTCATTCGCGTCCGCGTCTACTAACACCGAAACGACGTCGTTTTACGTACGTGGTGCACATTGCTATGTGCACCGTGGTGCAGGGTATAACGATTGGAGAATACATGTCAAAATTTTCGCTGAAGAAGGATTGTGATACTTAGTTAGGTCAATTGAGTTGCGTGCTTGTATTGAGATGATTCGAAATTAATTATGAAATGGCTGAAAAGATCTCCATGTATTATTCATTCGTCTAGATAAGGTCGACTTCCTGAAACCTTCTGTCAAAGTCGAAAAATGGTTAGAAACTCTCATATATATACAATACGTATATCTTCATCAATTCATATGGAACGAGACTTTAGAAAAATCTCTAATATCTACAAAACAATAAATATGGAACATCATTATTATGCTCTTAGAAGTGCTCGTGACTAGATTGCGACAATGCTTTAGCGTTCACCATTGAAAGAGCGAAGGGCCATATTTTATGAGGGAAAGCAAACCATCAACTTTGAACGCACCAATTCCGGCATTATAATTTGCTAATAATAAAGCTACATGTTGCATTCTGCCCTTCCATCATGCATGCTTACCTTTATTATATGATATATGATATTTCTTTGTCCTAATTAAAGTTTTCCAACATTCCAAGAATTAGGCTCCAAGTTGCATTTATACTAACAAGGACTACGTAGCGTACACATGTTTGCTTCAATTCAAAGCTCAACAAACTCTCTTCTTCACATGCAAATATATATGACGAAACGTAACTTTTGCAGGTCAACAATATCATGCAAGCAATTCGAGATATGAATTGCAGTAGAAAGTAAACTCTATGTAAATATAATATATAGTTTTGCTTTGGAAGTTGTTGTCTCGTTGGAGTTGTTACATGTGTATAGTCTAACCAATCTACCTATATATTGTAATATTGATTACTTCTATTTATAGGTAAAAAGTCAAAGTCTTCTTTTATATATATATATATATATATAATGTTCAAATGCGGTTGTGCGATAAGAGGAGAGCCATTGATCTTACCAAAATCAACATTCAGGATTAACAATGTTATAAAAAACGCGGTGGCAATTTGATCATTTTTCATATGGGTCAAACTTAATGTGCGTGGTTTTCTTCCTAAGGTACGTGATTTTTATTATTAAGTTGCGTGGTTTTGAACTTAAGGTACCTTAGTTGTTGAAACTTAAGTGCGTCGGTCTCTAAAGCTTTAGGTGCATGGTTTACTTTGTTTGCTTAAGATGCGTCAGTTGTTGAAACTTAAGGTGCGTCGGCTTAAGGCTTTAGGTGCTGATTTTTCTTTTTTAGGTGCGTTGTTTTCCTACTTAAGGTGTGTGATACTAATTTGTATGCTTAAGGTGCGTTAGTTGTGAGACTTAAGGTGCACCATTTAAAAGTTACGGTGCGTGTTTTGTGTACTTAAGGTGCGTCATTTCTATATTTAAGTTGCATCCTTTGTGTGTTAACCGCAAGGGAACCCTTCCATATATATAGGCTCATATGTGGCCTGAAGCTCCCATGCCATGCGGTCGTGTGGCTGCATTTTTGTCGTCGGATTAGAGTAATCTAACGCTGACAATATAATCTTAGTGTTTAGGAAATTGTAATTCGCGTATGTTAAGTGGAGGGTGTTATGATAATTTTAGTATTTATATTACTTGAATTGAAATTATGCATTTTAGTACATGTTGTGGTGCGTTTTAATACATGATGTGGTGCGTTTTATTACGTATGTTGTACATTTAACTGTGTTGTGGAATGACGTGTTTTAATATGTCATTTAGTGCATTTTAATACATAGAATGATGTGTATTTTAACACATGTTTTCTAATAATAAGTGTAATAGTGCATGTTTATAATATGGTATGAAAATTTTTAATAAGTGGAATTGTGCATTTTAACACACGTTGTGATGCATTTTAATTATTTAGAATGGTGCATATTTTAGCACATGTTTTCTAATATGTGTAATAGTGCATGTTTATGATATGACATGAGGCACATTGTGGTGCATTTTAATGCATGCGTTTTATTACGTATGTTGATGCATTTTATATATATATATATATATATATATATATATATATATATATATATATATATATATGCTTAGGCTCCTATGCATTAAGTTTTCCAAGTGAAAAATATATAGGATGGAATGGAAGCCAAAGATCTGTTTTAATCCAACGCACAAGATTAACCAATTCTAAAATAAAATAATGTACAAGGACTAATATGTAAATCCCCTAACTTCCTATGACATAATTTGCTAATTAACTCCGTGATAATTTTTCCTAGTGATCAACGAAATTCGATCAAATGAATTGGAACTCCTTCATTCGCATAATCAATTGCAAAATCTATTCGGTTGACATAATGGATGAAGATAAACTCAATTGCAAATTATTCTATTTCGTTTTTGGACTATTATTAATTTTAATTAATTCGTAGACATGAAATCACCTTTGTATTCATGCATTCCTGCACATTCTTTGCACTTGATTCAACAAAATTGTGTGATACACGATAATATGCACTTGAAGGTACTAGAAGTAGAAGAATAATATGCACTAGAAAATACCGCCTTGTGTAGTCCAAAGAAACAACAATGTGCACTGAAAGAAACAAAAATAAGCTCTGTAAGACAAAAAAAATATGCACTGGAAGTTAGAGCGCAAACAATATGCACTCTTTGGAGCTTTATTTGATTAGCCATAAAACATGAACTTGAAGTGATAAAATTGTGCTTTAGAAGGCACAACAATATGCACTAGAAGCATAAAACTGAATGTTCATGTGGTTAACAAGGTGGATTCTAAGTCTAAATAATGTGCACTATAAGCCTGAACAATGTGCACTGTAAGAATGAAAAATCTGCTTTATTACGCAAAAAATATGCACTATAACATTTTGAAGAGATTATTGGCAATTTTCCTTGTGCACTTACATGATATTTTATAAGGGAAAACAATGTGCACTATAAAGGCAAATAATGTTCTCAGTAAGGCTAAACAATGTGCTATGTTCGTATATTACATGCTAATAAAAATCGTATAATAAACATATTCTGTGAAGTTTTATTTAATAAAAATGTGCTCTATAAGGCACAACAATGTGCACTGCAATGACAAACAATGTGCACTGTAAGGCTAAATAATGTGCACTGTAAAGCTAAACAAGATGCACTGTAAGGCCAAAAGATGTGCTTTGTAAGGCTAAACAATGTGCACTGGATGTATAAAATTAAAGTCGGGAGTTGCTTTGTTTTGGGGGTTATTTTATTATAATTATTTTTTTTTTTTACTTTTTTGCCCTCTAACAATGCACGTCTCATTTAAAATTATGAAAGCCACCGCCCATTTCATTAAAGCTTCAAGGCTTCATCTAAATTTTTTAATCCAATGACTATATATGTGTGCGCGCGCGCATGAACAAATACAATCTAAAATTATGCTTTTGGTGTGGCACGAACATACACTAGTGGTGGAAAGGATGATAAAGAGGGGTAATGCCTACTAGGGTTGCCGACCGCAAGGTGATAAGCTTCTAATACCTTACTCCACTATCACAGGGTGCATTTACCGATGAGGAGAGTGAGACACATGGTTCTCCAAATAAAGACTTTTATGGCTGGTTAACAAAAACATGAAAAGAGCCGAAGAGTTAGGCTCATTCATTTTGGAATGAGCCTTAGCATTAGGCTCAATCTATTTTATATTTACACCTACCGTATTTACTCTCCACCTATTCATTATACAAAACAAAAAATCCTAACTACCAAACCAAAGAACAAAACGGCGCTGTGGTCCCTAACCCTTTCCGAACAAAAAGTCGAGTAGTCCCAAATCTCCATCTCCATCTCACCCAATCCACCAAATCTGTCTGTGGTCCCTGCTTGAGAATTAGTGGCTAGCGGCGGCGGTTTGGGTTGCTGGGCCGTGGATGGCGACGGGAGTGGCTTCTGTTGAAGGAGATGGGCGAGTGCCGAGCTGTTGACGGCTTGCGGCCTCAGTCGACGGCGAGTAAATGATTCTCGAATCATAAATAATTAGTCTAATCATTGAATACTTTAAGATATTAAATCATAAAAATATTTGTTAATTATTTGATTAAAATATTTATTTATTTATTTATTTATTTATTTATTTATTTTTCTCAAAAATAAATAAATATTTTAATCAAATAATTAACATATGTATTTGGTTCCGTATTCTATCGTATTTTGATTTTTTTTTTAAAAATAACTAAGAATGAGCCTAAGTCTCAGGCTCGTTCGCATGAGAGGAAAGTCAATCGAGCTTAACCCTTAGACTTTTTTCCCTGGTTGGAGAACCAACTCGATCATTCCCTCCCTGTTTGGGAAACCATGTTTTTCTAAGTCCACGACGAGTAAATGATTCCACTATCGCACATCCCATGATTTGTCCATCCATTTAGTTAGCCCTAGGACGAGGAGCTAAGGGTCCTCAAGGTTGGGGGATAACATTTTTTTTTAACTTGCTTTATTTTGGTGTTATATTGGATATTATAAGTAAATTAATTTTCATTGTACCCGGTACAACTATGCATAAGCTTAATACCAAAGACAATTTTATAAGAAATTGCATATCAATTTTTTTTCCTTCTCTGTTTTTAATTACCAATGTCTTAATATTATAAAATAATTAAATAATAAAAATATTTCGTATTTGTATTTTATGAGACACAAGAGAATGCAATTGGTGATGGAATACTATTGAAGATTATTGTCGATATGCAGCGGCAGGATCCGTAAGAAGAGACGACAATATAACGAGGGAGGGTTTCAATTCATAGGTTATAGCAGTTTCTTTATGTTACAAAAGTAGCATATATATATATATATATATATATAGAGAGAGAGAGAGAGAAGGGTTCAAATACGGATACTTTAAGTATTAAAATGACGCACTAAGTGCATGAACTACATACCTTAAGTTAGGAATACAAACTACACACCTTAAGCACACAAACAAAGTACATTAAGTACACAGACCACACACCTTAAACTAAGAACACAAACTACACACTTAAAATTTTTAAATGGTGCACCTTCAGTACACAAATTAAACTACGCGCCTTAAACACACAAACAAAGTACTTTAAGAATACATACCATGCAACTAAAGTTTTAAAATGACACACTTAAAGTTTCAACACTAACGCACCTTAAACATACAAATCACGCACCTTAAGAAAGTAAACAATACACCTCAAGAAAGAATACCACACACCTAAACCATAGGTTGACACATTTTAAGTTTCAACATTGACGCACCTTAAGCACACAAATTGTGATTAAGAAGTAAAATTACACACCTTACAAATAAAAAAAAAAAATCTAACCGCACCGAAGAAAGTCAATCGCACAAGAACCCATATATATATATATTTTTTTTTTTTATTCTGGTGAGAACAATTCTTTAGGTGTGGATGTGAGGACAAATCTAAACCATTGATCTGCAAGATCTGATGGATGAGAAATCAAGTAAAAAATGAGCGGGGTCATTTTCATAAATATTATAAACTTTTAAAATGAGCGGGATCATTTTTATAAATATTACAAAATTTTGTTTATTTCAACCGTTAGATCTACTAGATCAATGATTTGGATTTATCCTTACGTTCTCACATGATCTATCCTACTTAAGTGCCGCCTGCCCCCCGTTTTCTGTTTAAAGTTGAATTTCATTTGCTAACAGTAACGTCGAACATCATCCGTCACACATGCAGAACATGCATCTATCTCACTTCGATTATTATTAAAAGACAAAGAGAAAATCAGAGATTAGGTAGCTTGTCATTTGACATTTCCTTCATTCATCGCCTTTTTTCTTAACCGTACCACAGTTTCACAGCAGCTGGACCATCTCCCCACCTCCGTTATGTCCAACCCCTATCACCCTTTTAACTCAAAATAATAAATGTAATTCTCAAAATGAGTGATCAAATGGGAGAAATATAAATCTCGTATCTGAAGGTCACAAAAAATTTCCTTTATGTATAGGGTTACGTTGTATTTTTATTATATTTTTGCCGTGAATTAATTAATGAGTAAAGGTTGTATAAAATTTTTCTAATGCAATTTACCTCTTTTGACTCTTGTTTATCCCGTGCACAGCCTCTTCACCCAAAAAAAAAAAAAAAAAGCTTTAACTCTTTCTTCCCCAAATAAATCAAAATAATATCAACAAGGAGTAAAAGTGAAAGTATGTATAGTATCACTTGCCTTTTAATCTCTTTTATCCTAAGATTTGATGAGTTGAGTTCGTTGTGTTAGTGTTAGGATGGAGCAACAAACCTGTACTCTCAGTTTTTAAGATATATATAGTTTTTGTTTTTAAAAAACTATGACATGATAAGCACTTGAATATACACTCTGAGTAATAGTCAAATTTAAAACCTTATAATTATCAAGTCAACTATTCGACCAAGATAGGCTTTACCCCATAAACAACTTCATCTTGTCCAAAGAGGATCTTGATGATGAGACTAAGGAATATATAGGTTAAAATAAAAGAAAACCCTCATTCTACATGTTGAAATGTCTTGGATTTAACCTGTTCTTTAAAGCTGGACAGCATTGTTAATCAAAGTCATTGGGTCTAATGTTGAAAAGAAATCTTAACATACATTTTCACTTTTACTCACCATTTTTAACTTTAATCACCTTTATGGTTACAGATTTGATGACAGAAGTTTCCTAATACCAGTCCAATTAGACCACAAAGTTTATACTGTACTTAAAGAAAGAGTTTATTTCACTTATAATTGGCATTCACCCCTGTAATGCATAAAGTACGTACCACAGTAAAAAAATAGTAGACTAAGGATGGGTTAACCAATACTATAATTGGAGTTTTGTACCTTTTTCTGTCTTTGCTTTATTGATTTGTTAAAGCTGTTACAACCATTTTTATATTACAAAGTTTGTAAAAGTTGAGAAAAAGGTGTCTGTTTAATCAGATCTTAGTTTACTAAATGAAGGTTTTTTTTTTTCTCTTATTTTTTCTAATAAATATTTTTGATTTACTTTTGCACATTGAAACCGGATCAATTCGTAATATATACATTACAAGAAAGTTAACTTTCTTAAAATATTTTTTTTAGCATGAAATTGCACTTCTCGTATTTATACAACAAAAGCAAGTACGACTTTTGTTTCTCGTATTTTAGGCTAAAAAATGATTTTAAGAAATTGAAGAAACTCCTTTGAGATTTGCGTGTCTGACGACAAATGCAAGTCCAAAAGGAGTTTTGCCTAAAAATATATAAGTTTTAAAAGTTACCCATCCTTGTTCACTCCACTTGGTTTTTGCATCAAAGAATGCTAGAAGAACAACTCTTTTTAAATAAAAGATTTGTAGTTTGCATTATGTTTATAATTTTGTTTATAATAAAAAAAAGTTTGAATTTGTTTCAACTTTTTTCCATTTTCTCTATGCAATTTTTCTTCAATTCGCAGTTTATTTATACTGCGATAGAGCCTCACTTATCTATTAGCACAGGGCCACGCAAATAAAAAAATCGCCCTGCAAGTCAATTGGGGTTTGCAAACGTTATAGCTCTTAATAATGGGCCAGGAGAAATGCAAGATAAGAGTGTGCATGATGAGTTCAATCAGAAACATACACCTCAGTAATAGTTGCTAGATAATTCCTGTAAATGCATGCATGAAAATCTCCTAGCCTGTAGGTATATATGTACCATTGGAGACCAAAAGCACAAGGAGTGTCTGGGATGGAGACATGGAGTAGTTCAAGGAAATGGACTACAAACCAAACCCTTTGCTGGTAAGGAACTCAAGACAGTTCGTGGCCTGCCTGCCTGCCCCAATACATGAAAAGCTGAATTGAAGCCACCAACTACTATACTGTTTAGTGAACTTAATCTCTGCTGCATTTTAGAAACCCTCAATTAGCTTTTTGGTAGGCCCAATTCCATCCTGTCAGATCATTTATATTTATAGTATATATATCATTCTCAGTAATTAATCAATTCATTCCCTGATTATCAATTCATCATCATATCCCAGCAAAATATATGCATGAGAAATAGTTCGGGGAAATTGTATTCATCATTTATTGAAGGAATGAATGATTTTTATGAACTGTGAGACCTGAGAAAAAGGCACTTCTTTCTGTACAGTTCTTGACTTCTTTGAAAGTGGCGCAAAACCCCCCATTAATTGCTACCAATTTTTGCTGCCGTCGTGTTAGACCATAGCTGGGAAACAGTGACGTGCTTGGGTAATTCAAGAATTCCAATAATATAAATCAAATACCCGAGGTCCAAAAACATCATTAATTACAATGAGCTTAAAAATGTATTGGGAATACTACAAATTCAACGAGAATTGGTCTGACTCGGTCAGCAAGCCATAATCCAACGTTACATTTCGTTAATAGTACTTTTAAACAGTTTTTTTTTATTTAAGTTGCTGTCTGTGGAAGTCAATAAAGCCAAACGGGGCAATTTATATCGTGGACCAATTGGTCCACAATGCACGGTCAACTCTAATCCAATATACAGAATTTAATTTCAAAGTACAGAATTCAAGTTCATAATGCACTAGTTGAGGACACATAAACACTCAACATAATACACATACACATAATATTTTAAAATAAGTACATACATAGTATGTTTATTATGTTATGAGTTTATGTGTCTTTCATCTATATAATTCTGTACATTATTAATTTCAATTCCATAATGTGTATGTTTATTATGTTAAGTGTTTATGTGTTCTTAGCTATATAATTTTGTGTGCATTATGAACATGGATTCTGTGTCTTGTGAAGTCAAATTCTATATATTGGACTAGGGTCCACGATATAACGATTGGCCAAACATGCAAACCTCTTCTCCCAAAAGGTTGAATCTCCCATCTCAAGGACCTCCACACCCGGGCGGCCCAAGAGTGAGAGGACCAATGCCTATCCCTAGTACCTACAAGGAATTACTCTTATAAAAGGGTGAAACTTTTACACTACC
>CM008332.1:16134441-16144910 GCA_002525835.2 Ipomoea batatas
TGAATTGTAATTGCATGGAGTTTGAAAAGAATGGAATTGCAATTTCATCCTACCAAACACCCCTTAGATTCCTGACTACCCATTGAGGGATCTAGGTTCAGATCTCCAATCACCGGAGCACTACTGCAGCTCCTAGGTATCCGGTAATTGCGTTTAGGTCGGCGCGATCAATCATATGGTCGGTCAAGATCGGGAATGATTCCTCTCCGTGACCTAATCGAATACCAAGTAAGTGTACGACACGTACAGGGAGATATACCATGAAATATTCCCTATCAAGGGTGTTGATGACAACAATCAATTTTTTAATTGAAATAAAATACTTCTTTACATATTACGGAGTATTATTTTATATAGTCGGCGCTAGCTAGCTAGATATCTTCGCAGGATTACATAAAGTATGGTCACAGGTCATCCATCCTAAGCTACAACGTTGATATTATTTTAAAAAAAAACATTAGTGCTAATTACTATGATTTGAGTGATATTATTGTTAAGCTGTCACCTTTTGTTGAGCCAACCAAAACCAGAGCATAATTATTTGAATTATCATTCTCAAAAAAAATTATTTGAATTATCAATATTATTATAACTTTGAATCTTAAATTTAAGACCCTCGACATTTTATCAAGAGCCGGGTAGAGAATATAAATCATATAATATGTCTCAATTGACCTATCGATCTGATCCTTAAATACTTGTAATTAGTCCACAATAATGTTAAATTTATACTTCTTTTTTTCTTCTTTTTTGTCTTTAATGATATCCGAGCCTTACACCCTGCTGCGATCACAATTAGCAAAGCAAAGTTTTTAATAATAATAATAATAATAATAATATTATTATTATTATTATTATTATTATTATTATGTAAACAAAACAGAGAATGCTAAAAGGAAGGCATGCGACACCAAAACAACTATTTCTTGTGGGTTGTGATAGCGAGGCGTTGCCAAAAAGAGGGAAACGTTATAAACAAAGGGATGGAGAGGGAGAGATAAATATTGTAGTACAAGTACTATATATGTGAGATGAGATTAGTTGTGTCGGTGCTTTTATATATTTTCTCATCCCTAAAGTCCAAGCATTCAATATTCATTTTTTATACTAATAATTTGACTTGGTGTTAGTAAATGTAAATCTAATTTATATAAACTATTTGCATTAAATACGGAGTACAAATAAAAGTTTGGATTTTGAAACTAAGAAAATAGGAAAAAAATTGATTTAATACTCAAATATTAATTAAACAACAAAAAAAATAATCCTATTCTCTTCTTGAATTTACCTCTTTTAATGTTTTATATTCATTGCCCCTCTGCTTCTTAAAAAGTTATCCCGTCACGATTTAAAAAAGAAATATACTTATTATTAAAAAAAAAAAAACAAAACAAAAAAAGAAGCTTATATTAAACGATTAGTTTGAACATTAAGATGTAAGTTTTCACGAATGGGGCATAGATCAAATATTCATCCACAAATCCAACTGATAATTTTGGGTGATTAGATGTCACTGAGAGTGCGTACTTAATAAATCATATTTTAATGTAATAACTTGCAAAAATACATAAGAGGTAAGCTACACTAAATTTCTGTTTGACACGTCTAGTTGAAAAGTTAGCTGAAAGTTGAAAAACTATTAAATAATAAGTTAACTAATTGAAATTAAAAATTAGCTTGGTTGACGTGAACGACCATACACTTTTGTCTCTTAAGAGAAGTCGGGAGTTCAAACCCCTCCTTGTATGAAAAAATCATTTGTTCAGCAATGATGTCACTTTTGTAAACTTTTGTAAATTAATCAAATTAAATTTGAAACACTACTGGTAGACTTGTAGTAGCGTTTCAAAATAAACTACTCCATATTATTTTAAGCTATTCATATTTTACTCAACCTTTAGATCAAAATCATACTCCATCTACAAATCTAATTAATAACTTTACATTTTTACATTCTACACCAATACACTCAATAGAATGAGACTAATCTATTAGAGTTTCTATGATAGATTCACACACACACACACACACACACAAACACACAGACACAAAATACGGATTAAATGTGGATGGTGTGCTCAGGTGCAAACGTGCATTGAGATGAGAACCATTGATTTTGTCAAGATCAATGTTAAGGATTAAAATGATTAAAAAAAGCAGTGGCAGTTTGATCATTTTTTGTATTGGTCAACTTAAGGTGTGTAGTTTTCTTTCTCTCAAGATGTGTGGTTGCTGTGCTTAATGTGCGTTAGTTATTCAGTGAGAACTTAAGGTGCGTTTTTGTTGAAACTTAATGTGCGTTGTTATACTTCTTAATTAACGTGCATAGTTATCCTTCTTAAGGTGCATGGTTTGTATGCTTAAGATATGTCAGTTGTTGACACTTAAGGTGCATCAATTTAAAGCTTTAGGTGCGTGGTTTCGTTCTTAAGATGCGTAGTTTCTGTACTTTAAGGTGCGTTAGTTATAATATTTAAGTGCATCATTTTAAAACTTTAGATGCGGGGTTTGTGTTGTTAAGGTACTTTGTTTGTGTGCTCAAGATGCGTGATTTGTGTATTTAAGGTGCTCAATTTTAATGCTTAAGTTTAAGTTGCTTGGTTCCTTCCAACGGAGGTTTTTTTTTTTTTTTTTTTTTTAAAGAAATCCATTGATTTGAGTCGTTGATCTAGATTTGATCAATAATTCATATTAAACCGTATGTTCGCACCTGAGAAAATTCCCACACTAGAACCATTCCATATATATATATATATGGGTTCAAATGCGGACAGTGCTCTCCGTGTAGTCGATTTAAATACGGACAGTACTAGTGTACCACAAAACACACCGCAACTAATTATGCATTTTTGAACACTTTGTGATGAGTGATCGCACATGAAACACTGTGCATAGAAGCTTGACTATATATATGTTTATTTATTTGTAAGTGCAACACAAAAATGTTAAACGAAAAT
Organism: Ipomoea batatas; assembly: GCA_002525835.2. Lineage (NCBI taxonomy): Eukaryota > Viridiplantae > Streptophyta > Magnoliopsida > Solanales > Convolvulaceae > Ipomoea > Ipomoea batatas. The sequence continues at coordinate 16,137,399 of CM008332.1, forward strand.
GGAGTAGGAGTTGGGGAAGTCTAGTGGCCAAGTGCGCTGTCTAGGCCATCTTTTTGATGGCTGTATTTTTTCCTCGTCTCTCTCTCTCTCCCTGTTTTCCTAATTTTGTTGCCATTTTTTCTCTCTCTACAACTTAATGTTACAGAGGGAGTCAGGGAGACAACATATTCATAACACTCACAAGAATATATAGATAGAGGCCATAGTTAGTTGTTGTATAGGGGAGTTGGAAGGGGAGAGAATTGAAGCTATGGAGATTGAGGGTCAAGTCGGCGGCGGGAAACGGAAGAACGAGAGGCCATACAAAGGAATCAGGATGAGGAAGTGGGGGAAATGGGTGGCGGAGATTAGAGAGCCAAACAAGCGGTCTAGGATATGGCTAGGCTCTTATTCCACGCCGGTTGCGGCGGCGAGGGCCTACGACATCGCCGTCTATTACCTCCGCGGGCCGTCGGCGAGGTTGAATTTCCCGGAGTTGCTCGCCGGCGACGGCGGCGGGCTCAGTGACTTGTCAGCGGCGTCTATTAGAAAGAAAGCAATCGAAGTCGGGTCCAGAGTGGACGCCACTCAAAGCTCCATGGGCGTCGAAGACGACGAAGACCGCCGCCGCCACGGTAGAGAAAATTCTCCGGCGACTGCCCAAACGCCGCCCGGCATATTGAAAGCTTGCTGGTTTGAGGAGAAGCCCGACTTGAACAAGAAGCCCGAACCCGAAGACCCGGATGTTGATTACTGGTGAGTTGGTAGGTAGTGCGTGCAAACCAGGGGACCAAATGTATAATTTACCGTAAGATCAGGGGTGTGTTGGTAAAAAAGAAACACACCATAGTTTCAACTTTCAACTGAGGTAGCATTTCTTTTTTATTTTCACCCTTAAAAATCTCAATTATTATTAATAATATTAATTATTACCAACTACTACAATTTCTTTTTTTTTTTATACTAATTTTAAAGGTTTATTTAATTTTAATGTTTTCCCTGAAATTGTCTGAACAATAATTATATTGATTCTATAATTTCATACCAGGTTAAACGCTGAAATTTCATTATTATATCTCAATGAAAATTTTGTTTCAATAATTTTATAATAATTTTGTTGATAACTTGAAATTTATTTATTTTTTAAATAATAATTTTGATTCAATATATACATACATATTTAATTTAATGTAGAAAATCTGCAACTTAGGCCTACGTACTACATAAGCTCCAGTGCTCCACCTCTATTCTAGTGCGCAGAATTTAATAATTCTAATACAATTTTTTTAAAAAAAATAATTTGTAATATATTACATATAAATGAAATTTATTCAGTAAAAGTGGAGGGAGAATTGATCTCCATATTAAAACAAAATTGTCCATTTCGAGAATATACAATTATACAAAAGCCTCTTTCATGCCTGTCGATTCTCGTACAGATCCAGCCAGAACCCAGCATCCAACTTGACAATAACGAACGTTGTTGTGATTACAAGGTTTATAAAAATTTATTAATAATAAAAAAATCTTAGAACATATGGTAGGACTGTAGTAAAATGTAGAGAAATTTTTTTTGTTCAAATAATAGGAAAGAAAACAAGAAAAAGAAAGTGAACAATAATAGTTAGTATAAATTTAAGAGCTATGGCCTATGGTGTTAACTTGTACCGTGTACAATCATGTATGTTATTTGAATTATACTAACTATTATTAACAGTTGTTTCTATATTATTATCCGACACAACTAGACATATCATGGTGGTTTTATATGGAACAACAATTTCAATAATAATAATAATAATTTTAGAAATTTAGAAAAATCCTAATTGGTTTTTTGAGAAGTGAGAAGAAAGTAATAATGTGGGTAATGTAGGAAGCATGCGGAGACTGAATACCGACAGTTAGGTAGAATTATTAGTAAGATAGTATGGGCAGCGTATTGCCATTTTCAACAACCTATCCCACTACGCAACTGCGTTATAACTTACTTTGCATCTGTCGGATGATGTCTTTGTATTACCTAATATATATATCCTAATATGGAAATTTTTCCACATATCTCAACCTCCTAATTGACACGCAATTATGGACATCAACAAGAAATCTGGCTTTGCAAAATTTTAAACAATAATACTCCTTAATAATAATAATATAATTGCTTTCAAAAAAAAAATAATAATAATATAATAATAATAATAATAATAATGAAATGCACAACCACTTTAGGATCCCATGACATGTGAACGCAAATGTTTGTCATGATTATCACTTTCACTGTTCTCAACTGTACTATTGTTTCTCCCTGCTCCTTTTCTCTGCAAACCGGTAGATCACAAAATCTACAGGAATTTAAAAAAAAAAATAATACTTAGTAATAATTATGGCAATCTTTATCTCTAAAATACTCTCACACTTTCGTAGGTCTTACCTTCATGTCATCAAATTTGTAATTCCTGCACTATTTTCTTTATCTCACCTGCAACAACTTTTTTTTGTACTTTGCAAGATTGCAATACACCTAATAAAAAAAAATCTAAAATTTTTTCCCACTTGTTTATCAACATCACTTTGCAAACCCATCCTTTCCTTTCAAGGATGGGGTCAGCCTAACGTTTAAAAAGATTAGAACTCATAATTACTCACAACTTAGTAACTTGAGATAGTTAGCAAATAGATTGCTAATATATTTTAACACGATTTCTAAATGTTAAACGCGATATGCAAATCTTACGTGAAACTGATGTATTTTGCACATTATCATGGTTAATCAACCACGACGGCAAATTGGATAAATCAGGTAATTTCTGGCTGAACAATTCACCAGTTAAGAGACTAGACTAGAGAAGAGGGGAACATTAGGAAAAACAACTGAGACCTAAATGAAAATGTCCCCATATAAATAGGTTCCACAATACAAACGCAGTCCCGCAATAGATGGCCGGATGGAATGTAAAAGCTTCATTGTCAACACTCAACAAAGCTATGTGCATTTGCTGTAGCCTGTAGGTCCCTGATATATATATATATATACTGTCCAAAGATAATTTCAGCTAGCTTAGGTCCCAACATTTCATCAGCTAATCCCCACATTACAGCTATTTAAACTTCATAAATGTTGGGATCTCACTATGGTGTGCTTTGTGCTGTGCAAATATCACCGTACTTACAGGCTTTTAGTGATGAATTCGCTTTCATGATATTAGCTCTGCATTTCAATAGATCGTTTTATTTGAAGGGCAGCTCGTACAACGTTTCCTCGGGTAATAATTCCTACCTATAAGTGTAATACAATTATCAATCAACCACGAAAACGTCGAGGATGAAAACTAGTAAAACAATGAAAGGAGGAAATATCTTACCAGCCTACCCTTGGAATCGACAACAGGAAGACGGCGATATTTTGTTTTCAGTAGCAATCTGAAATTAAAGTAACAAATGAATTAAATATCTGACTATATATATATAAATGGGGTCCCGTGCGGTTGGCTTTCTCAGGTGCGATTGCTTAGGTGCGAGGTTTTCCTTCTTAACGTGTGTGGTTTATGTGCTTAAGATGCGTCAGTGGTGAAACTTAAGGTGCGTCAACTAAAGCTTTAGGTGCGTGGTTTTCCTTCCTAAGGTGCGTCAGTTATTGAAACTTAAGATGCCCCATTTTAAAACTTTAGGTGAGTGGTTTAAGTTCTTAAGGTGCTTTCTTTGTGCGCTTAAGCCTTAAGGTGCGTGGTTTGTATACTTAAGGTGCGCCATTTTAAAATTTTAGGTGCGTGGTTTGTGTTCTTAAGGTGCTTTGTTTGTGTGTTTAAGGTGCGTCATTTTAATGCTTAAGGTGCGTCGACCGCACAACCGCATGGGAAGCTATACCCACACCTAAACTCTTCCTATATATATATGCATGATATATTAACACTTGATGAAGAATTTATAGAATTAGACTAAATGAAGAATATTTTCAAAAACAAAAAAAAAAAGGAAGACTAAATGAAGAATAAATGAGAAAACCTTGCTGCATCCTCGAGATTGGTGGATTCACGCACTGCTAATGGAGCAGGTGTCATCACATCCCCAATTACCTTCCCATTGGTTTTGTTAAGCAACATTTGTACTTCATTGAATGTCTGCAATCATCAAGTACAAACCTATTTACCAAAAACTTAATAAATAAATAAATAAATAAACTCCATAGTAAAATAAAAGCTATTCAATCATCATTGAAGTCTTAAGAATTCTAAAGTTTTCAGACCATCATGCAAAATAATACTCCATAAAACCAAAAAAAAAATAAAAAAGAAATCCAAGAAATACACTCAAAATTGTTTTGCATACTTTCCAATTGTTATCAACTTCAGGAAATATGTCCACATCAGCTCTTCCAGTACCTAAGAAAAAACATAGGATTCAATCAAGTATGGTTTAGGGTTAGTTGAAAAATATACATATAAATCTGATTTCAAGTATTGAGAAGAACAAGGACATCATAAATGCTTGGATATTTAGGAACTACAAAAACAAACTGTATAAGGAAAATCTTTTTTAGACAGTATATACTAGTTAGGATGGCCTTTTTAATTATTATTATTATTTTTTTCATTCATCTTAAATATGAGCAATATACTTAACATAACGCAATTAAGTGAAGGCAGGGATAGGTTTTCCATAGGGGTCAAAGCAAGAGAAAAAAGGGAAGCAAATGACAGTCCTACTCTAACAATTAAGTTATTTTCCCCCCTCTTGGTAAATTTAAGCAATTAAGGTAAGGCAATTCAGGACAGGCAGGGATAAGGTTTCATCGGAGTTAATGGAAGAGTAAAAGGGGAACTAAGTTGGCATTCTGCCCTTGCAGTTAACTCATATTCAATGATATATTACCTGATATAGAATCCAGTGCCAACAAGTCATAATCAGATACAACACCAACCTGCAGAAAGATATAATTATTTAGTATAAAATGTGACAAAATATCATACCATGCATTCACGCCAGATATGGTATTGAACTGCATAGGCAACTAGCCAAGTTCCTAATTGGAAACTGAGAAAGCATTCAAGCAGGCAAATTGCACCCTTTGTAAGTTACAGAAATCAAGCTATAACAGAAGATTTAATGTTTAACAAGTCCAGATGCCTATCAAGCAATAGCATTCAGTAGATGATCAAATTAGGTGGCCAGATTTTAGACCTTGGTTTAACAAAGACACATCTAATAACATAAAAAATAATTATGTAACTGTAGTCTCCAATTTTGTTTATGTGCTATGAACTTCGAGTTAAGAATAAGAGTTAGGCTCCGATATATGAAACAACAATGCGTGTAATGCTATGATTCCTGCTGCTATATCACCCGGTTAAAGAACATACCAGCTTCCAATCATCATCAACCACAGGAAAACCAGTTATTCTGTTTTCTACAAGAGCATCCAAGGCTGTCAAGGAAATAATAATGTGTCAGCTAATACAAAAACTTTATGTTGAGTTACCAAGTACAATAGAGCTGCAATTTCTGGACTTAGCAAGAGCTAAAACAATCTATCTCAATAAACAACCTACAAGCTCTAGACTGATGCAGGTAAAACTTTCTCGAGTACAAAAAGTATGAACAAACTGGCAATCAGGTGAACAATTTAACCTAAACCATTGACGAAATACCTTCATCTACAGATGTTGATGGCTTGACTACGTGTAATTCTTCCTTTCCCGTCATAAACTCGCCTACTGTATAATCTCCGTTCCTTGGCTACCGAACGCAGATAAATAAACCGTTAATTATCACTCTCTGGCCAACAATTTATGGAGAAAATCATATAAATCACATTCCATCATCACTTTAACCCTAACGCAAACAGGTAATATAAGCTAAAGGAGATGCTAATTAAAAGGCGCACCTGTACAGAATTGGCCATCAATGCGCCGCTGGCGCCGGCAGCGACAGTAACGGGGTTGCGCGAGCACGAGATGCGGTAACAGTTAGCGGAATTAGGCCTGTGCGGAGATGCCAGCTGGTAAGGCAGCCGGAGGTGGACGGCGGCGGCGGAGGAGGAGCGAAGGAGAGATGAGGAGGAGAGGCTCGGCGGTGAGATTGAGGTCATTTTTGGAATTTACTGTTGCTGCCTTAGCATGAGAAGAAGTCTAATGAAATCTGGCAGCTAAGGCAGACTGTGGGAGTGAGAAAAGCGTGATATTTTTATGCCAATTTCAACCGCCAATAACTGATATTTTAGTGAGGCGCTTTTGGTTTAGTGGTTTAGTACTCTTGAGTAGGAAATAAGAATCATAAAAGTGATCGAGACTTTTTGTTTATTTGTTTTTAATATCTCAAAATTTATAATCTATTCAAAAAAAAAAAAATCCTACATTTTAACTTTACTATTAGGGTTTGCGAAATATTGTAAAATATAATAATACGATTCTTATTTGTACTACAATTGTACATAATAATACAATTTCTAATACAATACATCTCCAATTGAATAGGTTGTTCGATAATGCTAAGTAGTTGTTAGAATCAGTTGTTGGTTCACCTGCATTTAGTCCAGTTAATCTCAGAGTGAATGATAAGTAAATTTGTTATCTCAATAGCCTACCTAACTATTTTACTGAAATAAAGTGCGTTTTTTTATTATTTTAATTTTCCTCCTTCGATATAAATAATTGCAGTAGCTGGTAGTGAAGCATTGTACAATGGATGTATGGTTTGCTCTCCAAGAATACCTATTAATATACCTAGGAATAGTAATACAATTCACATTGAAATTATTTTTAATAACCTTTACATTTTATTATATACAAATTTCGATTTACTTGTTATTTTAAATTATTGATTTGTTCCAATTAATGTGTTAATTATTATGTATTTATTTGTTTTTGTTATTTTCCCAAAAATATTGCAGTTGCTAGCAACTCAAATAATATATATCCAATTAATATATAAAATTTAATTTGTATTAGGATATGCATTCATAGGTATGTATCTAAATTATGAGCCATTCTATGAGAATTGTTTAAACACTACACTGATATTTTTTTTTTTTTATAGAAAATGAGCCGATATTGCAATCAAGTGTTAGTTCTCCAACATTTAATCCAGTTAACATGGGATTGAATGGTGAAAAAAAATTGTTTTTCCAATATCCGACGCACATATATATATATTCTTCTGTATAAAATGCAATCGTAAATTCTCCTTCCTCAATGTAAATAGCTGTAGTAGTGGGTAACCAAGCATTGTTCGATAGATTTAGAGTTTGCTATCCATCAACACATATTAATATACCCAGCAACTACTACTACTGAAAATATAATATAACATAATATATTAAATTATATGCAAATTTTGATTTAGTTGTTCTGTTAAATTGTTGCAGTTAATGTTCATCAAAGTCCATTCAAAGAGAATAATGTGGCCATCAGAGGAACATCATTAAGTGCAATCACAAATGATATATCTTATATTAAAAGTATCTTATTTCTCATATCGACTAAAGTAATATTTTAATCTGATTTTATTTATTTATTTATTGTTTTATTTTTACATGTTAAC
>CM008332.1:16235265-16249247 GCA_002525835.2 Ipomoea batatas
ATATATATATATATTAGAACAAAAGTGTTGTTTTCCCGTCCATCTTAAAAAGAATACTTCTGTTTGAAATTAGAAATTAAAATAATTTTTTACCTAATTAAATAATTAAAAATGCTATGTATGTTAATTTAATTTATAGTAATGGTTACCTAAAATATTTATTATACCATGAATCATTGTCTACTTTAAGGTACACTAAACTAATACTCCGTATATTCTTTTCAACTTAAGTTCAATTTTTTTATATACAAATAATATTAATATATAAAAATATATCATTAAAAAGTTCTAATTAAAATTTTTTAAATAATACCTATATAGATATTTTTATTTTAATGTATTAAATTAACATACAATTATATTAAATCACTATATTATATTCATTTTCAAAATAATAAAATTGTAATTTAAAGTAATATATATGTCTAAAGTCATACTCTTAATTAAAAATTCAAAAATATTTAAAAATTTGTCTAAATATGTAATATATTTAGGGACTACATTAATCCATATAAATTTAAAAATTAAATTCTTTTAATTTTTAAATGTAATTTTCTTAATTATAATTAATAAAATATAAAATATAATTAAGAATAAAATTATAAAATTAACAAAATGTGTATTCATAAATATTTATATTTTTAAACATGCATACATACATATACTTATGCATTATATTAATCATACAAAATTAAAATGTTATTTTTTAATTTTTAAATTTAATTATTTTAATCATAATATATCAATATAAATTATAATTACAGAAATTATATTATAGAATTTGGGTATATACATATTAATAAATATTATTTGTATATACACTATATTACACAATCATATAAGAAAGTGCGTCTGATTAGAGTTTAAAATCACATATACAGAATTTATAATTTACATTTTTTAATTTCTAAGTATAATTTTCATAGTTATTATTCATATGTTAGAATTATAATATATATGAAATAAAAATAGGAATAATTCAATTTAATTATGTAAAATTTTCTCTATAAATTTATATAAATATTTACATGAATAGAGATTATATTGATCATACGAAATTTTAATTTTTTATGCTACGATAATAGATACTTGACCAAATATATAAAAATTCAACTATATTATTATATTGTACATTTTAATATATTTGTATGTTTTAAATTTTTTTTATTTAAGTTCATAATAATAAAAAATTTCTGTGCACCGCACGGGTAAAACACTAGTTGGATGTTTAACCAAGTTAAACAGCTAATAGTAGTCAAATAAGCCAAAATTAGTTGATAAGCTAAGTATGCTACCAAACATGGCCTATACCTATAATCCGGATACTAGTTAAGCTTGTGATGTTTTCTTGGTCTCGAGAGATGAGTGTTTAGCGCTCCGCTCTGACGAATGCAGTTAGAAGTACTTCCTTGTGCTAACAATTCTCGCATCATATGAAGTGGAGACCAGTGATGGGGCTATAGGGAAACCCTAATATATTTGATCTATAATTTGAATATCGATGATGTGTTTCCAGTCTCGGTATTTTCAGGATTCTTAGTCTTGACATATATGTTGATTATGCAATTAGACTTCAGCATATGAGTTCTGACAAATCTGGTCAAGAAAGATCCTTAATGCTAATTTCTTACGAATTGTATTATACCATCAGTTGGAGTTTCCTAACCTCATATGGTCGAACTCTTATATTATAACTAAGTGGCGTAGATCATAATTCGTATGTTTATGATCTTTTTACGTCATCAATTGTAATGAGCTGCAAGACATTAATCTAGAATAATCAATTGATGGAGTGCTTATACGGAATTCAAGTAACCTGCAGCATGACCACATTTGCAAGCAGGTTATTATGAGTGGTAAATCAAACAGCTTGATAAGTGACATTCAAGTGGGACAAATATCTACAATGGCTTAGAGCATCCCCAATATAGGATTGTTTATGGTTTTTGGTACAGTAAATATTTGATGGATTGGTTTTTAAGTAATGTGGATGGATGATTTTTTGGGGTTGGGTTCTCTTACAAATTTGAATTTTTGTCCAATTTTTTTTTTAAAAGAAAAGTAAAGTAGTGATACACAACCAACACGCGCACGCTGGGAGTGTTTCAGAGTGGCTGCCAATTGATTCTTTTACTTTTTTTTTTAAAATATTTTTTTTTTAGCTTTTGTGGCTGTTGCTAGCACATCAACGGCCACAATTGTATTTTTTTATAAAATTATTTTTATTTAAATTTTTTTATTAACTTTTTTTTAGTTTATATAAAAATGTATACATGTAGTATATAAAATTAATTTATATGTTATGTTTATTAGTAGTTTAATTTTAATTTTATAATTATCATTTTAATTAAATGTAGGTATGTTAAAACATTTATAATTATAAATTATTTAAATTTTGATATGTTTAATTTAAATATAATAAAAATAATAATTGTAATTATAATTTTTATAATAATAAATAATGAAATAATCAAAATATAGTGGAGTAAATGGTGGATCCACAAAAAATTGAGAAAAATTTAAAACTAATGGGAAGAAGGATTTTTGGAATTGAGTGAGATAGTGAATGATGAAATGGATGTTAGAGCTCACAAAAGACTAGGGCTCTGTTTGACAGAGCTTATTTAGGAGCTTATAACTTATTTTAAGCTACTAATAAGCTATAATTTCTGTTTGGTAATGTTTCTAAAATAAGCTAATAGCTTACCCAATTAAAACCTTTTTGGCTAAACGTTTTTGGCTTTTTCTCTTCAATATGTTTGGTTGTAATTTCAATTTGACATTTGTGTTTGAACATTGATTTTTGTATGAACTAATCTTATGAATTATAAATATTTTATTTTACTTTATATGTTTTCAAATATACGTTCTTACTTTATATTTTATTAAAATATATTGATTTCACTATTTTATATTTTAATATATAAACAAACCTATTTAAATTTAAAACAATTTAAATTGTATGAAGATGTTATTTTTAGTCTTTTTACATTTATTACCTTATCAAAAAGCTAATTTTACCAAACAGTTTTAAGCATAACTGCTAGCTTAACCGCTTTTCAGTTTTCAGCTACTTTTCATCTTTCAGCTACCATTTAGCTAGGTTTGCCAAACATAGTCTAGGAAAAAACCTCAAGTATTGATGATGCCCTTATGAATGAAAATTGCGGAACAAATAGCTTCTTCCCATATAGGTACATTAAAAATTAGAGTTAATTCCCTTTTTTGTCTTAGATTTATAAGTGTCAGTCCACGTTTAGTCTTTTTTTTTTTTTTTTTATCAGAGCATCCACATTTGGTTTTAGTATTAATGTGTCATAACTATTTTTGGTCTTTTATCAATAAAACAGTTTTAATGCGGTTAAATACAGGGGTGGAGGCTGTTAACTAATCCCCACTCTTGGCAGCGCAGTTATTGAAGGTGAGGTATTATCCGAAGGGAGAGTTTCTGGATGCATGCATTGGGTCCAATCCGAGCTATAGTTGGAGGTCGATTCTTGCCAGGCAGGAAGTTCTTCGACGTGGATGTTTCAAAATGATTGGCAATGGTAGAAATACGTTTGTTTGGAATCAGCCATGGCTGCCTGATAGAGTTAACCCTTGTATACAATCTCCCTGTTAGAATAATGATGAGAACTTAAAGGTCAGTGATCTACTCAACCCTGTGACAAATGATTGGAATCGTGAGATGCTCAATGAAATTTTTATTCAGCGTGATGTTGATCTTATTTTAAGAATTCCTCCTGCTGTGCAGTTTGAAGACAAGTGGTGTTGGAGGGATGATTTTAGAGGCATGCACTACTACAGAAAACACCTTTAACGTCGGTTTTTTAGCACTTTCAACGTCGGTTAAAAATCAACGTTGATCTGGCAGACGTTGTATATAAATGATATGAGGTCGGTTGTAAAAACCGACGCCGTATGTATTTTTCATTTTTTAAAATAAATAAACGACGTCGGTTATTAAGGAAAACCGACGTCGTTAATTTTTTTTTTAAAAGGATACGGCGTCGGTTTTTTTGGAAAACCGACGTCGTATAATATATTTAAAAAAAATAAAATAAACAACGTCAGTTTTTAAGCAAAAACCGACGTCGTTTTTTTTTTTTTTTTAAAAATTACATACAGCGTCGGTTATACGAAATAACCGACGCCGTAAGTGTTTTTTTAATTTTAGCAATTATCTTAGCAAACTCAATGAGGGGTTTAATCTACAATATCATTAATTGACGGAGTGTATAATCAATAATGTTAGGATCTCAAAACTCAAGCACAGAAACTAGTTGCAGGGAAAACAGACTAATAAAGTATGACTTGAATAAAGGAAGCAAGCAAAAGCAAATTTACTGATGGATAAATATAACCCGGGTCTACCACGGGTCAGCCCGGAGCGGAAATAGGGAGCCAACCCGAGCCCACGCGACTAGGCCGTATGGGGCCCAAGTTGACCCCTCGGGGTCGAGGGGTCAACTTGGCCGACCCCGGCCCATGACTTGACCCCTCGGGGTCGACTCAAGGGCAACCCCGGCCCATGAGCCGACCCCGGGGTCGTCTTGGGCTCGGCCACGACCTCGGGGTCCCGGCTTGACGCAGTCTTCTCGGCACAAGACTCGGTCCTAGGCCGTTAGAGTGGTTCTCTCCGAGCGGTTAGGCCTAGGAACTAGTATAAAAACATGCAACATTGTCCTATTGAGACATCTTCTTCATACTTTGTCCTAACAACATTCTTGTCTTGTTATTACCAATCTTGTAATAGCTTTATCAATTATTCAATATACAAAATACCTCCGAGGTACACTTTGATCCGTACTTGTCATACCCCCTATAATCTTATCGGGTTTATTGATTCGGGCTACCCGGGTTAATTAAATCCATCATTGGTACTTTCATTGAGAGCTCGACGTACAAGCTCGAGCGTGCTATTCTTTTTCCACAAGCTATGGCAAGATCTGGATCCAACTCCGGCAACTCCCACGGCTCGCGTGGTAACCGCGCTCCCTCCCGTGCCGGTGAACCTAACGGGGCGGCGAGTCGTCAAATCTTGCCCGTGAGGTCGACCGGCGACCTTCGGGACGTCATCAACCATAACCGTCAGGCCGGGCCGACCCTGCCCCCTCCCCCTCCAGCCCCGGGCTTCCAGGAGGGGATGGCCGCGCTCCGGCAAGCCACAACCGTGTTGACGCAGATTTTGGACGGGCTTCAAGGCAACCCCGTGGCTCTCCCACGCGGTCCGTCACGACGAGAGGAGGGTCCGAGCACCCGCCGACCTCACACACCCGAACCCCACGTCGGCGAGGAGGTCAATCACCTCGGCCCTCAGCAAGGAGGGGAGGAGACGAGGCCCCTCGAGGTCGGCCTGCGCAACGCGAGACAGGAGGAGCCCGACCAACCCGGGCTACCAAGTCCGCTCTCGGACGATTGGGCACACGGGTCCCAATCCACGAACGCCTCGACTTCGGACCTCCCAACGAGGCGCCCGCCGAGGGGTCGGCTTCACGAAGGGCCCCAAGCCTTGAGCCCCGCGCTCAACCTCGGCGGGAGCAAGCCTCGCGTATAGAGCAATCCGGGGAGACTCGTGGACGACCCTCGAGCTCCCACAACAGTGAGATGGAGTAGTTACATAGGCGGATGGACGAGCTCCAGCGTAAGTTGGAAGCGCGAGAAGGGTCCCCGGAGCCTCAGGAGGTGTTGGCCTCCCCATTCACCGACGATGTCATGGCGGAACCGCTACCGAGGGACTTCCGATTCCCAACCATCAAGACTTATACGGGGTCGGCCGACCCCCGAGCCCACCTCCACAGGTATCGAGCTGCCATCATGATGGCAGGTGCAAGTGACGCCGTCATGTGCCGAGGTTTTTTCGCGACCCTCGACGGCCAAGCGCAAGACTGGTTCACTTCTTTGCCCGAGAAATCCATCTCAACCTTTGCGGATCTCTCGGGAAAATTCTTGACATACTACGCCAGCAGCATCCCAAAGAAGAAACAGTTCGCCAATATGTGTAAGCTGGAACAGTGGAGCACGGAAACCTTGACTGACTACCTCATCAGGTGGAAGAAGGAGGCGAGGTTAGTGGAGAATTTCGATGAGAAGGCGGCCATACTGATCTTCACCAGTAATGTCAGATCGGGGCCCTTCCACCGCGACCTCGTCCAGAATCGCCCGAAAACGTACGCGGCGTTGCTGGACCGAGCGGCGAGGTTCGCTGAGGCGGAGGAGGCCGAGAGGAAGAAGAAGGAGGAGGAACGAGGCCGGGGTCGGGACAAGGCACCCCAGGAGGAACGTCGGGCTCCGAGGCCCCCGCGCCAAGGACCCCGGTTGGCTACCCTTCGTTGCCTGACCCCCCTAACACATCCGATGAGTGCTATTCTGGAGCATGCCGAGGTCATGGGCATTGTATCATACCCGGATGAGTGTTTGAAGGTGTCGCCGAAGGCGGATCCGAACAAGTATTGTCGTTTCCACAGACAGCAAGGACATGACACCGACGAGTGCATGGTTCTCAAGAGACAGATCGAGGAACTAATCCAAAGGGGCTACCTCGGTCAGTACGTTAAGAGGTCGGGGCAAGGCCGACCTCAAGGCCAGGGCAACGTGTGGAAGAAGAAGGGTGGCTCTGAGCCACCCGCATCCGGGTCGCGTAAGAGGGAGCTCGGCCAGCTCACTGAGGAGGAGGAGAAGGAGTTGGACGAGCCCCACCCTCAAAAGAAGCAGGTCATCCACGTCATCTTCGGAGGCCCCGAAGGGGGAGACACGCAGTCAGAAAGGAAGAAATGGGCCCGGAACCTCTATGTGGGGGAGGTCGTCCGCCAACCCTATGAGAAGAAGCCAATGAGGGAGCCTATTACTTTCACAGACAGCGACCTCCCGAACGGCCCTCTACCGCATCGCGATGCCTTGGTGATCACCCTGGACATCAACAACGTCATCGTGCACCGGGTGTTGGTAGACACGGGGAGCTCCGTGAACGTCATGTATTATGACACGTTCACCAAGCTCGGCCTATCCAGGAAGCAGCTAATACAAGTCAGAACCCCGCTATCCGGGTTCACGGGAGACTCTATCGAGACGGAGGGTTCCATCAACCTCGAGGTGGAGATAGGCACCGCGCCACACGTCAAAAGGTGGGAAGTCGAGTTTGTGGTCGTCAAGATCGAATGCGCCCACAACATCATTCTCGGCCGACCCGCCTTGGAGGACCTCCGGAGCATCATATCCATGGAACACCTATGTCTGAAGTTCCCCACCCCGACCGGGGTCGGGGTCGGGGTCGCAAGAGGAGATCAAAAGGATAGCCGGAGCTGCTATTTGAAGGCATGTCGCCAAATCGGTAAAAGGGACCTCCAGGTCCACACTATTGGTGAGAAGGCGTTACAAGGCGAGGAGGGTCGGCCCCGAGCCGAGCCCATAGTCGAGACCGAGGAAGTCGTGTTGGACCTCGGCCGCCCCGAGAGGGTCGTCAAGGTCGGGACGGGGTTGCTGGCCGACCTCCGGGGTCGGATCATCGAGGTCATCCGGCGCTTCAAGGATGTGTTTGCATGGGGCCCCGAGGACATGTCGGGGCTCGACCGCGAGGTGATCACCCACAAATTAGCGGTGGACCCCACCGTCAAGCCAGTGCAACAAAAGAAGAGGTACCTCTCAGCGGAGAGGCGCGATTTTGTGAAGAAGGAGGTCGATACCCTCCTCGAGATAGGACATATTCGGGAGGTGCTATACCCCGAGTGGCTCGCCAATGTTGTCCTCGCACCCAAGCCGCCGACCTGGAGGATGTGCGTGGACTACACGGACCTCAACAAGGCGTGCCCCATGGACCCATTCCCGCTACCTAACATTGATCAATTGGTGGACGAGACGGCGGGATGCGCGCTCATGAGTTTCCTCGACGCATTTCGGGGATACCACCAAATATTTATGCACGAAGCCGACGAGGAGAAGACGGCCTTCGCCACCCCGGAGGGAGTCTTTTGTTACCGGGTGATGGCATTCGGACTTAAGAACTCCGGGGCGACCTACACAAGAATGGTCGCTAAGGTCTTCAAGAAGGTCCTTGGCCGGAACCTCCAAGCCTACGTAGATGACATGATTGTGAAGAGTGCCGAGCCCGAGCTCCACACGGACGACTTAAAGGAGGTATTTTCAATAATGCGCAAGTTTGACTTACGTTTGAACCCTAAGAAGTGTACCTTCGGGGTACACGGGGGGAAATTTTTGGGTTACATGGTCTCCAAAAAAGGCATAGAACCCAACCCCGACAAGGTCAAAGCCATTCTGGAGATGGAACCCCCGAGGTCCCTCCGCGAGGTCCAGCGCCTCAATGGTCGGCTAGCCGCCCTCGGCCGCTTCCTCTCGAGGTTGGCCGAGAGGTCCCTACCTTTCTTCGGGGTCCTCAAGAAGAGCAACGGTTTTGAATGGTCGGCCGGATGTCAGAAAGCTTTTGACGACCTCAAGGCCTATCTCTCTACTCCCCTTGGCCAAGCCCGAAAAAGGGGAGATCTTATATTTATACTTGGGAATCTCACAGGCCGCGATCAGCTCCGTGTTGGTCCGGGACGACGCGGGAACACAGAGGCCGGTATATTATGTGAGTAAGGCCCTCTGAGGTGCCGAGCTCAGGTACTCACCAACAGAGAAGGCCATATTCGCGGTGGATGCCACGGCCAAAAAGCTAAACCACTATTTCCAAGCTCATCCAGTGCATGTACTTACCAACCAACCCCTGGAGGCAGTACTACGGGGTGCGGGGTCGGCAAGCCAGCTCGTGAAGTGGTCCATGCGCCTCAACCAGTTTGACATCCACTTCAAGCCGAGGCCGACCATCAAAGGGCAAGCACTCGCTGACTTCATAGTCGAGTGCATAGCCCGAGACGCCACGGAGCAGGCGAGAAGCGAAGAGGAGGAATGGTGGACCTTATCCACTGACGGATCCTCGAGCAGCAAGGCATGTGGAGGCGGGGTCGTCCTGGTAACCCCGGAAGGTTTTCAAGCCTATTACGCGCTTCGTTTCCACTTCAAATTGTCCAACAATGAGGCCGAGTACGAGGCACTACTGTGTGGCCTCCAACTCGCATTGAGCATGAGGGCCGAAAAGCTGAAGATCAGGTGCGACTCCCTGCTGGTGGTAGGCCAAGTCTCCGGGGAGTTCGAAGCCAACGACTAGAAAATGATTCGGTACCGCGACGTGGTACTTCGAGTATTGGGACGAATCGCCCAGCATGAGATCTTACAGATCCCGAGAGAGCAAAACTCCGAGGCGGATATGCTCTCCAAGCTCAGCCAGGGAACCCCGGAGTATATCTCTAAAATCGCCCGGATAGAGGACCTCCAAAAGTCAAGTTTGGAGGCGTACCCAGTCCTGCCCATACAAAGCCGACCTCCGTGTTGGTTGGACCACCTCGTGCAGTACAAGAGGACGGGGGGCGCTACCCCCCGATGAGGCTGACGCCAAGGCAGCTAAGAGGCGGGCTCCGACCTACGAGCTCATTGGAGACGTGTTATACAAAAAATCCTACAACGGCGCCTTGCTAAGGTGTTTATACCCGGATGAGGCCCGAGCGCT
The DNA here is from genome assembly GCA_002525835.2 of Ipomoea batatas. NCBI lineage: Eukaryota > Viridiplantae > Streptophyta > Magnoliopsida > Solanales > Convolvulaceae > Ipomoea > Ipomoea batatas. Next base: position 16,244,825 of record CM008332.1, read on the forward strand.
CATCGAAGAGATTCATAAAGGAACGTGCGCCGCCCACCAAGGGGCTTACACCATGGCCCGGAGGGCCATACTCCAGGGGTACTTCTGGCTCGGGATGGCAAAGGAGTGTGCGGACTACGCACGGAACTGTTCAACCTGCCAACAATTCCAGGTCGGCCCAGGCCGACCCGCCACTAACTACACCCCGATCAGCTCGGTAATCCCCTTCTCGAGGTGGGGGATTGACATTGTGGGAGCCCTGCCCATGGGCTCGGGAAAAAGGAAGTATGTCATTGTGGCAATAGACTACTTCACGAAGTGGGTGGAAGCCGAACCCCTAGCCAGCATCACTAGTGTTCGGTGCAAACAGTTTGTCTACTCAAACATACTGTGCCGTTTTGGAGTACCGATGCAAATAATCTCCGACAACGGCCGCCAGTTTGAAGGAAAGGAATTTAAACAGTCCTGCCTCGAATGGCACATCACTCACAGTCAGGTCGCCGTGGCCTATCCCCAGGCAAACGGTCAGGTAGAGAACGCTAACCGGACGATAGTGGATGGTTTAAAGAAGACCCTCGAGGCCGCCGGAGGGGCATGGGTCGAGAACTTGGAGGCGATTCTATGGGCATATCGCACTACCCCGCGAAAGGCAACAGGCGAGACCCCGTTCGCACTATGCTATGGGTTCGAGGCTCGGGCCCCCGCGGAGGTCATCATTCCGACTCGGCGAGGCGAGGAGTACGACCCCGAGAGTAACGAAGAGCACCATCGGGTCGACCTCCACCTGATCGACGAGAAGCGAGAAGCCGCCATGGTCCGCGCTGAGAATTACCAGAGGCAAACTAAGGCGTATCACGACAAAAGAGCCCGGCCTCGCTACTTTCAGGTCGGCGACTACGTGTTAAGGCGACGAGAGGCAAGCAAACCCCTAGAGGGCGGCAAGCTAGCAAAGAGATGGGAGGGTCCGTACATCATCTCGGTCGTGGTCCGCCCCGGCAGCTACAAGCTGAAGACCCCGAAGGGTAAAGACGTAGAGAGGGTGTGGAACTCCGAGCACTTGCTTAAGTACTACCAATAAACACTCTGTTATAAGGCGGCCCGTCCCCTTAAAATGCATTCAATAATAAAATCGCAACTTTCCTTGCACCCATTTTTGTTTTAAAAGTCACGGAGTTACCGCTCGGCTGACCCCCGTGGTCACCGCGCGGCTGAACCCCGGGTGACCTCCTCGAACGACCTCCGGGTCCTACACGGCCGACCTCCGGGTCCTCGAGGCCGACCTCATAACCTTCGGCCGCCTCATTTAAATGGCCACACTCCTAGGAGCGATACGAGGCCCGACCTCGCCTATCGCTGAACGGATAAGTCTTTAAGTCCAATAGCGTAAAACGCTTTAACTTCAAGGACCAAAAACCCTAGGGGCAATACAAGGTCCGCCCTTGACTATTGCCAAACGGAAGAGTCCCTAGGCACAAGACCAAATGGTCTCAACTTAGGACGACTGTACACCCTAGGGGCGATATGGGGTCCGACCCCGCCTATCGCCGAACAGAAGAGTCTCTAGGCGTAAGACCAATCGGTCTCGACTTAGAACGACTTACACCCTAGTGAGGGTACGGGATCGAGCCCCCGAGGTTTAATCTCGCCTACCATCGAACGGGCGAGCTAAGGGTCGAGGGTTGAGGCACCCCGCACGCCAACTTGGAAAAGCAAACAATATCGATAAAAGTATTAAGTTAAAAAAAAAAAAAGCGTGAGTGCATAGCCGGAGCTCCGCGCCCCGGACGACCTCGAGGCCACGAACGACCCCGAGGCCGCGGACGACCCCGAGGAAGTGGGTGGCCTTAAGACCGCGGTCGACCTCGAGATACTAGGTATGAAGGCAAAACACAAGTTTCGTGGTTTGAAGAACCAAAACAAAGCCAAGTGGGACTTGGAACCAAATGGTGGAGGACGACCTCGAGGCCGCGGACGACCCCGAGGCGGTGCGGTCGACCTCGAGGCACTAGGTGTGAAGGCGAAACACAAGTTCCATGAGCGTATATGATCCAAGTGAGACTTGGAACCAAAAGATGGAGGACGACCTCGAGGTCATGAACGACCCCGAGGCCGCGGACGACCCCGAGGCGGTGCGGACGACCTCGAGGTACTAGGCGTGAAGGCAACACACAAGTTTCGTGGCATGAAGGCTAAACACGAGTTTCGTGACCGCGAAGAACTAAAGCAAGACAAAGCGGGACTTGGAGCCAAAAGGTAGAGGACGACCTCGAGTTTGTGAGCGACCCCGAGGCCGCGGACGACTCCGAGGTAGTGGACGACCCCGAGGCAGTGGCCGACCCCGGGATGGTGGGAGGCCACGCCCTCGACCTCAACCCACAGAATCGTTCGAACAGCACTCCGCCATGGAGGCCTTATAAAGGAACACAAGACACTCGACACTCGAATACGGGAAATCCAAGACAACGCAAATAAAGGAGAATTATAAAGGAACACAAGGCACAAGTAGAAAAGACGGCAAAATGTCGTAAATGCAAGGGAGATGTTCGGCATACATCAACAGAATATCAAAATAAAGGGCCAACATGCAAAAAGTCCCTTATACATAAGCAAAATATCAAAATAGAGGTCCTACAGACAAAAGGTCCCTTACACATCATCAGAACAAAATAAAAGACACAACCTACTAGTCGCGAGGCGGGTCGGAGGTCGCCCCAGCCTCTATAGAAGGGGCGAGGTCATCCATACCCTCCGGGATGTGAAACTGATCCAAAGGAAGGGCGGCAGCAGCAGTCCCGAGACCAAGGGAGAGGTCCGGAAGGTCGTCAGCAAACTGTGTAGGCGAGGCGGCGACTGACTGAGGCGCAGATGATGAACGGGGCTCGGTGGCGGCATCCGCTGGCTGGACAGACTCGGCCGTGGTAGCTGGGTCGGGGTTGTCAAGAGCTGGTGGTAGACCCCAAGCCGTGGGATCAAAGGACGCGTCTCGGCGGCGGAGGGCAGCATATAGGTCCCGCTGCATGGTGTACTGGCCCACGTCATACATCAATATCCCCTCGGTGGCCAAACGCTCCTGACCGGCCTCGGTAGCAAGCCATCCACTGATAACATCCTCCCCATGCGCGGTGATGTAGCTCTCAACATCCCTCCGGTACACCTCGGACTCCCTGTAGCGTGGGATCTCGAGGATAAGAGCCTCCTGGCACGCCTTGAGCTCATCTGCATACTTCTTGGCCTCCGCAGCATGCCTCTTGGCCTCCTCGGCATGCCTCTTGATCTCCTCAGCTTGAGCCTTCTCCCGCGCGCATACCTCTTGGAGCTCCCGGTCTCGCAGCACGAGCACCTCGTTCAGGCCGGTGGTCCTCCGCCGCTCCTCCTCCAAGAGGACCTGGGCGGCCCTCTTACCCTCCAGGAGAGTCTGACGAAAGAGTAACTACAAGGAGAGGCGGAACATGCACAAAAACTAGTCAGTAAAATATAATATAATCACAAGGACAAAAGGTATCACTTAGGCTTACCTCGAAGGCGAAGCGGAGGCTAGAACCCTCCTCGAGGACCTTGGAATCACGTGGGGAGATGAGACGACGTGCGACAGCCTCCAAAGGCACATCACCCTCGAGAAGCGAAACGGTCGGAGAGATCTCAGCGGGCCACCCCACCCTCACATCTGACACGGAGGAGGAGGGTGCACGGGGTGGGGGGTCGACCGCCAACGTCGGAGGGTCCACGGAGGCCGAGGTCCAGGTCGGCAAGGAGGTCTCGCGACTCCGCGGCTGGCGCGCGGGCGGGACTGAGGGTGGCGGCGGGCACGCACGGCTGCTCTCACCCGTCCTCTGCCGCTTGGGAGCCGGACGTGACTTCACACGGTTCACAAGCTCCTCGCAAGACAAGGGACGACCGGCCATATCTACAAACCATTCACGACAAGTATGAGTATCACCTAATTATAATCAAGAAAGCACCTACATAAAGAAGAATCCACACCGGAGGAGTCCGAGCCGGGGGCGTCGAGGTCGACCGCCTCGGGGTTGGCCGCGCCAAAGCCGACCGAGGCGGGATCGTCGGAGTCGGCGGCATCATCGTCGGGGTCGTCCTCGGAGCCGGATAAGACCTCCACCGCAGCCCGGGGTGGAGGAGGAGGGTGGCGCTCAAAGCCAAGGTCGGTCAAAGTCGCCTCTGTCACCACTGCGGCGACGTCAATATGATTGCCGTCAAGAACCGCTATCGAGTGGGCCCGAGCTCCGAGTCGGGTCGAACCCGTTGCGGGGGCCTTATGCTTGCAAAAGTAACCCGCCCAAGAGACACAGAAGGGGAGGGAAGGACCGGTGGAAACAAAGACGAACTGGGGTTTCCAAGTGTGATTGGACGTCTTGGGCTCATGGAAAATCTTCCTATTGGGACGGGCTGAGAAAGCCGCAAACCCCTTGCCAAGGGCGGCCGAGGAACA
>CM008332.1:16267209-16280926 GCA_002525835.2 Ipomoea batatas
TGTCATTTAAAGCCATTGGAATATGGACTACTCAATTACTGTCTTTGGCTAAGGTTAATGAAAATGGAGTGACAGACGTGTCAACTCCGAAAACTTAGTCATCGTAGATAGTATTAAAGATAAGGAGTTGGTCAGATAAAATATTAGCATTTTGCTAATAGTTTCGAATCCTTACTTAAGGCATGCTTATAAGAATTTTAAGGATCATACAGGATATATGGAACTAATTATGTGACTATATTGTGCGTACATACATTTTGTCACTTCTATGTAATATGGATGGTTTCTCATATGGTTATGCGCATATTTATTTGAGAAACATCCTCAAGATTGGACCAAGAATAAACGTAGGGTTTATTCATAAAGGACTTGAGTTTGAAATCAAAATGCATGTGATGCATAGTTGGTATTACTCACACTTTAATTTAGAGGACATACCACTATGATTCATGTTTTTTATTTTAAATGAAGGTTGTGTCAATGCTTGCACCAAATGGAAAATTATTTCCATTAATATTGTACAAATCAGGCGGTGTGAGTTTATTAGGCCAAATTTAGCCATTATGGCAGTAATTAGTTTTTTGATAACTAATTACAATCAAGAATGAACATAAGGTTTATTCATTAAAGTTTTATACCACATAAGGTACTTAAAGAATAAATTTACATTGTAATCATAAGTGGATACTACTCACCTTACGAGGAACTATCTCTATGATTCATGTTTCTTTTGCTTCTTTAAGTTAATACTTGCACCAAGTGGGAGAATGTAACATTTTCCATATGTTAAAGCTTATTAAGTGGTGCAAGTAATAGGCCATTTATGGCCATTACTTAGCCTATAATGATGGCATGTAGGCTATATATGCATGGTCCTCCCACTGCTCCTATAACAGTTTAGATAACTACACCATCTAGTTCCTTAGGAAATAAAGTGGTAGACAATCACTCTCAACCAAACTTTCTATCTATACAACAACTATGGCTGGAGATGCTCGATCCTATGGCTTCCGCTATCAGGTTAAATCATTTACAATATATTATGATTGTATATTTTATTCTAACAATCACAGCCTGAAGATCTCATTTCCTCTCCTGTTTTCTCCTCTTACCCGAAATTTTACCAACAATGGCTAGTTAATTCATCACCACTACTACAGATTTCAACTAACATAATTCCAGTTAAGTATATTGGTCGAATTATGCTAGTTAATTCATCACCACTACAGATTTCAACTAACCTAATTCAAGAAAATTAAGCAAGCAAAAGCAAATTTCTGCAGCGCCTCTTCTACAAAACCCATCCACGACAGATTTTTACAAAACGAAAACATAGAAACATATGCATTATATTGGTCGAGTTATGCTAAGAGTTTAGAGGAATTACCAGAATTAGAAAATGAGAAACAAGTAGTGACGACAGAATCGGTCCACGACGAAGGATGTAACGGTGGCGGAGCGGTGCGACGACATAGTGGCGGTGCGCTGTTGCGGTGGCCGTGGTGGAGCGGTGCGGTGTGACGACGCGGTGGCAGTGGCGGGCGGTGGCTGCAACTGCTCCGTGCGGTGGTGGTGGGGCGACTTGGCTTTTGCGAGAGAAGAAAAAGGGTGAGAATTAAGGTTTATTACAGATCTACAATGCCTACGGTTGTTAATAAAATCGACGCCAATTTTTATTTTATTTTATTTTTTGAAAAAAAATAAGAAAAGGCAACGTAATGGTATTTTAAAAAAATAAAAATAAATACCGTACGACGTCGGTTTCTGAGAAGTTAAAAAATATATATTTAATACGACGTCTGTTCATAAGCGAACCGACGTCGTATAGTATTTATTTTTTTTTAATTTTTTTAAAATTATATACGACGTCGGTTTTTAAGAACAATCGACGTCGTATGTTTTTCGTAATTTTTTTAAAGTAGTTTAACGTCGGTTTTTTATTAAAACCGACGTCGTATCCCTTTTTTAAAAAATTATAAATATAAATAATTTTTTGACGTCGGTTTTTTGAAAAACTGACGTTAAATTTGGAGTCATTTCCATTTTTGGTCCTACTGTTATTAGGGCATTGTCAATTTTAGTCCACTTCATTAATTTTTGCCACATTGCGGCCAGCCTTATTTAGTCTTTGCCACTTTTAGTCCACCGTTAAATTTTTTGTCAAATAACCGTCCAAAACAGGGGTATTTTGGTCTTTTCATGCTTTGATCATCTCCTTAACCCTTTGCAGTAGTTTTCCTTACACATTTTTATCCAATGAAGAGGTCCGACGAAAGCCATGACTTTGTAATGTAGCTCGTATGGCTTTCGCTAGACCTCTTCATTGGATGAAAATGTGTAAGGAAACCCACTGCAAAGGGTCAAGGAGATGACCAAAGCATGAAAAGACAAAAAATACCCCTGTTTAGGACGGCCATTTGACAAAAATTTTAATGGTGGACTAAAAGTGGTAATGACTAAATAAGACTGGCCGCAGTGTGACAAAAATTAATGAAGTGGACTAAAATTGGCAATGCCCCAATAACAATATAATAGGACCCGAAATGAAAATTACTCTTAAATTTGTTTTTTTGTAGTAGTGATGTATACTGTGAAAGCTGGGTACCAGTTGTTAGCAGTGTCTCATGATCAAAGTCTGGTTTCTCCGGTTGCATGGAGTGGTATTTGGGTCTGAAAATTCCTCCTAATATTATCAAATTTCTATGGAGGTGTTTTAACCTTGTTGTTCCTACTAAGGTGGCACTTTCTTGCCGGGGAGTGGATGTGGATGTGGATGTAGTTTGCCCTCTGTGTAGTAATTCTCCAGAATCATTGAAACACCTTATGTGTGACTGCATCCAAGTTCAATCATTATGGTCTGGTTTTGTGAACTGCCCCATGCCTGCTGGTTATGAGATGGAGTTTACTGCATGGCTATCCGAAATTTTATCTAAAGGGGGTATGTAGATGCTGCTGTATTCCCAGACGACGGTCGGGCTTTCTTTGGTGTTGTAATCACACAAGTAAAGATGGTAAATTCCTTGGTGCTAAGAATGGTTCGATTAGAAGCTTGGGTAATGCTCATTTGGCGAAAGCTATGGCTATAACGGAGGCTCTATCGTGGGCAAATGTAAGAGGTTTTCTCAAGGTCTACCTCTTTACGGATTGCCAATCAGTTTGCAAGCTTATTAATGGAGCTACTATGGACTACTCATATGCATGAAGTGTGATTGATGAATGCAGAGATTATCGTAGACACTTTGAACAAGTGTCCTTTATGTTTATTCCTAGATCAGTGAATAAGTTGGCTCATGTGGTTGCTAGAGCTGCTCGTTCGCAATCTGATCATTTAGTTTGGATTTATTCTATTCCGAATTGTATTGAACATTTAATTTAATAAAGTCTAAGTTTTCCTTTCAAAAAAAAAATACAAAGGCATTTCGGTCTTCATCAATTATGAATTTTTTTTTCAAAAAAAATAAACATAAAATTATATTGGGGTCAAACTCACTTTGTATAAAAATGACAAAAAATGTTTTGGTATTTAACGATATTTTAACCATTTTGTTGACGAAAGACAAAAAAATTGATCATGCTACAATAATATATACTCAGACCAAATGTGGATGTTCTAATAAAAAAGAACTAAAAGTGTTGTCACCTATAAATTTAGGACAAAAAATGAAATTAACTCTTGAAAATTATAAACATGCTACAAATTTGGTCAAATATTTAGGCTATAATACCCACATTCATATAACACAAATTATAAACATGTTACAAATTTGGTCAAATCTATTTCGGCTATAAATATCCACATTTATATAACACAAATTTTGTCGTTAGTCACATGTTATCATTGTTCAATGCTAAGCGTATTCAATTTGGTAACTTAATTGTAATTTTAAAAATTGATTTGATTTTTATTTCTTTATTTATATTATGAGTTAATTTCATTTTTAGTTTTAGATTTATAAGTGGCGGTACACTTTAAGTATTTTTTTCATCGGAACATCTACTTTTGGTCATATTATTATTATTGTGGCATATCTATTTTTTGTCATTTATCAACAAAACAATTTAAATATCGTTAAATATAACTGCATCTCCGTCTTCAATTATGAATTTAAAAAAAAAACATAAAAAATATAGTGGGTCAACTTACTTTGTATAAAAAAAATCAAAATCTCTTAGTATTTAACGACATTTCCATGATTTTACATTTGCGTACCTGATTTATAGTGGGCACGGACCCAATAAAACTATCATTTATCTATTGGAGTGATTTCACAATTTTGGCGTCTATCCCTTTTGACCATCCATTGGAAGGGGTAACTTTTGCCTGAGAATGGCTCGCGTACCTACTGCATGATTTCTCAACCATTGGGGTGTGGTATATGCTTCCACCCTCGGACTCATCGATGGGTCGGGGGATTTCCTAGGGATTTTATTCCTCGCAGCCCTTTTAGACCCTTGATCTTGAAGGGATGGAGGGGCTTTCCTAGCCCTCGTGCTACACTCGGCTCAAGGCCGTGTGCCTAGGTTTCTAGGGAACAAAGTTGTGAGATTCCGTCTTGGGGGCCCGCTTATGATGTTGGCGACCCCGTGATGCGTAGGGCCGACCTCCACCTCCGGACGGGGTAGAGTGGGCTCGCTTGTCTCCCTTACTAGTCCCTCTGCGGGCGACATTGTCTAGTGCACTCCGGTTCCATGAGGGAGGGAGCATGACCCACCTTCTCAAATCCTACACACCATTTTCAGCCCCATGAGGGTTCGGCGAATATTCACTCTGAGATCTGGCCATTTTTTACGTATTCTGGGCTTAAATGGAACTGGTAAAGACTAGGAAAGTACACTTTTTGTAATGATCTCCACGGATAACGCCAATGATGGTTTTATGGTAAACTCGATCCCATTTATCATCAACAACAACAATAATAATTTAGTATTAATAAATTTATGTAATAAATATAATGTATTATATAAATGTATATATTTAATTGAATACATTTTTTAAATATAAATAAATAAATATAAATAAATAAATAAATAAATAAATATATATATATATATATATATATATATATATATATATACATGCTTAGTAAAGGGTGTTTTTGACATTATACTACAAAAGCTATTCGCGAATGTTAGGGGATAGCTAATTCCCGGGAATGTTATTCCAAAAATTAAAACGTCAAGAAAAACAATAGAATAAATCTATTCACATGAATGAATGAATGATTGACCTATTTCATGAACTAAATTACTACAAAATAACTCAATAAAGAAAATTAGAAACTAAAAAAATAAAAAATAAAATAAAAGTATTACGGGCTTTACCAGGGCAGCCCAAAGTGAATTCAAGCCACCTTGTCTGGGCCGCCCAAAGTGTATTAAGGTTACATAGTCTGATCATTACAATGAATAGCTAGGGAACCTTTCATTGCTCTCAAAGGCTAAATATAGGTCACAGACGCACAGTTTAGTTTAGTTTTTTTTTTTTTTTTTTTTTTTTTTTTGGGGAGGGTGGGGGGTGGTGGTCCCGAAATGAGTGGTTGAGTTGTTAGAACGTTATTCTCGTATCAGAAAGTCATGAGTTTAATTTTTGTCAATAATTTTTTGATCAAGTCCATCACACATGATCTTTCTAATAAGATTTACCTCGCTGACTCTCCAATGTGATTGACGAGCTATTACATAAAAACAAAATTTATCAAATATATTCAAATAGTGTTTGCGAATTTCTCCTGAAAGTTACAATTTATCTCATTGAACATAAATTTAACCAAAGCCACAAAAAATGACGTATAAATCATTGGAATTTACTCCTTGGAATATGCACGTAAGTTGCACTATATTTCCTACTTACCTTCATGCCAAGCCAATGGGCAATGGCTAGCGACAAGTTTGTTGATATTAAAAAATAAATAAAATAACATGCTTATAGCCACTAAATCAAATCAAATAAATAAAAAATCACAAGTTCGATTCTTGCCAGCACTCTTTCGGTTGAACAAATCACACAAGAAAGCACAATTGAGCTCATCGCACAGTAGAAGTAGAGTTTACACAATGTACACTCTCAAATATTAACTATAAGTTTTTCTCATCACTTAAAAAAATACAGACAAGCATGCATTAATTATTTTAAGTAAATGGCAACATATAAATAAATTTTAAAGATATATCAATCAATCAATATTTGTGTACATTTGTTCATGGAATTATACATTGAAAATACACCAATTTGGGAATTTCTAAAGAATATGCCCAATATTGTTCAAGAAATCAATGAGTTTTTTTTTGTTTTTTAAGGTAGGTGGAGAGGAAATAAAAATTATTAAAAAAAGTGTTATATAAATTAACAAATTGAATGACTTTTTACACCAATAATCTTAATATCGAGAGATCGTGGTGAGTAATTATTTATTAAATCACACTTGTGTGAGACCGTCTCACGGATCCTTATTCGTGAGACGGGTCGGGTCGGGTCAAAGCACCATGCAAATATCATACTTATATGTGCACATTTCATACTTATATGCTCAAATATAACACTAATGAAAAATACAATTTTTGTTACTTATAAAAGAAAAAGTAATACATTTTTCATAATAAGTAATGTTGACAAGTGTCTCTCACTTATAAGGGCAAATATAATACTTTTGAGGAAAAATGTAATACTTTTAAATCGAAATGTAAAAGTATTGTTTTTTCCCTTAAAAGTATTACATTTATCCTAATAAGTAACAAAAATTTTATTCCTAATTAGTATTACATTTGAGCATATAAGTATGACATTTGTGCATATAAGTGTTACATTTGCATCTTGGTCCGACCCAACCCGACCCGTCTCATGGTGAGACGGTCTCACACAAGTTTTTGTCAAAATATACTAATTTCTTTGTGAACATTCCAAATTGAAGAACATTAATCGTGCTAAATAAGCTCTCAAATTGCTTTTACAGGACTTGAATTGGCGTGCTCGAAGGTTGTATGACTCTTACCGTTGAGACGTGACAAACGGTAGCCAAGAAAGAATTGGAATGGAAAAATAGGAAATTACGACCTTGAAATTTGAATGAATGAATTCCACAAAACTTGCGAAATGGGTTTGACGACCATTTAGATTTTAGTATGTCTTTTTGAAGTCATAGTCAGAATTGGATCCTCAGCTACAAAGTGCACAGATCACGAACTGGATAACATCGAATCAAATTCTAGTAATTTGCGTCTGTTTTCTTCTTCTTTATTTTTAAATAATTTATCTAAGAGTCACATTTGTGTGAGACCGTTTCACGTATCCTTATTCGTGAGACGGGTCGAGTCAACATGCAAATGTGTGCAAATGTCATACTTATATGTTCAAATATAATACTAATCAAGAATACAATTTTTGTTACTTATAAGAGAAAAAGTAATACCATATAAATCAATTAACGGACAAAAATAGGTCAGTTAATCAACCAAGAAAGACAATAAATAATCCTGTAAGTTATGATGATGAGTCAAATTTAAAATTTTATAATTACTAAAATAATTGTCCGATCAATTTAACTGGGTAATTTTTTCTTTTTAATACGATATACTTTTTATAGGGGTACCACATCCCATAAATATTGGGATACGTACTTGGGTTTGATTAATGAATGAGCATCATTAATTGATTGACTTTATTGTATGTTAATTAGGTAAAATCAAATCAATTAATATAAATATCCAACAAATAGGTGAAGGTAAACGACATGATCATAGTTCGATTTTGATTTATGGTTTCATGTTTGAAGGAACTTGCGTTTCGGTTTGAACCTCTAATTTTTAATTTTATTTTTAAAATTTTTATTTATTCTTATTTTTGAGATTATAAAAGTTTAATTTTTTAAGAGTTGTTTAGATTTTAAAACAATTTTAAAATTAAACATTTAAGATTTGAAGTTAAATAAAAAATAATAATAGTTTTATACTTGCACTTCATTTAATTTTTTTTTTGTTTGAAACAATAACCAATTGTTTCAGTTCCTATATTTTAAAAATCGAACTCAATTATACCGCTCCAAATTTGATTATGATGTGTCTTTGTTTAGATCGAATCGTAGTCATTCATAGGTGCATAGTTGAAAATGGTTCATTTTCAACGTTATTCACTTATTTTAAAATTAAAAATGTTTTTTACCATTCTTAAAGTTTTATGTCTTCATGTAGCTTATAATTATTAGGTGTCTATGTCTCCAGGGTAATGGTATGATGGATTAGCAGCTGCACTAAAAACCCTCCTCTAGCAACATGTGGAGATTGAACACCACTACATGTGATATGAGATGACCTCTATAAATTTGATTTAGAGCTGGGTTGGGCTCATTGAGCTCCGTATACCGTATGCACATAAGGATACAATATGACGTATGTCTTAAAGTTCGATAGACTCAATTTATCAAATTTTTTGAGGGGCATTATTCTTATGAAATAGGCAATCATATCAAACACAACAAATTTTAATGTGGATCAATGGATCATGCATAAAAACTGAAAAACACATTTACACAAATAGTAAAATGGATTTACAAAATATCATATTTCTAAGTAAAGGGATGAACGTGCCAAATAAGTCCAGCTATACTTTACAAAGAAATAAAATATTTAACAAATAATAAATCTCATGTCTAGCATAGGAAATTCAATAGTTTGTACATGCTCAAATAATGAATCATATGTACACAAATAGTGAACCTTATGCATATAAATAATGAACTTTTACGTTGTTTCCAAACTATTTTGTACACATTTAAATAATGAACATTGCGTATAAAAATAATATACTTTATGCGTATAAATAATATACACTTATGTATAAAAATAAATCAAATAATACACCATTATCTATAGAACTAGTATTTTGTACGCGCGATGCGCGAAAATTCATGTCCAATATTAAAACGTTAATAAATACAAATAATTAAAATTTATAATTCCAATTATATATACACAAATAATATATGTATTTTATACACACACATATATGATTTACCATTCATAGAAATTTAATTTTTTTTTAATACTATTGACTCGCCAATATCGCCTCCACTGAGGCTTGAACCCACCATCTCCCATGTGGGATGCAACCAAGTGCCACTAAACCACAAGATCTTTGGCTCATAGAAATTTAATTAAAATATAATTAATCATTAAATTAAGGAATAAGGGCCAAATTGGCCACTGAACGTAACATGATAGTGCAATCAAGCCACTCAACCAAAACAACGTTCAATTAGCCCACTTAACTGCGCAAATCCACCCGAATTCACCAGATAGCCGGTTCCCACAGTTTGTTTCCGGTTATCTGCTGATGTGGCGGCCAACATGGCAGTCTGATTGTTTTATTCTCTTATTTTCCTTCGCATAACATTCCAGCGTGTAAATCCCCATTATAGGGTATACCAAGACACAGCGAAGACGACTACGAAACGACGACCACGACGAAGCAAAATCACAGCGAAGAACAGGGAGAAATAAATCGTATAAACCCAGAGAATACCAAAAATTATTAGGTATACCAAGAACAGGGAGAAATAAATCGCTGGGAGAGGGGTTTTTCCGGCGGAGAGGAAATCCAGCCGGTGGGTTCTAGGGTTGAGATTGTACATCACGGATTGTACATTCATGGAAACTTCTAGATCCGGCTCGCAATTCGCGAATAGGAGAGTGTATTGATTGGCCTCCATTACCTCGACGGAGCTCGCGAAATTTTTGGTTGAGGTGTGGAAAGTGAAGACTTTATTGGTGAGTTCGGAATCGAGAAGGCACTGGATTTCTCCGGCTCGGAGCTTTCCCAGCACGTGGAGCCACGCGTCGGCAGTATAGTAGAAGAACCCTAGTCTTGATATGCGGGGACTCGGCTGGGATTTCGGCCAAGAGAAGGAGATATCGGTGACAGAGAGATTGAGCTCGCGCGGAGGCGGTGAAACCGAACGTGTCAAACGGAATTATGGAGAGCTGCTGCATCACCGCCACCGCACCCCGGTTGCCGTCGACGAGAAGGAGGGGGGAGAAACCTCCACCGCTTAACTCTGCCATTGGCGCCGGAAGCAGGGGAATGCCTCCGCTAGTTCGTTCGCATGTCGCCGTTGCTGAATAGAGAGGAGGGCGAAAGCCGCTGTTCGCAGCTCGCTGGAGGAACGGACCGGAGTTTGCTAAAGCTTCGCACGATCTCTACTGTTCAAGCTCGAAGCTGCCGCCGTCGGTGACCGTCGCACGCAACTGCTGTGCTTGGAGGGATGTCGTCGACTTCAGAGGATGAGAACCGGCGCCACTGTTGAGCTTCATCAATCAACGCCGTGACCCAAGGAAGCCGATGGAAGGAGGTGCAGCGATATTTACAGATCTGAGGTGCAGCGCCTTCGATATTTACAGATCTGCGGCTGCAATGCCATGTCAGCCATCTATTTTTTGTTGTTTTAATTTGCAACTCCCTAACCAGTCATCAGCCATGTCAGCCATCAATGCCAATTAATCAGCCATGTCAGCGGACAACCGGAAAGAAGACCTGGAAACTGGCTAGCAGGTGAATTTGGAGGGATTTGCGCTGTTTAGTGACGTAATTGCACGTTTTTTTGGTCGAGTGGCCTGATTGCACTTTCGTGTTACGTTCAGTGGCTAATTTGGCCCTTATTCCTTAAATTAATTATATAATGATTTTAATAAAATGATAATTAAAGAATAGGAAAAAGTACTCAAAAAAAATAGGAAAAAGATATGATATATATAGGTGTATGGTAATAATGATAGAGTTAAAAAGTAACGGTGTTATAACGGTGTAATTGTAGTTTTGTATAACAAGAATGTAATAGAGACAATTTTGTCTAATAACATTGAAGTGTACAACATTTAAAGTAAAATGTATACATTTATTAGCATACAAAAAGAGGGACATAAATCAAGGATATAACCTTGATTGAGACTTATTAAATTTTTAGAAATACATAACATATATATATAAATAATGTACCATATACTAAAACCTTGTGGTCTAGTGGCATCGAGGTGTACACTCATTTAGAAAGTTGTGAGTTAGAGCGTTAAATATTACATTGTTATAGAGTCAACTAGTAGTTTCACCTGTGCGATGCACGGACATATAATGTGAACTAAAGATTAAAAGCCGTGTAAAAAAACAGTATAATAATATATGAAATAAATTAATGAAAAACGATTACAATTTCAATTGTATTACACATTATTGGAAACTTATTTGTAAATGACATTTTAAGTCGTATTTACACATGGTAAATTATCCTCACATATCAAAATTTTTAATCCCCTAGGATTACGTACTGTTGAGACTGCTACATACATTTTGTTCATGATTAAAGATGCACGAACTAACATTATATAAATCAAAATGAAGTATTGTTGTAAAATAACAATAAGAAAATATAATAGTATTAATTAAAACCCTATTTGTAAACTACATTAGTAGTAGAAGTACAAATATTTTTTTTTGATTCATCTCAAAATACAATTTTGAGGCCGTCTGGTCTAGATACAACCACAATATAATTGACCATTGACAAAAATTGATTTCTTTAAAATCAATTCAACATTCGACAGTGTTTGTCCTTAACTTTTGTTGAGAGTCATTGCATAAATACTTTTATTATATTAAAAATATACTTTTTATTTATAGTTCACACAAATGTGTAGACCATGGTCCATGAAATAATGATTGTCAGATAATACCAACTTCATGCACGAACCCATCGTTCTATTACGCTTTCTCCGGCATGCACGAACTAAATATTAGAAATATTATTGTTGTGTTATAGTGAGATAATTATTATTATAATTACTTTTAAGTTCTTTATGATAAATTTAACAAATACAGACATGAATTTAAAATTTAAATTTAAAACCAAAACTTATTATTAATTAATAAAAAGTAAATTGAATAATACACATTATTAAAAACTCCATGATAAACAATGTTAGTAGTTGAAGTACTAAATTTATTTGAGTCACTACATATATACGAATATTTTGAATCCAATTGGACTGTTAAACTTAAAAGCAACAACGTACGATTAACCTTAGTATGTTACCCGTGCGATGCATTGAAGGAATATTAAACAATTATATAATATTACTATTCATTAAAAAATTTACAACTTCATATAAACATAAATTGAATTTTAAAATATATTCAATATAAATATTACAAAAAGCCTAAACATTAATACTAAAATGTACAAATTTTAGTTACAAATTGTTAAAATTCAAAAACTTGTAGACAACGTTGGTCGTTGAAGAAGAGTACTCTCCATTTTGGCTTGAATTAACAAATTTAAACCCTGGTTGCTGTCCATATACAAAAAATTGTATACATACATATATATAAATTTTTAAGTAAAAATAAACATGCTTTGCGCAAAATAGTATAAGCCCGTTCACAATAGAAAATACGATGG
The DNA here is from genome assembly GCA_002525835.2 of Ipomoea batatas. NCBI lineage: Eukaryota > Viridiplantae > Streptophyta > Magnoliopsida > Solanales > Convolvulaceae > Ipomoea > Ipomoea batatas. The sequence goes on from CM008332.1 coordinate 16,279,650, forward strand.
ATATAAATTGATATTTAAGGAGGGTAATTAGTAAAAATAATAAACTATCAAAAGTTGCAGAGTATTTTCTTATATGAGTAGTTAAATTTCAAAAAAAAAAAATTACAATTTTAGTGAGTCACTCTCAAAACGTTGAGACATTTGAGGTTCAAATGGGTAATAAGTTTGGTATGCGTGTGTGTATATATATAATTTTAAATTGATATTGATGATTTCATTCAATATTTTAAACCGTTTATTCATTTGAAAGATTTTCAAATTATATTCAATTATACGTTATCTCTATCTTTAAAAATTATTACAATTATAATTAAGTATATTATGATAATTTTAATATGTACAATGAATAATATATTCGATTAAAATTTAAATATTACATCATACAAAAAAATAAATTTTATAATAAAATTCAAACTTTTAATAATTGTTCAAAAAATAAATTAAACATACATCTTTACAAAGTAATTATTTTTAAAAATCTAAATTAAATGTAAATAAACAATCTTTATTTACATAGCAATTAACCCAATCTTTCAAAAAAAAAAAAAAGTACCCTATAAATGATTTCATAGCAAATGGGCCCACCAGAACCCATGGGCCCACCAGAACCCGCTCTGCAAGTGTTGAATTCCGTCACCACCACTCTCCAGCTTCCTCGACCTTGCATTTCATATTCTTGTCGTTTTTGTCTCACCTCGGCACAATATAAATTTAATCACTCCAATTACGCAAACAATAAAAACATCCATACATTGTGGTATATACTCCTGCAAAATCTTTGTTATTAACGGTCCTATAAATCTCTGGAACCTGGTTCCTCAAGGATTTCCGTTTCATTCACCTCTCCATAGAATATAGGTAATAGAATAGTTTATACATACGCGGACAACGCTCTTTGTGAGTTTGTGTGTGTGTATATAGAGCCGGATTGGGAATTGGAAGCCCTAGGATTTTGTAAGTGGTCACTCCCTCGCGGCCTCACTCCCTCACTCTCTCACGCCCTCCGGGCTCCGTAGACCGTAGTCTGTCCTCCGAGGCTCCGACGCCAACGCCTTCCAGCCTTCGCTCCTCAGCCTCACGTCCTCACCGGACGCCGGTCGCCAACCCACTCAACCAGTCGGCAGTCAGGTAATATATTTAATTATTGTTTTTAATTTTGTTAAATGTTTAATTAAATAGATACATTTTTATACTATTGATAGGTGTGAAGGATTTGAAGAATTTGAAGGCTGAAGCTTTGGCAGTAATTCAGAATATTCTTAAATTTCATTTTATTA
>CM008332.1:16342607-16355175 GCA_002525835.2 Ipomoea batatas
CATAGCGAGTCAGGAAGAAGAAAGATACTCATAGTGAACGTAGGCATGGACTGGGCCACACTTTTAAGAAGAATCTCCTTTCCTGCCTGTGAAATTAGCTTCTTGCTCCATGAACCAATTCTGTGCTTAATTTTGTCCTCAATATATGAGAACACTGCTCTCTTTTCTCTCCCCACGAAGGATGGGAGGCCTAGATATTTCCCAAAATTAGGGGCTTGAACCACTCCCAGAGTCGTAGCCACAATATCTCTGTCAACCTCAGATGTGTTCCTACTGAAACACACACTTGATTTATGAAAATTCACCATCTGCCCAGACATATTATCATAATCAATGAGGCACTGCTTGATAGTTCTTGCCTCCTGAGCATTTGCTTTGAAAAACAGAAGACTATCATCTGCAAAAAATAAATGAGACACCGAGGGAGCCCCTCTTGCTACCCTGCAACCATGGAAGTCTCCCCTTGCTTCAGCCTGTTGTAGGAGTAGCGATAAACCTTCAGCACAGATAATAAACAAATATGGTGATAGAGGGTCTCCCTGACGAATTCCGCGTGTGGGAACAACTTGCCCAGCATTTGAGCCATTCACCAGAAAATTATAGGAGACCGTGGTGACACATAACATCACCAAATTCACCCAATCCACATAAAAGCCTAAAGCCAACATCATATTGCGTAAAAACGGCCACTCCATACAGTCATATGCTTTTGCCATGTCCAGCTTTAAAGCACTCCAACCAACTAGACCACACTGCTTTCTGTTCAAATAATGACCTACCTCCGCAGCAATGAGTATATTATCTGTGATGAGTCTATTAGGAATGAAAGCACTCTGAGAGTCAGAAATACTCTAATCTTTAAAATAAAAATTCTATTTGATGGAAAGTGATTTGCAAGGTTACAATTTAGATGTTCAAAGTGGAACGAAGTTGTAAGTATTTTAGAGGTGATTAGTAGTTTATACAGAAAGATTGGTGGTGCATGATTCACCACATCCACAAAGTTAATTATTGTGCAAATTATATGTCAAAGTTCTGCCAAAGACCTTGTGGTCAAGCGGCATAGTTGTGGCCCTCCCAAGTGAGAGGTTACAGATTCATATACTAATGTATATTTAATTCTCTGATCAATTATTTACATTATAATTTAAATCCTTAAGTTCTTGTTGGAGTGGAAAAATATTTTTAAAAAATAAAATAAAATCCCTTAAATCGACAAAAAAGTACAATTGAGCCATGATTTTACATGTTTAATAGCTTACCACTTATTTAGTGTTGACTAGATTATTGTGACGTGTGATTACTTGGCATCCAATGTAATGGTAACTTGACATAATTTATTAAAAAATATTTTAAAAAAAAAATTTAAAAAATAAAACTAAAAAATATTGTTGGATAGAGATTGGAAGTCATCCGACAACAAGGGGGCACCCAGTCACCCTTCGTCAGGTTTGAGATGAGGGGCAACATGGCCGCCTCTCTCCCATCGGATGAGGGGTGACCTGGTCGTCGTATATTTCAGATTAAATAAGGAAACAATCAACCTTTTTTTTTTAATTAAAGAAGGAATTAAGAATCTTTGGAATACTATGATGATTAATAATGATCTAGTGCCATAAAGATAAATGGAATAACTATATAATCTTTGACTATTCCAGATGTTTTTTTGTTGGGACAATATATATGCTTTAGATTACCTTTTGCCTAATCAGGCACAAGCCAATAACAACAGCTTGCAAGACGTTTCACTATTTTATAAATTCAACTTATATTTTATTAATAAGAATCTAAGAAACAAAATAATAATATTCACTGTTTAATATTAAGATACTTTGAAAACTCAAAAAATGTTTTCTTTTGAAAAAATATAATAATTCCCAAGCTAATTTATTGTTTTGAGACTCGTGCCTTTGTTTCGTTGCATTTATATATCTACTCTTTGATTTGCTTTCAAAAAAAAAAGTACTTGTCTTTAAATAGTGAGTGAAATTTTGTCCTAATCTAAACAAAATTATAGAGGAATACGTTTAAGAAGCAAAATGGAGTACGTTAGTACAAGTGATTAAGCCCCATTGGCCATTGCCATGGAGATGAGAGTCTGAGGTGGAATAGAACTATAGAAGATATATGTATATATATGTAGTGATAATGACCTGTCCTCCATTCGTGGGTAGACACACTGTGCTGACACGCCGTGCTTTGATTCGCATGTAATGTATGTAGGACTGGACGACTAGGCTGTATACTATTACGTTCGCCACACAAAAACTTTTTTTGTTTCCCATCCATTCTTTCTAAATTCTACGGAGTATACCTCAATTATTTTTTGCCCCATCATTAATTTCTCTTGCTTGCTTCTTACGGTAATTCTTTATTTGCCTCGTGTGTATATACGGTGTACGTATATGTTGTCTTGTAAAACCTTCATCCTAGGGTACACAGTACTCACAAACAATTAATAATACGGAATCGAGTTAATATCGAATTTAATAAGTTGACCAATTTTTATTTAGATTATGGGTATATAGTGTGAAAGTAAAAAGAACATAAATGCATTTGCGTGTGTGTATATATATACGCACACTAAAGCATGACCAATCGCTGATTTTGAAAGAGTTTTTACGACATTTGTGTGATGTGATTAAGTGAAGGGGAAAGATAGATGGTGCCGAAAAGCGTGGCATTGTTTGCATGTTGTTGAGGATGCTCTAATATACACGGTCAGATATTTTGCGTTTTCCAACTAGTTGAAAAAAAAAAAAAAACAAGATTTCCGAGTTAAAAATTGGCTTCTTGACAATTTAATAATACAACAAATTTTTAATCAGTATTTTCAACCACTTTTTTTTATGATTGAAAATTTTGATAAGGTAATTCAAGGGTATTTTTGTAATTTCTGACATAAACCAACTGGGTTCTAAGAAAAACAATTATTAAATAGTTTATCATGGACAACGGGAAATGTATTATTATTACATATATATATATATATATATATATGGATGGTTTTTGTACGAAGATAGAAACCCCCAACAAATTGAAGAGAAACGAATGTGTTGTTTCTATCAAAAGGCATAAACCCGTCCCCATTTGCAAGTGCTTCTCATTAGAAATGGCAATGGGACAGTGCATATCAAATATATATGATTTTTAATGTTTAAAAAATAAATAAATAAATTATGCAACTCTTACCCTACAACAAAAATTAATTAAAGTTAAAGCGACTCATTGATTTTTTTTATTTGAGCTATTCAATTATGAATAACTTATGTTAGATTATCTCTTTATAATCCTTTAATTTGTCTGCTAGTGTTACAATGTGAGATTCACCAAACGCACACCTATGGTAGTGGCTCCAAATTTCCCATCAATTAACAAAAAATAAATTCTTAATAATTAGAAAATAAATTTTAATTTCATCAAATTATCTATATATTCCGGCTCCTCCCCCATCCTTATTATCAATTTTTTTTTTCTCAATCATGAAAAAAATAATGTTTTTTGTCAAATTAGGAAGATCATGCACAATAGCTTTGACCGAGTGAAACTATAGTAAGTACACAAAGAGTTTATCATAAACCCAAATCATAAATATTCGCCCGTGGCAATAATAGAACGTACCTTGATCCTACGAACAAAAACAAATTATAAGTGATAGTTTCATATTCACTAGACTAATAATATCTTAAAATCATCATCCTTATAAGTATTTTTTAGGAATATGTGAAAGCTGCCGGGCGGGGGAAAACCAACCGGGTACGTAAACAATATTTCTCCTTCTTTTCATGCATATATCTAACGTAAAGCTCATACCAAACACCCTAACCTGCATGCTGCTTTCCTGCTTCGTCCAGTTCCATCCAACACTGCATGCTTTTCTAATTAATAATAAATATATCTATTTACTTACACAAGAAAAAATATATATATTTGGAACACGAGAAGAAAAAAAATAGAGGATGATAAATAATAAAATGTAAAAATAATATTTTATTAATTTATTTACAAATATATCAACCTTTATAAGTTGTCATTCTGAAAACTCTTTGATGAACTAAACTATTAGGCGCATGCCTAAATAATTAATTAAAGATACATAAATTAAGGTGGGACAATAATTAAAGCCTATACAAACTAATTGAAACAAGTTGAGAATGTTATATGTTTTTGGTAAGGTAGGTGTTGGAAGCACAATTCAACTGGTCAATCAACTCAAAATAAGTTTATAAACTTTACTCAATTGAGACACATTTCACGATATATTTTCTTGAGCAATCCCAAGATCAGAGCAAATTGCAAAGGTTTAGGCCCTGTTTGGTAAATAATCAGCCTATCAGCCAATTTTGGCTTATTTAACCACTATTAGTTCTTTGGTTAATAAGCTTTTTGTAACTCCAAAATACTAAAATTCAAAAGGCTACTCAAAGCAGCCTTTTCAATTAGCTTTTTGAGAAAAGAAATTATACCAAACAACCATCAGCAAACAGCCAATTTATCAAACAACTTTCTACAATCAGCCAATATTATCAACAAATCATACCTTCTAACCCAAACAGCCAACAATCAACCAATATTATCAACAAATCATACATTCTAACCCAAACAGCCAACCCAATCAGCCAACAACCATTTACCAAACAGATCCTTAATTTGAATCCTACCAAAGCCATGTAGCCTAATTGAGACACATTCTATGATTTATCTCTTTTACCCTCTTCAAGATAGAAGCGGTAAGACCTTTTAAGTTAGAATTTAATTAAATTACCTTAGGTAATTATATAATTAATCGGCTCAAACTTGTAATTCTAACTTACTCCCCACTAATATGCGTATTAATTAATTATTAATGTTAAGAATTTTTTTATTTATTAGAAATTAATATAATTAAATTGTGCACGTGGTAAGAATATATGCTCGCAAAGTTTTTTTTTTTTTTTTTTTTTAAGTAATGCATTTAGACAGGGTGTGGTACGTAGCATATATAGTGTCCTCTTGGGTCTTGCTCTCTTCTACAAAAAAGAGAGAATAATCCAACGGCGTAGATGAGTGGATGGACATAGTCCATACACAACATACAGCATAAATAAGCTTTATTTTATTTATAGCTGCGGGTAGGGTTAGGTTGTGTGTGGGGAGGGAAATTAAAAGAAGCTATGGCGGATTCTCTTTTAACAGCTTTACCTGTCTAACCAAATCATATCAATCAATCAAATCAATCATTTTGCTTATCATTCTCCCCCCTAACCCCATCCCCACCCCTTGTTATGCCATGCTGCATTTCTCTTTCTTTCTACTCTCCTAACCCCCCTGTTTCATTTGTAACCAATGTGGAGGTATTTGGTTAGATGGAGAATCAAGAAAAATATTTTTTAAAAAGTTAAAGAAAATGTAATTTTATGTTGTTTAATTTGGTTCATACAATTTATTTTTTTATTGAAAAATAAATGTCTCAAAGTTAAGGAAAATGAATTCTTTGCTAAGGAGTGAGTTTTGTTTTTCAGAAAAAAAATAATAATAATCTGACTGGATTATTTTACTCTTATACAATTTTTTTTTTTTTGAGTACTTAAAAAAATTTCTTAATTATATAGGTACCTATTTAGGGCATGTTTGGTTATTGGCGGATCCGTCAACTTTGGCGTTTTGACCAAAGTAACCGTTTGGTTAGCAACGGTTTGCTCCAACCCGCTGAAATTCCAAACGCTGGGTTAGCGTTTTGGGGAAGAAAACTTTCTTCCCCAAAACACCCTCCACTTTATAAAAAAATAAAAAAAAAAAATTAAGATGGTTAGAAAGCCTGAGGCTTCTTTAATAAAGAAGCCCTCAGGCTTCTATTCCTCTTGCCCATCCGATGTGGGATGGGCAAGGGTAGAATAAGGGGCGTTGAGCTCCCTTTTATAAGAGAGCTCAACGCCCTTTTTTTTTTTACTTACGATGTCGGATCTTTTGATCCCACATCTTTACAGTTTTTTTTTTTTGTTATTATTTTTTTTTTGAAGGAATTTTTTTTGTTATTATTATTATTAACACTATTATTATTATTATTATTATTACTACTACTACTACAGAGTATTATTATATATATACCCTTTTGATCATTTTACATGTTAACCGCTAATCTAAACAGCTAATTTTACCAAACATCTTTTTACAAATTACTAATACATTCCGCTGGTCAAACCTACTATACAATCCGCTATTTGATAACCGCTAACACAATCCGCTACCGCTAATTTCTAACCGCTGATAACCAAACAAGCCCTTATTCATTCATTTTTAGGGGTATATTTGTCTTTATATTCATTATTCCTTACATTTCTAAATCAACCAAACAATGGAGTTCATATTACAAGTAATTTCTTAATTATATAGGTAACTTTTGTTTTTGTTTGTTTGTTTCCTTTTTGTTTTTGTTTTTTGTTTTTGTTTGAAGTGGTTGATCCAAACTCAAACTCAATGAATGTCTTGTACCATTAACTGTACACAAAATTCAGACTCCCAATATATTAAGCAAACATTTATAACAAAAGAAGAAATGAATGGCAATCAGGTTCATCATAATCATGCATGTCGGCCATCGTAATATAGCAAAAGAACATAATGGCTTTCTGTAAAACAGTGGAATCCCAGACGGACGCTCACTGTAAACTACTATACTGCCACTGTACTACACAATATATTTACCAAAATTAAATATTTCTGTCCCAAAATAGGTGGTTAAATTAATACAACATAATTTTTTCAAATATAAAAGTATGATTCTAGACAGCATTCTCTTATGGGTGTATTCAATCAAGACTTTTAAAGATTTTCAAAGAGTTTTAAAGTGATGGATTTTAATTGACTTTTGTAGAGTTCTTGTAGACTTTCCTAGAATCTTTTAAACTTTCATCAACTTTATAAAAGTTTATAAATATCCGTACATCAAACATTTATAAACTTTTAAAAACTTTTTCATATTAAAAATTCTACAAAAGTCATTAAAACTCTAAATTGAATACACCCTTACAAACATTCCATAACTTCTATTAATATATTATTTATAATTTTCTTACAAAAATATATTTCTATAGATCATAAATAAATTAACGCATTGTAAAAAAAATACAACCAACAGCAACTACAAAAATATTTTTAAATTAAATTAAATTTTAATTAATATATTTTTGAATGAATTGAATATATTTTTATTTTCTTATATAAATACATATATTAATAATTAATGAATATAAAATTATTTAAAATTATATTAATTAAATAGAATTTTAAAATATAATTTTTTACTAATTTTGCAACCAGCTTGCTGCTGGTTGCGGCAGCAAATTAATGCTGCGAACAGCCCAGCAGCAAGCTGATGCTGTTCGCAGCGCTGCAAACATCAAAAAAAAAAATTATTTTTTATTTTTGTTGTTCGTAGCAATCCCTCGCAGCAAAAAAAAAATTGCAGTCAATATTAACAAATAATTTTTTGTAGCAAAGTTTGTAACGTATTGTACAATTAATGAAAAATTTGTCTAGTTTAAATAGAGGAAAAAAAGGTTTGTAGAGAATCTTGAAAAGTTTAGGGTTGGAGGATTGGATTTAATCTATTTATATTAATGAATAAAAAGTCTACCGAAATCCTATTCTGACAGAGTTTATGAAAGTTAATAACTTTTTGAATACCAGTAGACTTTTAAATACTCTATAAAAGTTTGAATCGAATACCAACATACTTTTAAAGAGTTTTGAAAAGTTTGGATCCAATACCGGTAGACTTTTAAAGAGTGGTTAAAAGTCTAATTTGAATACTGTCAAACTTTTAAAGTTGATAAAACTCTTTAAAAGTCTATAAAAGTTATGATTGAATACACCCCCCTAGTTGAATCTATCATAACAAATTGGAAAAATTGTAAATTTTGCCCCTCAATAATATGCCAATTATCAATGTCACCCCTGAATTATTAGTGGTGTAAATGTTGCCCCTCAATTTTTAAAAAGGTACATATATTGCCCCTCTCGTAACGAAGGAGGGGCAATATTTACACCACGGGAGGGGCAATATATGTACCATTTTTTAAAATTGATGGGCAATATTTACACCACTAATAATTCAGGGGTGACATTGATAATTGACATATTATAGAGGGGTATAAATTACAATTTTCCCTAACAAATTAAAATTTGTTAATGCAATTTGACTATCTTATATAGTCAACGCAGATTTCTCTTGTCAGTAAAAAAAATACTAAATATTTCCTCAACTAAAAAAGAAAAGAAAAAAAAATTCAAGAAACATGGGCAGATTTATCTGTTGTCATAAAAGATGGAATTCTTCCTTCCTCATTTGTTTGTTTTCAAAAAAAAAAAAAGAAAAAGAAAACATAGAATATGTTTTTGTGCCAACACCTTTCACAGGATTTTCAAACCTCATCATCTTCGTCCTTCCGTTGTCTTCACTCAATTCAGGTTTTCTTCCTCGATACTACCACCTAGTTTTTGCCTAACACTTTCATTTACATTGAAATGTATCTTTTAGGTTAAGTTTAATTTGTAATCCTACTCAATAAACGATTACAGAAAAAATAACTCATCAGTTTATGTTAGCAATAACTAATTGGTTCAAACCAATAAAATTAATAAATAACATTAACACATAAAATGAAAATTTAAATCTTTGTGATTTCTTGACAATTATTTGTGATGAATTTAATTGGAGTTGCCTTTAATTTTTGCCTAACACTTGTTTAGTACAACTCTTGTTGTCAATGAATCATTGGTGGGATTTGTTGACATCGATATGAGATATGTCTATCTATTAATATAAGACTTGAGTTCTCATAACCAACAATTCTTTACAAGAGTTTTATTATAATAGTTTGTCGGTATGTCTTGGACCGAACTAAAAATAAGTTAACACTAGTGAAGATATTGGATATTGTATGAAAAAAAAAAAAGAAAAATACTATTGTTTATTTTTGTACATGTTTATTTATACTGTGTTGACGAAACTGTTACTTTTCTCTTCCTGAATTTTTCCTTCATAATGTGGATTAGAAGCTTACATTTATTAAGTGCCCGCTCATGAATTGATTGACCTGACCACTAATGAAAAATAAATTTAGTTATTAATCAGATGATGCGGCAACATGATGGAAAGTTTGTAAAGAAAATATGTGAGAAGTATATAGGATTGCTCTTTAATTTTTTTTATTTTTTATTTTTTTGATCATACTGGGAGGGGGACCCAGGAGTGAGCCAGACTATATGGTCTCCCTAGCTAACTCTACGGAAACGCGTGACATGCATAAGATCACTGGTGTAGACTTCCTCACTCTCAGGTGGGCAAGACATTAACACCTCCCAATTGCTCTTAATTTAATATAAAAAATTTTGTATTTTTAGTTCTTTAATTATTTCTTGCCATTCATTTTAGTTCTTAACATTTTATTTTTTCAATATAATCTCTTAATGGCTATAAAAACTAAGAGTATTTTAGGGAAAAATATGGATGGTTTACCACAATTGAAGGTGGAAAATTTAGGGAAGTAGATTGACAGACCAATTCTCTAGTTTGCATATGAATACCAAAACTAAATAGATTATAAAGAAAATTAATAAATTATTAAAATTTCAATGTTGTAAGTAAAATCCAAAGAATGTTAAATTGTTATAGGTTGTTGGCTGAAAACAATTTCAATTTATAATGGATAAGGAAGTTATAGTAGTTATTTAAATTTGAAACATGAATAAGTTGGCTGAATGTTATTAATAATAATGCCAACTACCAATAATTATTATATTCAATAGAAGTGCCTACAATTCAGCAAAAGAATTAATCACTGTGTTCGACAGTGAAAATCCTAAACTACACAGAAAAAACTACTAATAACCATTACACATCTTTATTTTAACTATGTACTTTAAAATTATACAAGAGAACTTAAAAATTTTCATGCCAAATCAGTGAACATTATGTTATCTAACGTCTTATATGCATATAATTATGTGTTACACCTCAACACTAAGCCATCACAAATGTGTACCGTACCCTAACGAATCAAATATTATCATTATAAATCTCTAACATATTTAAATTAAAATAAAGTAAGTATTGTGTGAGACTATCTAATGTAAGACGCTTTAATACATTTTAGTTAAAATATACAGTACTTCGTAATATTTTTATATGCACTAATATACGATACTACGGACTACATTTTAATTAAAAATATAGTACATATCTCGCAGCGAGATAGTCTCATACAAAATGTATTTATTAAAATATGAAAAATTAAATTAGTAGCTGTACATTGATAGGTGCATATATATTAAGTTGATTAAATTAATGCAAAATCAAGTGTAATAGTGTACAGTATGTCATGACATGTCTATGCACCGTGGTCACAAGTATGAATTTGGGTTTCTAAAGGACTAGTGGTATTTGGACATTTGGCCTGACTATTGTTGTCCATATGTTTTTCCAACACGAATCTTAATTCTTAATTGGGCACAACACACACACACACGATAGTTCAAATGACAACAAGATTCTCATGTAAAAAGTGATGACGGGTTACAATTAACCATTCATTATGATTCATTAGTAGTTAATAGTTTTAGTAAAAAAAAAGACTAGATAAATTTTATAATCATTAAAAACTTTTAAATTGTAATATTTATAAAATAGACTCAACTCTTTTTTTAATTATTTTTAAGTAACCATTAACCGTTGATCTATTCAAATTGATGGATCATATTAAGTCCTCATTTTCAATTGGGAGCATGTTCTCACTTTAACCATCGGGTCTCTATATTCCGCCATTGATGAATCATGATGGATGGTTGCGATCAGTCCTCATTTTTTACAATAAAACATTGTTCTCATTTGAACTCATCATACGTGTGTGTGCTCGCGCATGTGTGTCTGTGATGGGAAGTTTTGATGAAAATCATGCTTATTATGAGAACTGCGAACGTGAATTACATAACAATTATAAGTGCATGCAACTACTAATATGTAAATGATGTTCACTCTAAACTAATAAGATTTTAAAACTGCATCGGGCAATCGCTGGTTTTGAATAGTGTATTACACTTTTAATTTGAATATAAGTGTTACCACGCTTTTCCTTATTTTACACCCCTTAGATCATCATAGATCGACGTGTGTGTGTGTAACCTTTTCATAAGTCAATAAAGAATGAAAAGAGTCATTTTCATTTTTGGTCATATTGTTATTGGGGTATTGCCAATTTTAGTCCACTCCATTAATTTTTGCCACATTACGGCCAGTCTTATTTAGTCCTTTCAACTTTTAGTCCACCGTTAAAATTTTTGTCAAATAATCGTCCAAAACAGGGATATTTTGGTCTTTTCATGCTTTAATCATCCCCTTTACCCTTTGCAGTGGCTTTCCTTACACATTTTCATCCAATGAAGAGGTTCGGCGAAAGCCATGGCTTTGTAATGTGTCACACATGGCTTTCGCCGAACCTATTCATTTGGATGAAAATGTGTAAGGAAAACCACTACAAAGGGTCAAGGAGATTACCAAAGCATGCAAAGATAAAAAATACTCCTGTTTTGGATGGTCATTTGACGAAAATTTTAACGGTGGACTAAAAGTGGCAATGACTAAATAAGACTGGCTGTAATGTGGCAAAAATTAATGAAGTGAACTAAAATTGGCAATGCCCCAATAACAGTAGGACCAAAAATGGAAATGACTCGAATGAAAAGTACCTAATAATATGATAACAAGTCAAGTAGCGATTAATAAAAAGTGCTCATATAAGAATGTATAGCATTACTCTTCAAAGTTTTTTTATAGAATTTATTTTATTTTTTGCTAATCAATTATAGTTGCATTTTCATTTTTTACTTTCCAATTATTAATTTAATTAATGTTTTCTATGTTTTGAATGGTTCAAACTTCAAATGGATCAAATTTAGTAACCAAATAATTGAAATGTATTTATATAAAAATTAAAATGGTGTTGGAAGAAGAAAAAGAGGCCAACCCCACACAAAATTTACCGTACTCCGTAATAATTTTTTTTTAAAAATAAAAAAAGAAAGAAAGAAAAAAAAAAGATAGAAGCAGTAATTAATACGTCTTCTTCAGTTGTTCTACGTGGTTGTGTTCCAACGCCATCCCACAAAAGCTCCAGCCTGCCTCAACCCTCTTACTCTTTTGCTTTCTTCCCCAAAAAACAATTTTCATCTTTTATCAATCCTGCAAAACCCTATCCCTACTCGACATGTGATCTTCTATATATTCCCCGCAACGATTCCTATTTTTCTATATATACACTCCATAATTCAACCAACAAACGAGCAGTAGTTTTAGCTGCGCCGTGATGGATGGGATGTTCGGGTTTCATTCCACGCCGGATTACGGCGACAGGGCTTTGATGTCGCCGGAGAATCTGATGGACTGTGGTTACAGCTACCACGGCCTGATTTCCTCGGCTGCGCCCGATCGGATTCCGGTGTTCGCCTCCGACGACCTCACTGCCACCGGCAGCTTCCCTTGTTCCGTCGTCTCCGAGGCTGCGTCTGTTGCTCCCGATGCTTATAGGAGGGG
>CM008332.1:16367750-16383471 GCA_002525835.2 Ipomoea batatas
CACACATTTAGAACTATAGATTCACACTTATACTCTGTTTTATTTACGACGCCGTTTAAGGACCCGGGTGCCCCTTGCAAGGTGCACCCGGGTCCACGGCATAACAATTGGTCTGAGACGTTTCAAGTTTGAACTTTGAACTTACCCTTTGGGCCATACCGAGAAACACACAACATGCCCATAAACTGATGTCTCAAATATGTTACTGGGCCTTTTAAAACCGGCCCAACTCAATTTTCAAGGCAAATTATTGTATGGACCGTGTTATTTGGACCATAACAAAAAAATACATTATTTATGCACTAAATATACATTATTTAATAATATGATCCACGTAGCTGTGTATATAATAATCCATACAGGGAATGAATTTGTAAACTGAATAAAAAATCACCAGCCATTGCCAGTGACCCATTTATATCAATCTCAAATATTACAGACCAAAGTGTAGAACATGGGAATAACAACATTGCTATAAGCCTGTATTACAAATAACAATAAAGAAGTGAAAATCTCCAGTTTGACAATGGGAGTTGAGAATTGAGATTGGCTTTATGCAGCTGCAGTGATGCACTGAATTGCCTGTTTGCAGATGCCAGTCATTGTCGCCTCCGGCCCGTAAACCTGAAAAACCAGCAAACCCGAAAGCCAAAAAGAAACCCGTTAAAGCTGCATTATGGCGAGCGTGTTGAGCATACAATATATAAAATATAAATGTGTAGTCTGACTATCAGCTTAAGTTTTTAGTTGAAACAGAACATACATAAAATATAAATGTGTAGTCTAGCTAACAGCTTAAGTTTTTAGTTGAAACATAACGCATCCTTCAATTGTGCAGTTATGCATATAGTATTCCAAAACCGATTGAGGTAAGATGTGGCGTTCATACCTCGATGGGGATGCCGATTTCTTCTCCAAGAGATCTCATCTTAGCAAGCCCCCTCTGGTAGTTTGGGCCTCCTCTTCTGACATATAAATGCATTCTTGCAGCCTTGAGCTTCGATTCCTGCAGGTAAGAATCGCAATTTATGACGGTCTGATGCAACTAAGAAGTGACATTTCTAATTGAGGAAAGAATTTTCAGTTTTCAGTTTTCAGTTTTCAGTTTCTTTACCTTCTCCTTCAAGGCTCGGATGATGCCATTAAACGTAGCAGCAACGTCGGTGAAGTTTGCTATACCACCGCCAATCACAAGAGCCCTCTTACGACCATCAGGGTCTGCAGTTGCACACTGTTAAGAGGAAATTCAATTCACAGTTAGTTGAGACGAAACACATCTTTCAATTATCTCTGACATCGGGTGTTAGTTAATATATACTTACATCAATAACGACTCTGGCATACTGCAGGACCTCTTCTTCATTGGGAGCGCCACTGTATTCTGCATAGTTTCCAAGCTCAGACGCATATCCAAGATCACCAACCTGGTTAGTGAAAATGGCACATTAGGACCTGTCACAATCTTAAAGCCATGTAAAAGCATAAAATTGATAGGGAAAGAAGCGAACCGTATCAGCATAGATGACACTGGCACCTCCACCAGCCACCATAGTCCAAATTCGCCCTTTTGGGTTCAAAACCGTGAACTTCAAAGATGCACTTGTCTGCAGTTACAATGAAAATTTAAAAGCATTAGTATATAATGGAACTATTGGATTGACAGTCATTTTATATCTTTGCCCCACAAAAGGCGAAATTCCCTCGTCCCTAGGGCCCACACCACGGCGGGACAGCTTGACAGGATAGTGAAGGGTAAATCATGATGACTCAACGGCCCATTAAGTGAGAGGACCAGTGCTGGTGCCCACAACATAGGGTGTAACTCCCACACTGTAGCTGTCAGGGCTCGATCCTGTGTCTCAGTCATTTTATATCTTGATTTAGAAGTATTGAATACCTTCTCATCGAGTCCATGGATAAAGCTTTCGGTAGAACTCATTACTCTCCCAAATGGCAATGGAAATTCGATATTTCCCCATCTGCAGGATGCAAATTATGATCAAAACAATATATTTAGGCCAGTTAAAGGAGGTATATATGTGCAAAGTGGAAGGCGAAAGGCATGAAAATTACTTTTTGAAGTTCTTAAAAGTAGCAGTGTCATCAAGTTCTCCCCTCATGTCCAGAGGATAAGGCTTCCCATCAACCAATGTGAAGGGGTTCATCTCAAGGAAAGTGAAGTCCAAATCTAACAAACCGAAAAGGATTTATAGGATTATTACATATAGACACATGAGTGATGACTTTACAAAGCTAAAATACTTTCAAGATATCTTGCAATACCTAAAAATAGAGCATAAACCACTTTGATGAACTCCTCGATCACACTTTTGATCTGCACCACAAGAATTTCATGTCAAAACAATGATTCAACAGTACCTAATACATTGTTTGCATCAATGATTTTCAGAAATTGTCGTAAACCAGTAGACGTGACATTTTCTCAGTCAGTTGTTCTTTCATTGTATATTACCTCGAGGGGAAGTGTTGCAACAAGCGGAGCACACAGCTCTGATGTAAAAGGTGTCCCCGTTGGCACAAAGATGGTCTTAACCTAGACACAAAAAAGGATTACGTTGTCAAAATTTGACCTATAAGACAGATAAAGTAGTGGGCAAAATAACTTATAGCACTTCACCAACTTGTGAAAAGTATATATATCCATATAAGCACATCTTACAAACCTTGTCCCAATTCTCTTCTATTTCTATTCCTCCGCATTCTGAAAAACTTATACTACTGCCAAGCCTCTCGGAAACAACATTAAGGTAAAATTCTTCTTTATGCGGTATAAATGGCTCAACGATGAAAGTTGTGATGGGACCTTTGCATCCACCCATCTGAACCTGTTAGTTCAAAGGGTAGAAATATAAGAAAAGAACACAATTCATGTAGGTATGACTCCAAAGACTAAGATGTTTTAATCCAACTACCTCATTGCCAAGCCGCTCCTTAACAAAGGAAGCTACTTGAGCTAGATCTAGATTTAAGGCAACCAGCCCGCTTTTCCCACGCTTGCCAAATAACATGTCGGGTTTTACAACCAGCTTCGTTGAGGAAAGCCAGGGCTCATTCTCTTGTAGCTGATTGAAATCTGTTGATTCTGTAATCTATACCACAAAAAGAGAAGTTGTC
Organism: Ipomoea batatas; assembly: GCA_002525835.2. Classification (NCBI taxonomy): domain Eukaryota; kingdom Viridiplantae; phylum Streptophyta; class Magnoliopsida; order Solanales; family Convolvulaceae; genus Ipomoea; species Ipomoea batatas. The sequence goes on from CM008332.1 coordinate 16,370,886, forward strand.
ATCCTTTAGTTGCATTAATCATACATACCAATTGGTCATGTCATTTGAGCATAATTTTTAGAATAGTCTATGCTAGAACCAAATAACATAGTACTTCATATGGTTTTAGAGACCAAATTACTATGGAGAAATGTGTTAGAATTTAAGATTGGGCCAAGAACACTCAACTAGACTGTAACGCACATGGGCCAAATCACACTAAAAGACATGGCTTTATCAATCCATATGTACGTTTTGCTTAACATACACTCCCCTCAAGTGGACAACTGGACTATTTTGAACTGGTTTGGAGGCCACCAATACCACGGACAGCCGGGTGAATTCAAAGTGGACCAAACAAGGTTTGGACACCACCAATACCATTAACAACCGGGTGAACTCGAAGTAGACAGAACTGATGCAATGTTAGAATTTAAGATTGGGCCAACGTCGCTCAATTGGGTTGTAATGCCGTCAAGGCACACTAAAAGACTTAATTCAATCAATTACTTAGTCTAACCATGACTTCATAAACTCATATGTTTCTCTCTTATTTTCCAACGTGAAACTCTTGAAAAAATGCATCCACTTGCAGATCAACATTTCCCAGAATTCAGAGCATGGCATACTGCTTTTCATCAAATTGGATCACAATGCAACCAAATCTTGACAAAACTACTCTCACATCTGATTTATACCTCCACAAACAAACTAAAATTACTACTTTACCCTCTACCCTTCAAGAAATCCACAAACACTTACTCCAACAGTGTCAGACCAAACTACATCATATCAAAAGATCGTCCAGAAGAAAAACACAGTCATACATTTCAACAATGTTAATTAGTTGTTTCAAATTTTCAATAATGCATTATTGGGCACTTACTTGCGCGGATTTGATGGCCAAATCATAACCCGCCAGCCTCTTGAACTGCTCCTTCAATAATCTCTTGGAATCGTACTCTCTGATCTTCTTGCGTGCCATTTCTTCAGTTCTTCACACCTACCCAAATCCCCACACAGATACATACATAAATACAAATGCATATGCCCAGATCAAGATTCAGTTCAAACATATAAAGAATCCGGGAAAATAACGAGAAAGTTTCGATCTTTACCAAAGTTGAGACTTGAGAGGCAAAGAAGGTAAGAGGATCTCCGTTATGCGAAGAGTAATTGAGACAACAATGGCGGAGATATAGGGAATGGCAGTGACGCTATTTATAGGTGAGTTTTAGGTGGCTGAACAAAATAAAATAAAAAAATCTGTGACTGCGCTTGTATGCATGTGGAGAAGTTAAATGAATCAGAAGCCAAGGCCGAAGAGCCTACCCATGTGGACTAGACGGCAGGCGGAAATAGGTACAATTTTTAATGATAATCAAGAATTTCATGATTATTTGGATGACCAGAAAAACTCACAATCACTATTCGAGTGTGTACCGAATAAATTACATTATTGTATAAAATCTTACAAATTATACAGTAAAGATAAATTACATTAAGAAAATTATGTGCTATTATTCTCAAAAAAAAAAATTATGTGCTATTAATTCTATTAATATTTGATGATGTGCACGGGATAAATCTCATTTATATGTAATAATTTATAAACTATAGCTGGTTACCCCTAAAACGTCCCCAGTTTAACTAAACCAGCTAACTCAATCAGTTATCAGTTATCAACTAATAGTCATTTATATTTAAATTTATAGTTAGACGAACATTTATATTTATATATCTTATATCCCCAATAGTTATATGCATGAACCCATGAATTGAAAGTAGAAAGTAGAAATTTTGGTGAGCAGATCAGAATTGAAAAGGACATTGTCACACGTGTTGTAAAAAGGAATAGATTGAGGAAATTGAGGAATGAGTATGATTGTATTGTACTTCATATTTAAATTGTCAGTCGTAAATTTAGTACTGAACCAAGTAGGTAGCATACCATCACCAGTCAAAACTGTAGTGCTACACATTGTCTTATCTGGAGTAATTTTGTATATATACAATTAATTTCACATGTCTTTTTCCAGTAAATTTTATTACATAAATACGCACAATATATTTTTAATATTGTAAAAATTTTCTAATAGTTTTAAGTTATATTAAATATTATTCAAATTAATTTAGTTTTAAGATAACAGACTAACAGTATGTGATGTATTAAAAATTAAAATGTTATAAATAAAATTGATAAATTATATGGTTTACTTTTATTATGTTGGTATGATTTATAGATTACACTTGTTTGAATATTAACATTAATTTTGTTAAATTAATTTTTAAATTACATTTAATATATTATAATTAAATTACAAATGTTAGGAATCTCAAGCCACGTAAAGCCATTTGAACCGTCGTCGTCATGACTGATGCATGGAGGACACGTGGCTAACATGTAGAACTCTCATCATGTGTCCCCTCCAATTCTTTATATAAAGCGTATTTAATGCTTTGATTGGAACTTTGAAATTTCTACTCATAATATACCTAATCTCGAGAAATCTGACCCTACACTTAGCTACCCGAGATTACACACTAACCGAAGACGACACCTCAGTGCATTTGTCACATCAAATTAAATATAGTAATATACGCTTCAACTTGCTTAATTTTTTATTTTTATTTTTTGAAAAAAAAACTTGCTTAATTTATTTGAATAATATTTACAAATTACATTATATATATATATATATATATATATATATATAATTACTGCTTCCCCACTTTATTATTAATTCGGGATGTAACTCATATGGTAGAGAGCACGCTTTGCATGCGAGGTGCATGGAATTCAATTTCTTGCACCATTTCCATCTCATCAACATATGAAATAAGATGTGAAGCATATTTAATTATAAATTACAATTTATACTTTTTAAAATATTATTAGTGCTCTCTCACTTTTTAAATAACATTAGTGCTCCAACACTTCATTATTAATGGGGGTGTAGCTCATATGGCAGAGCGCTCGCTTCGCATGCGAGAGGCACGGGGTTCAATTCCCCGCACCTCCATCTTGTAAACCTCTAAAAGTAAGATGTGAATATGCCATTTAGATGGTTAATATGCTCCAACCTAGATATGCAGTGGGGGTTATTTTAGGCCAAACTATTCTTTTATAAGCTAGAGTGCTTGCTTTGCAGGCCAGGTACATGGGGTTCAATTCTCTATACCTACATCTCCTCAACACATGAAGTAAGATGTAAAGCTTGTTTAATTATAAATTACGATATATATTTTTGAAAATATTATTAGTGCTTTTAAGATTTGAAATTTAAGATTTAAAATCCATACTCTTATTATAATAAATTTATAGAATCAATACTCCTATTATAATAAATTAAAATTAAAATTTGTCTTGAAACATGAGAAACGGGGAATTACATCTTAAATATCGAAACGACTTCGTTTTGATCCAGAGTACATAATGCTATGTGGACTCCGGTCGACAATATAAATTGCCAAAATAATACGGACTACGAAGTAATAATAATAATAAAATATCTTGTTGAGGAATGGAAAATTCTGTGTTGGGCCTAGTTGGAAGCCCCTTATGTGGCCAGCCCAGTCCATCCTAAAATTAATCCTCTATTTTTAAAAAATGTAATATAATGTATAAACATTGTTCATGGCCAGTTTTTTTTTTTTTAGTAAATTCAATGAGTCTTTCTCCTTCCATTTAACGGTCCTGTCCACCTACGTTTCCTTCAGGAGGCATGGGAGCTGGCTCAAGAGAAATTGCCATTTGTAAAAATTAAATTCGAGTTATCCCAAAATTATTTCCCACAAAGAGAATTTACTTGCGACTTAAACTATTCCATTGGGTTGTTCATGGCGAATTATGTGGCAATGCGCCAATGCCATTCTAAAGGCGATTAATCCATCTTTGTAGTATCAACGGTAAAAACAACGAATTAATTAATTAATAAGTGATTAATAATGCATGTGGAAGACGGAGTGAGCCATCTTGAATTCGTCGTTTGCTTCCCCGCCAAGTAGATCGCCAACATCAAAGCAGGTGAGAGAACCATGCCCCATTTCACCTCCTCCTTTCATTTTCTTTCCCGTGATTCTATTTAATTATCTTTTTTCTTTTTTTTTTTTTTTTGAAATTTACAAGACGGAATATTTATAAAAGTAAGGAAAATTAACGAGACAAGTCAAAGACCTTGTGATTTAGTGACATCCCGTGTTTCAGTTAATACTCTCACATGAATGATGGGAGTGGGGTCAACAGAGTAGTACTCAAAAAATACAAAGAAATCGTAAGATCCTAAGAAATTATATATGAGACTCCCATGAAGCAAGGTTGGCAATATTATTACTAAGATAGGGTGACAAAAAGTTTATATTCAAATTGATTGTTTGCCCGCGCATGCGCACACATATATAGATAAAGAGGTACGAGTAGCAGTCATTACATGAAGATGTGGACTAGGTAAATCAAAAGTGAACCATGTAAAGACAATCATGTATGTGTAACGGATTTGACTTGTGACCATTCAAGTGCATGAATCATGCTTCACCCAACTCAACCACCCCTTATAAGACTATTCACATATTTATTATTTTTGTTTAAGGAATGAGTAAGTTAATTCTATTTTTTGTCATAAATTTATAGGTGACATTCTACTTTTAGTTTCTTTTTATCAGAACATCTATATTTGGTCATACTATTATTGTGTTTTGACCATTTTTGTTATTCTGTCAACAAAATTGTTAAAATGTTGTTGAATACAATGACATTTCAATATGATCTTTTTTTATACAAAGTGGGTTGACCTCACTATATTTGTATGTTTATTTTTTTTAATACCGAAATGATTTTATTTACGGCATTTAAAATGTTTGTTGATAAATGACCAAAAATGGTCATGACACAGTAATATTATGACCAAATGAGAATGTTCTGATAAAAAAAAGACTACAAGTGGATTACTACCTATAAATCTAGGATAAAAAATGAAATTAACTTTAATAAAGATTAATAATAATAAAATGCAACGTCGACGCTTCATTGCTAGAAAACACTTTGGGTTTTGGTGCTGTAATTCGAACCCATGAAGGACATTTTGTGGCAGCTTAAGGGGGCCACTTGCACTGTGGAAGAGATCCTTACCTTGCTGAAACTATGGCGGTGAATGAAGTGCTTACTTGGTTGAAGAGTCGTAATATGAACAACGTCATAGTGGAATCTTATTGTTTAATTTGCTGTACTAGTTTTAATTCTGTTTGTTGTGACTCTTCTTATGTCAATCTTATCATTAAGTAGTGTCGTGTCATTGCTAGCGGCATTGGAAACGTCATAGTTCGTCATGTCAAGAGATCAGTGAATCATGTAGCTTATGTGTTTGCACGAGCGACTGGTTCTTCTTTTGCTCTTAAGGTGTGGGATTCTTCCTTGCCTTTTTGTGTTTTGAATTTGTTTGGTGATCTAATTTAAGTCTTTTCCTTGGTTTTCAAAAGAATAATAAGAAGAAAAATGTTACAAAACTAAATAGTAAGAATACTTTTTTTTTTTTTTTGAGAATAAAATAGTAAGAATACTAATTGCTATAAATAAAAAGGGACAATAATATTGTATTATTCGAATGCCTTTTCCTCTTTCTATTTATAATAGTCAACATTAATAAGGAAAATGTTACACCTATTACAAAATTTTACCATCACTTTCTATTTATAGTAATAAGCATTCATATATACTATTTAATTTTATAAAATTTTAAATGACGATAATAATAATGCTATTATTCTTGTATTATTGTCCGTGTTGACCACCTCACCACCCACACCGCTGAAAATTGAAGGCAAATATCTGCTTCTTCTTGTAAATTTAATGCCGCATACTTTCTTTATTCTCATTTAGATTTCTTCAATTCTTACCTTTCAAAATTCAAATGTCTTTCCATCTGCCTGACATGAATAGTTGAGTCTACCTCAACCACCCCAAGAGACAAATTTTTTTTTTTTTTTTTTTTTTTTGAAAGAAACGAAATTATATTAAGATAGATCAAGGTTCAAAACAAGAGCCAAATGCTCGAATGGGACAGAAAAGCAATCCCAACAGTCAGGCTTAGACAAGGCCTCCCTAGCTAAGAAGTCGGCTGCCTTGTTCGCGGACCGTTTAACAAACGAAAAGCATAGGTTACTAAAACCTCTAGCTAAGACTTTAATATCATTAACAATTAAATCAAAAGAAGTCTCCAGGCTATGGCGTTCAATACTGGTGATAGTCTTCAAGGAGTCACTCTCTAGCAGAACATTATCCAAGTTGAGAGACTTGATCCATTTAAGAGCCTCCCGGATGCCAATGGCTTCTGCTTCGTCAGGTTTGTGAAAACTGCTCCAAGGTAACTCTCTAGCAGCCATGAAAGCACCCTCAGAGTTACGGATGACGAATCCAAAACCCATCTTTAATCTGCTTGAGTTTAAAGCTGCATCAACATTCAGCTTTAGCCATCCGGTGGGGGGTTTGGACCATTTGATATCAGCATTTGTAGGCGAGCTCGAGTGGTTGGGGAGGGAGTTTGCAATCTGCCATTCTTGGAGGAAGGTTTGAGCACCGGTGACGATAGCTTGAGTGGACAGGACAACGTGGTTCCAGATCTTCTCGTTCCTAGCCTCCCAGATTTTCCAACATACTGAGATCAATAAACATAATGCATTAGTGTTAAGATGATGGAAGGCCTCCTCAAACCATCCCAAGAGTGATTGGGCATTGTTAGTAGGAATGCCACCAAGGAGGTCCCAACAACTTCTGGCAGTGGGGCAGCGGGCAAACAAATGGTAAGAGGATTCATCTTCTCCGTTGCATAACTGACAAGTACTAGGCACTTGAACCCTCCTAGATAATAGAAGAACAGCTGTTGGAAGGGTGTTAGAACAGAGCTGCCAAAAGAAGATTTTAATTCTGGGAGGGAGTGGTAAGTTCCAAGCCTTTGTCCAGAAAGGAGCAAGATCGGGCTGAAAATGATCAGATAATTGTTTATAGCAGCTTCGAACTGAATAGACCCCCTTCTCGTCATGTTTCCAGATTAGCTTGTCTGCACATTTTTCATCAGCAATTGGAATGGAAAGAATCTGCATCACAACTTCAGCAGGGAAAAGGGCATCCAGAAGATCTTTATCCCATCCAGATTTGGACCGATTAAAAAGGGACTCCACTTTGCTGTCGCTCAAATAATCTGCCATAATAGAGTGAGAAGGAGAAAAATCAGAATTAGGAATCCAGGGCTCCTCCCAAATGTTAATAGAAGACCCATCACCAACCCTCCATATACACCCATTCTTCAAGACATCACGAGTTTCAAAGATGCTACGCCAAACAAAGGAGGGATTAGCTCCAAGATTAGCTTCAAAGAAAGAGCATCTTGGGAAATATCTAGCTTTGAATACTCTGGACAAAAGAGAATTAGGGTGTTGGATTAGCCTCCAAGCTTGCTTACCTAGTAGAGCAATGTTGAAATCTCTTATTCGCCTAAAACCCAGCCCACCCCATTGTTTTGGGACACAAAGGGCTTCCCACCTTTTCCATCTAATGTGCCTTCTGTCAATCTCACTACCCCACCAAAAACCGTTCATAACTCGCTCAATCTCTTTACCCATCTCCAAAGGAATCAAGAATACACTCATAGCATAGGTTGGAATAGATTGGATGACATTTTTAAGGAGAATTTCCTTACCCGCTCTCGAGAGGAATTTGTTTGTCCAACTCTTGATTCTACCCAAAACCTTATCCTTAATGAAACCCAGAATTTCCCTTTTGTTTCTACCAATCAGTGATGGCAGACCCAGATAGTTACCATTAATGCTTCCTTCCCTCATAGCCAGATTACCACAGACAGCCCCTTTGACCTCATTAGACACATTTTTACTGAAACAGAGAGTGGATTTGGTGTAGTTGACAGTTTGACCTGAGGCCTGAGCAAAAGATTCAATAATATTTCTAAGGACAAGAGTTTCAGAATTGGCAGCCCTGCAGAAGATATAGCAATCGTCTGCGAAAAAGAGAGTTGAGATGGTAGGGGCACCCCTAGCGATAGAAACTCCGTGCAAGAGACCCTCTCTAACTTTCCTTTGAATCATGGAGTGTAAGGCTTCAAGCACAAGGATAAAAAGATATGGGGAGATAGGGTCGCCTTGACGCAACCCTCTCCCTGGACAAACAGACCCAATTTCCCTACCCTCAAGGAGGATTTTATAATCAACAGTGGTGACTAATTCACAGATAAAGTTGACAACATTAATAGAGAAGCCCATTCGAAGCAGTAAGGCACGCAAGAAGACCCAGTTTACACGATCAAAAGCCTTGCTCATATCAAGCTTAACACCCACAAAACCAATATTCCCCTGCCTTTTCCTATTAAGATAGTGATTGATTTCAAAGGCAAGCATTATGTTATCTGTAATTAGCCTGCCAGGGACAAAAGCTGTTTGGGACTCGGACACCAAACTATGGAGAAGAGGTTTTAAACGGTTGGCAAGGATTTTTGACACCAATTTATAAAGAATGTTGCAGAGAGAGATGGGTCTTAGATCATTCATAGACTCAGGCTTGGACTTCTTAGGGATAAGAACTAAGTGAGTGAGATTAATACCCCCTGGCAGTTTCCCAGAATGAAAACATTGATTACAGAAAATAAGTAAGTCGTGACTGATGATGTCTCAGAAATGTTGAAAGAACCCCGGGTTTAGACCGTCAGGTCCTGGGGATTTATCGGCCTTCATATCAAAAAGAGCATCTTTGAGTTCTTGCAGACAGACCCTACGTTCTAGTAGGGCATTCTGGCTAGTAGAAATTGAGGGCTCAATAACATTGAGAGCAGGGGACATATTACCCTCAGCAGATTGAAATAGAGTACTAAAATAGGAGGTAATGAGATGGTCAAGATTTGTACCTCGTTCAATCCATTCGCCATTTTCCCCTTTGAGTTTAGAAATCCGGTTGTTCTGCTTCCGACGTCGAACAGAGTTGTGGAAGTATGTTGAATTTGTGTCACCTTCCTTTAGCCAGAATTGTTTAGCCCTCTGACGCCAGTAGTCACTTTGTTGGTAAAGGACCCGTATATATTGACTTTGTGCCTCCTTAAAGAGAGTGATACCATGATGATCCCGTCTGAATTTCAGTCGTTCCATCTTCACTTTCCAGTGGGCAATACGGCGACTGAAATTCCTGGCGAAATCCTTGCCCCAAACCCAGATTGCCTTACTACAAGTACCCATTCTATCAATTAGATGCTGACCTCTAGAATTAGCCCAGCTAGCTATCATAATGTCACGGCAGGTCGCATCCCGCAGCCAGAGATTCTCAAAGCGGAAGCGGCTCCTAGAGTGCGGTTGTGGGGGTGGCATGATTTGGAGATGCAACGGTAGATGGTCGCTCTTGGGTGCAATGACAGACGAAGCCCTAGCCTCGCCAAAGAGGTCACACCAGGAATCAGAAGTGAGAATGCGGTCCAGCTTTGCTTCCACCCAGTTGGGCGTTCCTTTTGATCTTTCCCATGTGAATTGATAGCCATCAAAAGAGAAATCCCTCAATCCACTCGCCTCAACTGCTTCTTTAAAACCATCAATCAGGTGTCTAGGTTGGGGGTTGCCTCCGCGCTTCTCCTCAGGCTCCAAGATGTCGTTGAAGTCGCCCATGACAACCCAAGGAAGGGGGCTAATAATAGATAAATGTTTGAGCAGATTCCAGGATACTGATCTTCTATGCCTCTCCGGAACCCCATAGAAACCGGTGAACCTCCATCTTACATCTCCTTGGCTAAGGCAGACCTCCGCATCGATATGATTCTGTGAGAAAGATTTAATATCCACGATAGTTCCTTCCTTCCAAAATAAAGCGAGGCCTCCTCTGTGACCCACACAATCAACAGAGAGAAGGCCCAAGTAACCCAGTCTACTTTTAAGTTGTTGTAATTTTCTTAGGCCCACAAAAGTTTCCACTAAGAAAATAATGTTGGGTTTCTTAGAGTGGACCATGTCCACTAATACCTGAACTGTCGCTGGGTTCCCAAGCCCACGACAGTTCCAAGAAAGAAGACTCATTGGTCTGGGCGGGCCTGGTCCACAGGTCCCGCCCTTAGCGCGTTTTTTGGCATTGGAACAGTAGAGGAAGGCTCAGAACATTGAGAACTGGGCTGGAGAATTGGGCCTGAAGTTTCAACCCGTCTTCGCTTTTGCTCAAGAATAATGAGCCCATCAGTAAAAGAGTCCTCCTGACCCATAGTGGTATCCATATCAGTGGGTTTGTCCTCATGTGCTGACACGTTTGAGGAGTGGGACACGTGCTCTTCTCTCATTCTTTCCGTAGCCTGGGTGACCGTATGGTTGTGCCCAGTACCAGACTCCGTACCCCCACTCGTTCCTGACGGAGCATCAGACTGCATCTGGCATTGGTGCTGGTTTGTCTGCTTGCAATGATCGTCGTCGAGAACCAGCCAACGACGGCTAGCCGCCGGAGGGCCACGGCGACTAGTTGCCCGAATCCATGGACCATAAGGTTTGTCATCTGATAGTGAGACTCCCTCAAAAAGCTTGGAGCAAAACTTCTCTGTGTGACCGATGATACCACAAATGAAGCAAAAGTGAGGGAGCCGCTCGTAACGGAAGGAGATCCATGACCACTCCCCTCCATTGCGCTTAATCCGCATCTTGGACATGAGAGGCTTTGAGACATCAATGGTGACCCGGATACGGAGGAAGGATTTCCACCATCCGTCGAAGTTGGCTTCATCCATTCGTACAAAGGTGCCTATGAAATTTCCGATGGCACGGGCTGTTTTTTCAGAAAAGAAACCGATTGGGAGATCGTGTAGTTGCACCCAGAAGTCCGCCATTGTGAGATTCATGGATAGAGGGGGTATTTCTGGTTGAGGCTTTGCAAGGACGAGGAGACTCTGTTCGTATGACCAAGGTCCGTCATCTAACACACGGTTCATGTCGATTGCATGGAAGAACTGGAATAAGAAAGTGTTGTGGGCAAGTTCCTGCACTGCCATTCCTCTGAAAGGGCGCCACACCGCAGCGAGAGTGTCTCTCATGTAGGGGAACTTCACCAGTTTGTCCGTAATGAGTCTACCCACCAGAGCCAGCTGGAAGTTAATGTTCTGAACATCCAAGGGGTTGGCTTGTTCCTCCTCATCGTCGAGTTCCAGAGCTGCGTAGGCATCAGCAAGATCAACCGTGGGAGTGTTGTTGTTGGGGCCCGGAAGAGCAGTGGATGGGTCCATGAAAGGTGGAGTGGGGCTCGCAGATGATGAAGAGGCACCGGGATGAGGGTCCATTGGAAAATAGGGGAGAAAGGAGAAAACTTGTCACAGAGAACAAGAGAGAAAAATGAAGAGAGTGTTAAATTTTAATAATTATAGTCAGAATGAGCAACTCAGTTGATCATAAAGATAAAGTTTGAAAAGAAAGATTAGATGAGTTTCACCAACGACAATGTGGTAGCAACATTTCGTGCTCACTTTTTGTTTATAATGTTTTGTTAGTAAATGAACAAAAAGTGCAACATCTTTGTTAGTAAATGGACAAAAAATGCAACACTAATGATAACTTAGGGATGAAAAGTGAGCAAGATCAATACTTAGGGACAAATTTTACAATTATACTATGAATAACTTATGAATCATGGTTCACAATGCACTATGGACCCTGGTTCATGTGTTTGTGTTTTGTGTCTCGCGTTATTAAATTTTATACCTTATGAGTATGATTTCTGTACCTGTAATAAATAAGTAATTATGTTTTATTTTATAAATTTTTGTGCCTAGTGTTGTGAAATTTTGTGTCTATGAACACAAATTATGTACCTAAAATCATATTCGAAAAATAAGTAAATATATAACATGTGTATATGTCTTGTGTTATGAAATTTTGTACCTTACGAGTATGAATTCTGTACCTCGTCTTTTCAATCCAACTGGGTCCATGCTATGCGTCTAGTGTTGTGATTTTTTTTTTTTGTGTTTTGTGTTATGAAATTTTGTACCTTACGAGTACGAATTCTATACATCGTTATTTTCATTTCATGATCTGTAATGTTATGTGAAACTTGACCCATGATATAAATAGGATCGGTGATGTGTTATTAAATTTAGGGCTGAAACTTAATAAAATGTATATTTAAGACAATATAAGTATTTAGAAGAAAAATAAGGATGAATGTGTGTAAATATGTCAACATTGGCAACAATAATTTTGAGGATTTTTTTTTTGGTTTTGGATATTCTAAGATAAATCTGCATGATTCATGGAATCCTGTTTTAGCATTAAGGCGTTGGGCGGGTGGCCCTGTCCCTCTCCTTCCACCACGCACTAACTTCTTTAAAATCTCAGCAAATTCTTTAAATCTTATTTCATATCGACGTTTTCTCTTCCATTATATTATCATTTATTTATTTCTTTCCATTTTTGCGAAATAAAGAAGATTTGCTGTTCTTGACACACCTTCTGCATCATCATCCTTTGGCCTTTTCTTCCTCACCCGCTATCCGTTCAGCACCAATCCGCGTAACCACTACCCAACTCCCTCCTTGCCAAAACTCGTGTCTTTTTTAATCATTGAAAACCGTCATCGGTTACTTCTCAAGTTTCT
>CM008332.1:16413282-16426587 GCA_002525835.2 Ipomoea batatas
AAAAAATTGAATCAAAATACCTTACCAATTTTTCCCAGAAATTCTTGGAAGTTACTGCCAGAAATCTGTCCTGATTTCATTTCACTATTTCCACAAGTCTAAGTCTATATGGTCATAAGCATAATATGTACATGCATATACCAGCCATTATCATGTATAAAAACATATTCAAATCAACATCCCTAATTCATCAATTGCTATCAATTACTCAATTTCAAGAAATCTCAACCAACTTAAGGAATTTCCTTACCTCAAAGGGTCACAATTCCTTAGAAATAACCTTGGATTATTTTCCCCAAAATTTCACTTTGAAACCCTAGATCCAAATCAATACCATAACATCAAATATCAAGAAACTAAACATAGATTCATAACCTAGGAAGGATTACAAAGCTTTCTACCGAATAAAATCGAAAACTTACCGAATAAAATTGAGAGTTGAGAAGGATTTTGGCTATGGAAGCAATGGAGGAAGAAGAATGGTGAACCCTCTCTCTTTCTCTCCTATTGGTTCGTAAAAATGAAGGGGAAATGGGGAAAGAATTGCTTTTTATACTTAATCACACTTATGTGATAAGATAAAGGGAGAAAAAAATAATAAAATAATAAAATATCTCAACTTGGACTGATTGAGATTGAAACAAATGAATTTTCGGTAGAAAAATAATTCAAATAGAATATTTCTTGAAACCACAATTTTATTCCAGTCAAAAGGTCCAATTTGGGCTAGGTTCTGTACATCGCGAAATTTTGCGATGTACGATAAAAAATAAAATTTTTGCGGCTATTGGCTAATTTAATTGAATAGGAAATTCAAGAATAATGGTATGGTGTCTAGAAATCCATTTTCTAGGACAAACAAGTCCAAATACTAGTTCCTAAAATTTTTTTATGGTTCGTGACCTGGACATACGATCACAACTTAATAACAACTATACTNGGGAGTTCTCTGGTCAATTCCCACGCCTGCTCACACGCGTGTGAGCGGCGTGGAGGCTCTCTAGAAATTTTCCACGCCTAGCCATACACATGGTGGTGGCGTGGAGGTGTGTTGTGTGTAAGCCTACCTCGGTTTCCTTTTCTCCCTTGGTTAGCGATGATGTTCGTCGACTGATTGCGGGCGATTTTATAACTCTCGGTTGTTGAATCTGTACTTGTTAGTTCAACAGAGGTTATAGAAAAATTATTTGAAATAAAACTAAGTAAAACATATTATAGAAAGTAAGAAAAATTTCGAGAAAAAGTAAGATAACATTGGGACTACCTCCCAAGTGCGCCATGTTTTAATGTCTCCTAGCCAGACATAATGTGGCCTATCCTTCGAGGCACACAGATTTAGGGACCTTACCAAGCGTCCCGTGAACTTTCGCTTCAAGGAAGGTCCCAAGATGGGAAACATCCTTGAATACCCACAAAGATGAAGGAAGAATAAAATGCATGATTGGAAGAATTTTTGCCTCGAACACCCTCCTTAATTCTTCTAGGATGGTGTCTACTTCCTTTTCTTTTTCCTCTCTTCCCCTAAAGATTTTCTCATTTAATTCATACCATATCTCTTCACTCCCATTTTCATTTTCGCATGTGGTCAAGTCTCTCCACTCAACTCCCTCAACAAGATCAAATGTGAGAATCTCATCATTTTCTATCATCCCTTCCTCTCCTTCCCTTCTCTCATCTTCCAAAAAATTACTCTCACTCTCACAAGAGTAGAACGAAGCATCATCCCCCTCACTCATCAACTCACTTTCACCCAAGACAAAGGATTCATCTTCTAAAAAGTTAAAGCAATCATACTCATATTTAAACAAAAGAGAATCCTTACAATCATAAGTCAATAAATCAAAATTTTTCATGGAATCATCCTCCCGAAATTTAAAGCAATCATAATCACATGTAGTGGAAATATTAATGCAAAGGGAGTCATCCAAACAAGCGTCAAGGGTGTTTTCAATAAGAGCACAAGGATTTTCAAAAATATTAGCGCAAGAAGGATTAGGAATTTTACCACATGTTGGCTCTTCATCTTCTCACACTACTTCTATGTCTTCATCCTCACTCTCCATCTCTTCCTCCTTTTGATTTTCCAATTTGAAGATTGGAACTTCTTCAAGCACCGGGGCGTAACAATCCTCTACTCCTTCGAAACTCTCTCCTTCCTTAGCATTTTGCGCTTCTTTAACCTCCCGTACAATCCTTGGATGGGCTTCCAAAGTGGGGATGTCATCCACGATGGTAGAGTTAACTCGAGACTCATTCATTTTCATGAGCTCCTCCATCATAGATAGCATCTTCGTTTCAACTTCTTCTAGTGGAAGTCCTTCCTCTCGGAGGGTAGCGAGATATTCCTTTAGTTCGCTTTTAATTTCGGCTTTTAGTTTAGCCGTATCCTCTTTGGCCATCCTTGTAAATTCGTCTATTTTTGCTCTTAAAATTTCAATCTCATTGGTGGCCGGTGGGATAGAACTACACGGGTTGGTATGGGTATTGTAATGGAAAGAGGGTGGTGTTTCAAAGAAATGGGTAGTATTGTTTTCTTGATGAATTTGTGATGGAGGTGGGTAGTAGGTGTTTAGGTGGGAATTGGGGAATGAATTTGACTCGGGAGTATAGCTTGGGTCGAGTTGTTTCATTATTAGCACAAGCTTACTCTCTATGTTTTGGGATATTTCTTTGGAGCTTAGTGAGTCAATTTCTTTGAAATTGGGTGGTTGTGAACGATAATTTTCTTGGAAAGGTGGAGATGGTGTTTCAAATGGGTATGGTTGGTGATTGGGTGTATGAAATGGATATGAATATGGAGGTGGTAATTGGTGGTTTGGAAATGGGTAAGGGTATGGAGATGGGTAATGGTATGTGAGTGGAAGGTAAGTATAGGTGGAATGGGGGTAACAGGGATATGGTTGGGGTTGTGGATTTGTATAGGATTGTCCTCCATGATGTGGGTAATCATGGGGATTCATTTTAAATTTCTTTGGCAAGCTTCAATCGATTTGATAGAGAAAAATTTCCTGCACAATAGCTTAGCCAAGCAACAAATAATTTTTCCAACTAAAAGTAGTTGCAAGTGAGCACAAGATATTCAATATAATAGAAGCTCACTTCTTCAAGCAAAATAATATAAATAAGAAAGCAAAATAAACAAAAAGAAAGCAATTCAAGAACTCTTAAAACTCTACTTCTAAGATGTCAACACTATTCGAAACCGTTTGCCATCCCCGGCAACGGCGCCAATTTGACATGTGTGTTTGTATGGGGTGAGTGGATATAAAGGTGGAAGTGATAAAACGAAGAGTTAAACTCCCCGAGTATCGTGTCTCTCAAGGATGGCGAATGGGAACCGAATGGGTGTGATGGCATCTAAGATGTTGAATGAAAAGAGTTACGGGAATAGCTAGGAGTTGGATTCATTGGTGAGGGAAAGGTTGATAAAGGTTGTGTATAGTAAAGAAAAGTAAAGTGGAGATTGGGGCTTTAGGCTTTTCTATATGGTTTATCTTTGGATGGTTTTGTGAATGCAAACTGCGGAATAGACTAGGGAGTTCATGGCACACTACCAAGTGGCGTCACACTTTGGACTCCCACATCCTCATTCGGTTGGGGCATTTCATCAAACACTTTGTCTACCACTCCTCTCGGATCTTGTTCTTTCGAACTAAGAGCAGAGATGTGGGTGAGTGAGACTCGTGAGTGGCCGCTATCGCGCACACACTCACTTCCTTTGGGTTTGCTACCTAATGTGGCCACAAAAGGCACAAAGCTTAAAGAACATCATCCACACAAGTTCAACGTCCAACAAGCAAGCAATTCACAAATTACAACAATAATATTAAACATCCACATAGATCTACCATGGGGCCACCAATCCCCTTTCTAATCTACTCTAACATAATAAGAAACAAGAAAGGGAAAGGAAATTCAAAGAAACAAGTAATAGATTAGAAATTAAAGAGATGGTTACCACCCCTTGGAAAAAGGGGGCTTTACAACCTTGATCTTGAATCCCAATCTTCCTTCTTGCCCTTACTCTACTCTATCTATGAATGAAAGGAATTTTCCCCAAGAGGGGAGAAAACCCTCTAGATCTATCTATCCTATTCTACCAATTTCTGATCTAAGCTCCTCTTCTTAGGTTTTGGACAAAAGGGATTTATATAGGTGACAAAGAAAAGGGACAACTTTCCCAAAATAACCCTTGGCCCCACCACGAGTGCTCACACGCGTGTGAGTGGCGTGGGGGCTCTCTGGAATGATTCCACGCCCAGCCACACGCGTGTGAGGGGGCGTGGGGCGTTACTGCATGCAGGCTTGTTCACCTTTTTGCTCCATTTTGGCTTCAAATCCCTTTCCAACCTGTGAAATGCTTCAAAACTCTTTCTAGAAATGTTGTTAGAGGAAACTAATCGCATTTGAGCTGAAATGCATGCAATTGTTGTAAATGGATGCCAAAACGATGCGATTTTAATCTAATAAAGACCCCTTATAAGTGCTATCCTTGGTGCTTATCACAACTCGGTACTAATACCGTGACTCCCTAGATCAATCCCGAAACCCAATTCCAAGCTACCTACGATAATCAATCCTTTGGCATGCATCCCTTCCTTTTACCTTTTGTATTTTCTATCCCTTTTTACCTTCAAACCAACCATGAACACAACCTTCCCCTTTGATTCTTGTAACTCTTACCTTTCAACTTCCTAAATGCCACACATATTCGGTTCCCATTCGCCATCCTTGTGAGACACGACACTCGGGGACTCTTGACTCTTCGTTTTAACACCTTCACATTCACACTCACCATACAAACACAAAACATCAAAATGGCGCCGTTGCCGGGTATGTCAAACGGTCCTTGAATTGTGTTGACATTTTTGAAGTAGATTTGTAAGAGTTCTTGAATTTCTTTCTTTTTGTTTGTATTGTTTTCTTATTTTTGTTACTTATTTGAGAAGTGAGCTATTTGTTATTGTATATCTTGTGCTCACTTGCAACTACTTTTAGTTGCAAACATTTGTTGTTAGCTAAGCTTTGTGCATGAATTTTTCTCTATCAAATCACTTGTAAGCTTGCCAATAAGTGCTAAAATGAATCCCCATGATTACCCACATCATGCAGGACAATCTTATAGAAATCCTCAACCCCAACCATATCCCTACTACCCCCATTCTACCTATGCTTATCCTCCACCAACATATCACTACCCACCTCCATACCCTTACCCATTTCCACATCACCAATTACCACCTCCATATCCCTATCCATTTCATACACACAATCATCACCCATACCCATATGAAACACCACCTCCACCCTTCCAAGAAATTGACTCATTAAGCTCTAAAGAAATATCCCAAAATATAGAGACTAAGCTTGCACAAATGATGAGAACAATCGACCCAAGCTATACTCCCGAGTCAATTTCATTCCCTAATTCACACTTAAACAACTACTACCCACCTCCATCACAAATTCACGAAGAAAACAATACTACCCATTTCTTTGAAACACCACCCTCTTTCCCATATAATACCCATACCAACCCTTGTAATTCTATCGCACCGGCCTCGAACGAAATTGAAATTCTAAATGCGCAAATTGATGCATTCACGAGGATGGCCAAGGAAGATACGGCTAATCTAAAAGCCGAAATCAAGAGCGAACTAAAGGACTATCTCACTACCCTCCGGGAGGAAGGACTTCCATTAGAAGAAGTTGAAACGAAGATGTTGTCCATGATGGAGGAGCTCTTGAAAATGAACGAGTCTCGAGCTAACTCCACCATCATAGATGACATCCCCACTTTGGAAGCCCATCCAAGGATTGTACAAGAGGTTGAAAAAGAAAATGCTAAGGAAGAGGAGAGTTTTGAAGAAATAGAGGATTGTTATGCCCCGGTGCTTGAAGAAGTTCCAATCTTCGAATTGGAAAATCAAAAGGAGGTAGAGATGGAGAGTGAGGATGATGACATTGAGATGGTGTGGGAAGACGAAGAGCCAACATGTGGTAAAATTCCTAATCTTTCTTGTGCTAACATTCTTGAATATCCTTGTGCTCTTTTTGAAAACACCCTTGACACTTGTGTGGATGACTCCCTTTGCATTAATATTTCCATTACCTGTGATTATGATTGCTTTAAATTTCGGGAGGATGATTCCATGAAAATTTTTGATGTATTGACTTATGACTATAAGGATTCTCTTTTGTTTAAATATGAGTATGATTGCTTTAACTTTTTGGAAGATGAATCCTTTGTCTTGGGTGAAAATGAATTGATGAGTGAGGGGGGTGATGCTACGTTCTACTCTTGTGAGAGTGAGAGTAATTTTTGGGAAGATAAGAGAAGGGAAGAAGAGGAAGGGATGATAGAAAATGATGAGATTCTCACATTTGATCTTGTTGAGAGAGTTGAGTGGAGAGACTTGACCACATGCGAAAATGAAAATGGGAATGAGGAGATATGGTTTGAAGAAAATGAGAAGATCTTTAGGGGAAGAGAGGATGAGGAAAAGGAAGTGAACACCATCCTAGAAGAGTTAAGGAGGGTGTTTGAGGCTAAAATTTCTCCAATCATGCATGTTGATCTTCCTTTATTTATGTGGGAATTCAAGGATGTTACCCATCTTGGGACATTCCTTGAAGCTAAGGTTCACGGGACGCTTGGTAAGGTCCCGAAATCTGTGTGCTTCGAAGGATAGAGCACAACACGTCTAGCCAGGAGACGTTAAACCATGGCACACTTGGGAGGCAGTCCCAACATTATCCTTAGATTAGAACTTTATTTCTTGCTTACTTTTTAATTTTCTTCGTTTATTAGCAATTTTTCTTTTTAGAATAGCCTTGCTTGAGCTAACAATGCAGGTGATTTTGGTGTTAAGTCATGACGAATGAGCTAAACTGGATCAAAAACGAAAGGCAAAAGCCAGGAGACAAAGAAGGTGATCAGCACTGCTGACCACGCCTGCTCACACGCGTGGTGACGAGCGTGGAATCTTTCTAGTGCTGACCCATGAGGACCACCACGCGTGTGAGTCGCGTGGACATGTCCTGGACAGATTTTCGTGCATTATTTTCTTTTCATCCAATTTTTATAGTCTCCGAGGTTTGGCCGTGCAAAGAATCATCTCCTATCTTGATTTAATTACCTAGTTTTAGGATTTATGCTATAATGTTTTCATTATAAATAAAAGAACTTCCGCCAGGCCATTGCACGTCAATTGGTTGTCTTCTTGCGCTAACATTGTTTCATGTAGCTTGGAGAACGAAGGCAAAAGAGATGCTAGAAGCTTAAAGTGTGGAAATGAATGGATGCTTACTTGGTTGTAAACCTCTTATCCCTTTTACCTTTTCATGCCTCGTTTTTCAATTATAAAGTGTGGAAATTGAATTGTTATACGTGTTCCTTACATACTTGATAAGCACATGCTATTTTGCACCCACAAAATGCTATATTGTTGATACCCCACACCCCCGGAAACACTTCTAAAGTGTGGAAAGGGTTTGATTGATTTTGAATGATCGTGCTCCTTTGTTCCACTTGATCTTCATGGCAACATCGAGGACGATGTTTGTTTTAAAGTGTGGAAAGGATGCACCTTGTGCTTATATTGTTTGTTGCTTGATTGATATATTGGTCTTGTCTTATGGGTGTGATTGATATCTGGAGAGTGTGTCATTGTTCACATTATCTATGGAGAATGTTAATCATATGCCAAAAATAAAATTTTTTTTCTCTTTGAATATCCATGGGAAGTACCCCTTCTTTGTCCAAATGAGCTTTAAATTCTTGAATGTTTGCATGATATTCACCTCTTATTTTCCTTAGACCTTAGTCAATGATCTCTCAAAGTAGGAGTGTGCACCCCTTAATTTTAGAAAGATAAGTGAAAGCGAAGCCCAGAATTGAACTAATCTTGGTAGGGTATGGGGCAAAAGTTGAGCCTAATAGTGAGCTTAGAGTGAAAAATCCCTTAATCCCAAGAAAAAGGCATGAGGGGTTGTATGGAGAAACAGTAGAAAAGGCAAAAGGCCAATCCTAGAAATAAAAATTGAGGAAAGCCATCTCGCTAGGTTGTGTTCAACCATAGTCTTCATAAAAAGCAAAATCTATACCTAGAGTCGGTTGTCCACATAAAATGCTCCTAGGAGATGAGAAAATAGAGCGGAGGTGAGCCGCTTCGCTAGGATTCGGGCACCCATTGCACTGTCTTCGAAAAAGCATGGAGCTCCATGTGAAGTCGGGTCGCCTGATGACGTTATCCTAGGAAGTGAGAAAATAGAGTGATCGCCCAAGCCATGGCGATGAGCAGTCCATGTCCCTACCCTCACTTATTTTACGAGTTGGGCTTTGGCGTCTAGTTGAAAAGTATTGATTGAGGTGTGCACATCGTTCCCACTAAGGGGCTCGGCTTGAAGGCCTTTGTAAAATTTGAGGTGAATCTAATTTGGATTGCATGCTTGGTTGAATGAAGGGTGTGTGCATTGCATTGTCCAAACGAGACCATAGGGGTTTTGCTTCGTTTGTATATTCTTAGAGTGTATGGCATGTGGTTACCATTATGTGTAGATAATGTGCGGAATTTCACCCACTCCGTTGTTACACCCTAGAGTTGATAGACCGATTAATTGATTGAGTAACACAGCTACCTTTGGCACTTAAATGATTAGCGTTTAATTGTGAATTGCTTGAGGACAAGCAAAGTTAAAGTGTAGAAAACTTGATAAGTGCCAAAAGTAGCCATATTTTAGGGGTCATTTAGGTGTGAAATATGCTATAATAGATGTCCATTAGGCCTAGAAACATGCTAAGATAGGGTAATTTCATTGCATATAGGTCTAGGGACTAATCTTGTGTGTTTTTATATAATTTGCACAATTCTTGCACTTCGTAGGGCATTCCGGCGACACTTTAGTAAAACGAACGTAACCGGAGCTAGGAATGTCCAAATGAGGCAAGGCAGGTGGCTATGGAACCTTATCGTCGAGAGCTACAACATAAAAGAAGACAAAAGAAGCAAACTTCACCACGCACACTCACACGCGTGTGAGTGGCGTGGTTGCTTACTAGATTGCTCCCACGCACGCTCACACGCGTGTGATCCGCGTGGACGCGACACAGTGCGGAAATTATTAGGGCGAGATTTTGGGGGCTATATATATGCCCTTTATAGGTCTTTTAGATCAGTTCCCAGCAGCCCCCAATAGCTTTAGATCTAATTTCTCTTTCCATTCCTTCCCCTTTGGGGAGGAAAAACACACTCTTTTCCCTTAGATTAGAATAGATCTTTTAGATTAATGAAGATGGATTGAAGATGTCAAATTCACCATTCCTTTGGTAACATACTCTTTCCATTTAGATTGCTTCTTTAGATTTATTACATTGAGTATTTTGCTATGTTGTTTTAATGCTTTCTATGTTAGGGTAGAGTAGTTTGGGTGTGTGTGCCCTTGTTAATCTATGGATTGATGCTTAGAATTTATCTTATAATCTTGAGATTTGTGGGAGTATGATTGTTGTTTGTATGGATGATGTTGTTCAATCTTTGCTTCTATTTCCAGCCGGGATAGTTAGTGAACCGAGTGGAAGTGAGAGAGTGCGCGATAGCGGCCTCTCACGAGCCCAACTCATCTATATCTCCGCTTTTAATCCAAAAGGATGAGATCCGAGAGGAGTGGTAGGCAAGGTGTTCGATAAAATGCCTCAACCGAATGAGGATTGAGAGTCTGAGTGTGACGCCACTCGGTACTAATACCGTGACTCCCTAGATCAATCCCGAAACCCAATTCCAGGCTACCTACGATAATCAATCCTTTGGCTTAACTTTGGCATGCACCCCTTCCTTTTACCTTTTGTATTTTCTATCCCTTTTTACCTTCAAAACAACCATGAACACAACCTTCCCCTTTGATTCTTGTAACTCTTACCTTTCAACTTCCTAAATGCCACACATATTCGGTTCCCATTCGCCATCCTTGAGAGACACGACACTCGGGGAGTCTTGACTCTTCGTTTTAACACCTTCACATTCACACTCACCATACAAACACAAAACATCACCTCTCCACGCGTGGAGCCGACGTGGTTTGATTCCAGAGCTGATTCACGTCGGGCCTCCACGCGTGGACGGGAGGTGCGGAGCAATTAAATGATAGGGGCAATTTCGGGAAGGCTATTTAAAGGTTTAGTTAGGAAATTTTCAGGGGGAGATCATAATTTTTATATTACAATTTTTAGATTAGATTTTATTTTAAGAGCTTTGTAGAGAGAGAAAGGAGATCCTAGAAAACTTTTATCAATTGATTCAAGATTGCAAGAACAAATCTACATTGAATTTTGTATTTAGATTCTCCTAGGTAATCTTCATTTCTATTCTAGTTTCTATTTCAATCTTGAGAGATTGCCCTCACACTGCCGCTGTTGAAACTCGATAAATGAAGTTTCTTCTTCTCCAACTTGGACGTCTTAACTTGAAGTAAATATGAATAATCACACTTGAAGTAGCTCAAGACTCCTTGAAAACTATATGTAAACTTTGAAGCTTCTTCTCTATTCTCTTATAGCACTGGTCCCTAGAACTTAGAATTTTTCGCAACATTTTTCGCACTTAGAAATCTTAAAATGACCAACACTTTCTTCAGTAAATGAAGAGGGTATTTATAGGCAAGAGAAAAGAGCTTCGTTGGATGGATAACTATTTTCAAATATCTTTTGGACCAACGTGTAGAGACTGGCGGGTAATCCAGAGAGTAGGTGAGTTGTCAGACTTTCTAGCCATTGAAGTCTTAAAGTGCTGTAACACCCCGAATTTCCCTACTACTCTTTTAAATATAATAAGGGGGTTATTTTCCTATTAAATAATTATTAAGATGATTCTAAATATAATTATTTCATAATGGGCTATAGATGAGCCATTCTTATAAATTATTATTTTAGAATTCAAATACTATAGCCCATAATTATAAATTTGTATTTTTAATTTATAGACTATGATTAGTCTTGTATACATATTATATAAGCCCAAATGTGTGCTTGACCCAACTATTCTAAAATGATCCAAACCCCAAAGAGGAAACCTAATTTACTAATTATAGCTAGTGTATACACCATCAGCAGCCAAAATCCTCCTTTATCTCTGCCTCACGATTCTCTCTCTTGTATCTCTCCTCTCTCGCTATATCTCTCGGATAAATCAGCAACAACATCACCATGAACCATGAGTTTCCACCCTCCTCCTTCTTCGACCTAGCTCCCTCGTCACACTCGGCAAGCTATCGTGACCAGTAACCCGTACTTCGGCGTCAGCTTCTCCCTCTCGACGCGGCAGCAGTCAACGAAGGACTCCGACGAACTATGAGCAGAGAGCAGCTCCTCAACAGCGGTCTCTACGGCGGCGGCGACATGAAGCACTCGCAAGCTCTCCGATGACGATACGCGACGACGGTAGTGGAGCTCGTCGATGGTTATTCCTTCCTTTCTGCGACGAACAAAGGGCAGAGCAGCGACATGGACCACCTCTCCGGCATGTGCTTCGCAATGTGGCCGGGCTCCTCTGTTTCTCGGCAAGCCAAAGCAGAGCGACGTGAGGGGGAAGGCTGGGCGGTGCAAGGCAGCGGTGTGGATTGGCGGTACGCGCCTATCCGTTACGGCGTGAAGGTGGCAAGCAGCGACATTTCCTTCCAGTTCCTCCTCAGCAAGTAGCAACGCTCCTCTTCTATTGTGACACCCCAACCTTTACACAAGCTGAGATAGATAAATCTCAACACAACAGCTGCCTATCTCAACCAACAACATAACATAGCGGAAGCGAATTTAAAACTTAAGGGGCATCATGCCACATCTAGGTAGAAAACACAGCCTAGATGCACAGGCTAACCATAAGAAACGAACTAAATTGTCATGCATAAATGATAAGAATCCTCAAGTCATGTTTAACAATATCCCAAAACTAGTCAAGAGTATGTGAAATCTCAAGTGGCACACAGGCCCAAAAACCAAAGTCTAAACATCATAAAACTAAGTCTAAGCATCCTCATAAGATAGGCTCTAACGCGCTCGCGCTCAGACTTACTCCATACCTGGAAAACACGCAAAGAACCATTAGCAAAAGACTGCTAAGCAACCACCATTCACACCCGCAAGGAGATATAGATATACATAAGCTTGTAAATAGGTTTACACACTCATATAGAATATAAACACCAACAAACTGTTCAATAGTTCAAAACAGATACTCAACAACAATAAGCTGAACGATTCATAAACCAAGACTAATCCAAACAAAGCCAATATCCAACAACGAAAGCATAAGACAACAACGAACCATAACCAAGATACCAACTGAACAACAACCATAAGAAACAACCAACCATAACCAAGAACAGCAAGATATCAACCGATTCTACACAAGGACTCACAAGCAAATAAACCAAGAAAGAATCTCAACTCCAACCTCCAAACCCTCATACCAACCATCAAACCAAGCCAAACCCCACAGTCAGAAGTCAGAAGTCAAGAGTCAGAACCCAGAAATCTGGTACACAGGGGTGATGAGCCCAATCACAGGGACCGAAGTCCAATCACAGGGACCGTAGTCCAATCACAGGGACCGAAGTCCAATCACAGGGGTAATCAACCCAATCACAGGGACCGAAGTCCAAAGTCAGAAGTCAATAGTAGCACAGTCAATCCACCCAACCACCTCCAAACGATACCAACAAAACCATCACCACAACCTCATACTCCAAACTCAGCCCAAAACAACCAAACAAAGTGTTCATCTCAACTATGAACACAAACCAACTCCCAGGTAATGAATTCAAAGAATCAACAAACCATGAGTACAAAAAGAGAAACCAAAGACATGAATCAATACTCCAAGATATGGTATACATACCCAACAAATGGCATGAATAAATACTCCAAAGACATGGTAAAATACCCAACAAAACAATCCAACAATAATCAGAAACAAAGGGGAAACAACAGACCACAACAACACAGAACAGCTCTCTGGAAATCAATTCCCAGAAGCTTTGCGGAACAACCCCACGGAGCTCACTCCTCCGCCGACCTCCTCCGCAAGGAGGAGACGGTTCCCCTCAACGGGCCCTCCTCCTCCGCCCACATCTACCGCTGCCACCTTGCGGATCTCCTCGGCGGATTACATTATGCCGCCTTGGACCTCCGCAAGGTCAAACCCGATCCCAGAAACAGTTTCTGCTCACAGACACGAAAGATCATTTCCAGAATACAAAATCAGATCACAATACACCCACATTTCATCTATTTAGAGGCCAAAAATATGGAAATCC
>CM008332.1:16426945-16440114 GCA_002525835.2 Ipomoea batatas
AGAGGCTACGCCACTTGAAACCCAGAGGCACTTCAGTAGAACACGTCAGTGAAGAATCAGAGGACTATACAGAGATTTTGTACCTGCAACTTGAATTACACACACACTGTAACCCGATATTGTGAATATATATAATTTTGAATATTTTGTGTTTACAGTAGGAATATTTTAATTATAAGAATTGTAAGGATCAAAATTGAATAAAATCCCTTACAAGAATAAATTCAACAATTGGGCTCTTGATTAGAATAATTAAATTAGGCTCAAGAATATATATATATATATAACTATGTATTAAATTGAAAGAACTATCCCAATTAAAATAATTAAATTGCCCAAGGAATTAATTATCGATCGAAAGGCTTGAACGAATTTACGGGGTGTTACACTCTACCCCCCTTAAAAGGAGCTTCGTCCCCGAAGCTCAATGCTCACGGGAACTTGAAACAGAACGATTCAAAGGAAACAAGGATTCAACGGAAGATTAAAGAGAACGATTGCTCAACTAGTCCTAAACTCAAGAACATACTAACATGCAACTAAACTCATAACTTACCCAACCCAAACTAGCATGCAAGAACTTAAACTAACAACTTACCAAGACTACAGGGTTTCTACTACGGAACTAACACTAACAAAACTACCAACTAACCTGGGTTGCCTCCCTGCGAAGAACTGCCTGGACCGTGGTGTGGATAAGGGTAAGGATAAGGATAAGGCTGCTGATACTCCGGTGGCACCTCAATGCCTAGCTTGGCCTCGATGAAGCCCAAGCGCTGAAAGCCGCGATCCACCCTCAAATCCAGCGAATCGAACCTCGCCTCAACCATACGGTGCATCTCCTGCAGCTGTCGGAGTACGGGGCCAACTGGTGGTGCAGGAGCTAAGGGATCGTGCTGCTCCTTCCTCCGGTGTTCTCGGTCAGCCTCACCCACGGGCTCTTCTTCTTCAGCTTCCTCCTCAGACTCGTCATCCTCCTCATCACCACCTGCCTGCTCAGCCTGCTGAGGCGCGACCAATCCTCGCAGCCTCTTGTGTGGAATATGATAGCGCTCAATCAGCTCCCTGCTCTCGGCGGCTGGCATCCTACTCAGCTCATGAGCCGTGATGTACTCATTCCCCTCTACCTGAAACAGCCCAGAAAACTGCAGGCTCGGCGCATTGAACGTGCTGTGAACCGGCTGCCTTGCCAACTCCCCGGTCACATTGACCCTCTTCTTTTGGAATATCCAACTCAGAACCATCCCGTAAGGCCGGTTGCGTCTCTTGACGGTCTTACAGAAGTCCATGTGTGAGATCATCAAACTGGGCAAATCAAACTTCACCCGATGCTTCAGGAAGTACGCAAAAGCACACTCTATGGCCGTGACCTCCCTGCTGTTGTTTCGGTTGGGCAACAAACTTTCTCCAACCAACAAAGTCAGAATCTTTTGCTCACCAGTCAGATTATGCTTATCGGGGCGGGTGTCTAAAGCAATGCCATCATCCTGCCCCAACATATACCTCAAATAATCTCGGAAGCCCACATCCTGTGTCTCAACCCAAGCACTGCGCTCATACTCACTGACACCTCCTAACGGTAAATTGAGCAACCTAGCCAACTTGGGCGGGTCAAAAGAAATCCTTACGCCCTTCACTATCGAAGTGAGAACGGGCACTTGGTTGACGGTCTTAACTTTCATGTTCTAATAGAATTGATTGACCAAATTGGGATACACAACATTCTCAATTCGCAGAAATAAATCCAACAAACCCTGATAATTCAACATATTCACTAATTCAGGTGAAAAGTGTAGCGGGTCAAGAGCTTTACCGTCTATAATGGAGCATCGGATGTTGCTCGGGCCTTCCCCTTCCCCGGTCTGATTTCTCCTTGACATTGTCGTTGATGTTGAGTGTTGAACTCGCTGGCTGCCGATTGCTGTGGAGAGAACGAGGAACGAGCGAAGTTGCGGACCTTGGCGGAAAACGCGCGCAGCCCGGGCGTTGTCGACGGAAGAAAGTTGTGGATCGGGGTGCTGGTGACGGAAGAATCTCGCGGGCTTCGTTGCTCTGTCGTTCGCTTGCTGCTGCGGGAAAAATAAAGAAGGAGCGGAGAGAGATAGCGGACGACTTAGGGTTATAATTTGCTGAAAACGCCAAAAAGATGAATGTGCCCTTCCAGCTTGCGGACCGTGCCAACGGAGGTCTGGACACCGTTGCTTCGCTCTCCATCCTCCTCACGGAACGCTCCAACGGAGGATGCAGCTCCGTTGCCTTCCTCCGCACGTGCACGCGGAGTGCCCTCACGGGGAGCACTGCTCCGTTCCTCCCAACCGCACGGTTGCTACTACTGAGCCTTTAGAAATAAACACAGAGACTTGCGATTGAAACCCAACAAGTCAGACTAGTCCAATGGTTCGGTCACCTCCTCCTTAAGCGCTGGGCGCGGGTTCGAGCCTCCGCGTGAACATTAGTTAGGTCCTTAGGCTTCTTTTTCCTTTCTTTTTCCTTTCTTCTTCCTTTCTTCTTCCTTTGTTCCTTTGACTTGTCTTCACGAACTTCCCAACCACTTGTAATAAGATCGGGTCTTCAAACTCTTAACGAAACGCCACTTAAAGCTTTCTAACTAACGAGGGGTCACCTACGGGTCACTTAACGGTTCGACTACTACAAACGCTTAAAGAAAAGACCCTAAAAGCACTTAAAACCATGTAATTAAAGATTAAGCTCGAGAGTTACCTTCTTCCAGCCCATTCCATCACGAAGATCTTTCTTTGCTGCGGCCCCGCTTGCTGCCCTCGGCCTCCACTCGGCCGGCTACCTCCACTACCCTCAGCCTCTCTGGAGGGTCGGGTCACTGCTGGGGCTCCTTGAGCCGAGCTCGGTCTAGACTGAGGTGGTCCTCCCTTTTTGGTTGTGCACTCGTAGGCCCGATGTCCTCTCAACCCGCAGCTGTAGCACTCCACTAGCCGCCCCTCGCAGTCGCGCCCAGGGTGATCTCTCCCACATCGCCTGCAGTTGAAGTGTCGAGTACGCGCGCCATCGCCCCCTGATCCTTGCCCGAAGCTAGGGCGAGATCCACCGTTGTGGCTAGCGCCACCTTGCTGGAAGCCACCTCTCATCCCGGAGCTCCCGGGTCTGTGCCTCTTGGAGTCTGAAGCTCCACCCTCTGCCGGCCGCTTCGAGCGGTCCTGGATCCCTCGTCGGATGGTCAGCACACGGTAGTGATCCGCGCGCTGCTGTAGGCCTCACTCAGCATCTGAAACTTGAACACGACCAAAGCCATGCGCGTATCCAAGTTCAGCCCAGCCACGAACCGCTCAATCCGGGTCTCCTCGGTAGGCGCTAGCGTCGGCGCGAAACGGGCTAACTCCAGGAAGCGTCGGTGATACTCCTGCACAGTCCTCGACCCCTGCTTGAGGTGTAGGAACTCCTCCTGCATCGCTGCCTTCACGTGAGCCGGATAGAACCGAGCTCTCAGTCGATCCTTGAAGGTCTCCCACCCGAAGTCGGGCTCCTGCCGCATCGCTGGGCCGCCGTGGACCCACCAGAGGTCGGCCTCCTCCTTCAGATAAAAGCTCGCCATCTCCACCTGGCGACCCGGTGGACACTCTACCACCTCCAGAATCTTGTCGAGTGCCCGGATCCACTCCTCAATGATCACGGGATCCTCCTCCCCGGCAAAGAAGGGTGGGTGCTGCCCCGCCACCCTCCGAACAAGGTCCGGCTGCCCGCGCTGGTTGTTCTGAACCATCGCGTTCCCCAGAAGCTGCATGATCTGCGTCAGCTGTTGGAGGTTCTGCATCAGCTGCTCGACGTAGGGCACCTCCGGGAAGTCCTCGCGTCGTCGTGGCGGCACCATGATCGCTAGAAGAGGGAGATAACTAACAGAAAGCGGACAGAACTGCGGTCGGCCTCAACCAAACACGCAAGAAAGAAAGTGAGAACAAGCTCACAACAAACAACCTGCAAACATAAACAAAAGCAAGTAAACGAGTCCTCACCGCGCGGCCTAGAATTCACACATCCTAGGATTCTCAAACATCTTAATTTCTACTATCAAGTCCTAGAGTCTCAGATTACAACCCTAGGATTCCTACTTAGACCTCAACACAGGCTCTGATACCAACTGTGACACCCCCAACCTTTACACAAGCTGAGATAGATAAATCTCAACACAACAGCTGCCTATCTCAACCAACAACATAACATAGCGGAAGCGAATTTAAAACTTAAGGGGCATCATGCCACATCTAGGTAGAAAACACAGCCTAGATGCACAGGCTAACCATAAGAAACGAACTAAATTGTCATGCATAAATGATAAGAATCCTCAAGTCATGTTTAACAATATCCCAAAACTAGTCAAGAGTATGTGAAATCTCAAGTGGCACACAGGCCCAAAAACCAAAGTCTAAACATCATAAAACTAAGTCTAAGCATCCTCATAAGATAGGCTCTAACGCGCTCGCGCTCAGACTTACTCCATACCTGGAAAACACGCAAAGAACCATTAGCAAAAGACTGCTAAGCAACCACCATTCACACCCGCAAGGAGATATAGATATACATAAGCTTGTAAATAGGTTTACACACCCATATAGAATATAAACACCAACAAACTGTTCAATAGTTCAAAACAGATACTCAACAACAATAAGCTGAACGATTCATAAACCAAGACTAATCCAAACAAAGCCAATATCCAACAACGAAAGCATAAGACAACAACGAACCATAACCAAGATACCAACTGAACAACAACCATAAGAAACAACCAACCATAACCAAGAACAGCAAGATATCAACCGATTCTACACAAGGACTCATAAGCAAATAAACCAAGAAAGAATCTCAACTCCAACCTCCAAACCCTCATACCAACCATCAAACCAAGCCAAACCCCACAGTCAGAAGTCAGAAGTCAAGAGTCAGAACCCAGAAATCTGGTACACAGGGGTGATGAGCCCAATCACAGGGACCGAAGTCCAATCACAGGGACCGTAGTCCAATCACAGGGACCGAAGTCCAATCACAGGACCGTAGTCCAATCACAGGGACCGAAGTCCAATCACAGGGGTAATCAACCCAATCACAGGGACCGAAGTCCAAAGTCAGAAGTCAATAGTAGCACAGTCAATCCACCCAACCACCTCCAAACGATACCAACAAAACCATCACCACAACCTCATACTCCAAACTCAGCCCAAAACAACCAAACAAAGTGTTCATCTTAACTATGAACACAAACCAACTCCCAGGTAATGAATTCAAAGAATCAACAAACCATGAGTACAAAAAGAGAAACCAAAGACATGAATCAATACTCCAAGATATGGTATACATACCCAACAAATGGCATGAATAAATACTCCAAAGACATGGTAAAATACCCAACAAAACAATCCAACAATAATCAGAAACAAAGGGGAAACAACAGACCACAACAACACAGAACAGCTCTCTGGAAATCAATTCCCAGAAGCTTTGCGGAACAACCCCACGGAGCTCACTCCTCCGCCGACCTCCTCCGCAAGGAGGAGACGGTTCCCCTCAACGGGCCCTCCTCCTCCGCCCACATCTACCGCTGCCACCTTGCGGATCTCCTCGGCTGATTACATTATGCCGTCTTGGACCTCCGCAAGGTCAAACCCGATCCCAGAAACAGTTTCTGCTCACAGACACGAAAGATCATTTCCAGAATACAAAATCAGATCACAATACACCCACATTTCATCTATTTAGAGGCCAAAAATATGGAAATCCAAACCATCAATGATCATAACAACACTAGGCAAAAGATCAAGATGAAATCCAACAAATACAACCAAAAATATGGCTAAACACCAAGAAATTTCAGGATTTCCAACACCAAGAATATCATATAGAATAGGAGTGTAGAAATAGATTTTGATGGACATAGTGGTTACCTCAAAGAGCTTTCTTCCACCTAATCAAGCCTCAAGCAAGCTCACAAAGCCCCACCACCTTCTTGATCATCTTTTACCCAAAGAACCCCAAAAGAACATACATAAGAATATGCAAAAAGACTAGCAAAACCATAAAATGCAAGGTAGATTCTTAGCTAGATGCACTTACCCAATCCTAAACAAGCTTAAAGGAGCAATCTTGACTTGAAAACTTGTAGGGGAAATGAAGATCAATTTTGGATAATATTGAAGGGGAAATGGCGTGAGGATGAGTGTGTAGGGAGGAGAGGGAGTGAAAACCTTTAGGGATTTTTAATCTTCAATATATATACTAGAATACATATAATGTATTAGGGTGAAAGACTTTAATATGGAATGGGCTTAAGTTACATATATTATATTACTTACAAGAAATAAATATATACAAGATTAATAAGTTGGCCTAATGAATTCATCCCTTACAATTAAATACATATATTAGAATAAAGAAGCCCATAAGATGTCTTAAAGACATTATACAAATATATTATTAAGAAATTGGGCTATTTAGGAATATTTTAATTATAAGAATTGTAAGGATCAAAATTGAATAAAATCCCTTACAAGAATAAATTCAACAATTGGGCTCTTGATTAGAATAATTAAATTAGGCTCAAGAATATATATATATATATATATATATATATATATATGTATTAAATTGAAAGAACTAGCCCAATTAAAATAATTAAATTGCCCAAGGAATTAATTATCGATCGAAAGGCTTGAACGA
The DNA here is from genome assembly GCA_002525835.2 of Ipomoea batatas. NCBI lineage: Eukaryota > Viridiplantae > Streptophyta > Magnoliopsida > Solanales > Convolvulaceae > Ipomoea > Ipomoea batatas. Next base: position 16,433,630 of record CM008332.1, read on the forward strand.
ATTTACGGGGTGTTACATCTACCTCCGGCGGCTTCGCAACGGCAGTCCAGCTGCGGCAAGCCTTCTCTCTCTCCATCGTTGGTGGCTGGGTGTGCGTGTGAAGGGTGTTGGTGGGATTGTCGCATGGTATGGCAGAAGGAGATAAGTGGCGTGGTGGTAGGGTATTTCTGTGTTGAGCTGGAGGGCGTGGGTTCAAATCCTAGCTAGGATTAGCATGTCTATTTTTAAGGTAACTCCCTCCTTTAAGCTTTAAATTTTGGCATTAGTCCGTAAGTAAGGAATATAACCTATTGGGTTATTAGTAGTTAGTGATCTTGATGCTCCCTATTAATGTTTAATGAGGATTACGGTTTGACTAGCCTTTGAGCATCGACTATGGGTCGATTAGGAATATTAATATCGTTGTTATAGTAGTCATAGTAATGGTATTAGACTATATTAATCTTCAGGTTCACGATTATGAACCGAGCTAGAGTTGGTGTTGCTTTGGATTAGTACGCTTCAAGAGGTAACCACTATGTCCATCAAAATCTATTTTTACACTCTCAATCTATATGATATTATTTGGTGTTGGAATCCTGAAATCTCTTGAATATTAGCCCTATTATTGTTTGTGTTTGATGGATTTATGAACTTGTGTTCTTGATCCTTTGTCTATTGATGTTTATGAGCATTTGTTGGTTTGGATTCAATGTTTAATTGGCCTCTAGGAGATGTAATTGGTGTAATCTGATTATATTGTTGTATTCTGGGAGTGAGTATTTTGTATTCTGTCTATGTCTGATTCTGTGCGTTGGATTTGCTCTTGCGGTGCACCCTAGCGGCATAATGTAACCCGCTAGAGTCATCCGCAAGAGTAAGGCGGTAGTGGTTGGTGGGGGTGAGTGATCCGTTGAGGGGATCCGTGCCCTTCTTACGGAGGTGTGTGGCGGAGGGTAGTGCTCCGTCTAGGAGTTCCGCTAGTTGTCCTGGAATTCTGATTCCAGTGAGTGTTTGTGACCTGATGTTTGTTCATTTCCTCTTTTGTTCTGGATTTTGTTGGGGTATTCTATTGGATATTTTACCATGATTCTGGAGTATTTGTTCATACCTCTTAGTCCATTATATGAGTCTATTATTTGGTTGGTTGAATCCTTGATTATATTATCTGGGAGTTGGTTTGTGTTCATATCTAAGATGAGCACTCTGAGTGATGGTTCTTGGGCTGAGTTGAGTATGAGTATGGAGTGGTGGATCATTGAGTATCTCTTGGTTGTTGATGGGTGAACTAACTGTGGTATTATTGGTTATGCTGGGCTTTTGCCTCTGTGATTGGACTCCGGTCCCTGTGATTGGGCTTTTGCCTCTGTGATTGGACTCCGGACCATGTGATTGGGTTTCTACCCCTGTGATTGGACTCCTGTCCCTGTGATTGGGTTTTTACCCCTGTGATTGGACTTTGGTCCCTGTGATTGGACTTCGGTCCCTGTGATTGGGTTCTTACCCCTGTGGACTAACTGTGGTTGGGTGTTTGGTATGATGGTTGGTATGATGGTTTGGAGATTGGAATTGGGAGTTCTCTCTTGGTATTATGTAATCGTGAGTTTCCTTGTGATTATCTTGTTGTTCCTTGTTATGGTTTGGTTGGTTCCTTTGTGGTTGTTATTTTAGTTGGTACCTTGTTTATGGACTCATTGTCTTATACATTCGTTATTGAACATTGGTTCGTTTGGAGGAGTCTTTGTTTGTGATTCATTCAGTTTATCATTGTTGAGTATCCGTTTTAATTAAAGAACAGTTTGTTGGTGTGTATATTTTATACGGGTGTGTAAACCTATTTACAAACTTATATATATATCTATACTTCCTTGCGGGTGTGAATGGTGGTTACTTAGCAGTCTTTTGCTAATGGTTCCTTGTGTGTTTTTGCCAGGTTCGCAATAAAGTCTAAGCGTGAGCGCGATAGAGATATACCCGTATGAGGAGGCTTAGATTAGTTTGTTATGTTTTAGACTTATGCTTTGGCCTGTGTGCCGCTATGAGATTTTATATACTCTCCTTTAGTTCTTGATGTTTTGATATTACTTGAGGATTACGTTTATACAGTTGGTTCAGTTATGTTTAGCTTGTGCATCTAGGCCGTGTTTTCTTACCTAGATGTGGCATGATGCCCCTTAGGTTATAAATTGCTTCCGCTATGTTATGTTTTATGGTTGAGATAGGCAGCTTTTGTGTTAAGTTTTAACTATCTCAGCTTGTGAAAAGTTGGGGTGTCACAGTTGGTATCAGAGCCTGTGTTGAGATCTAAGTAGAGATCCTAGGGTTTGAAATTTGAGACTATAGGACTTGATCAGTAGAAATTAGGATGCTTGAGAATCCTAGGATGTGTGAATTCTAGGAATCGCGTGAGGACGTGCCTTGTTTGTTATAGTTATATGTGCTTTGTTAACGTTGTTGTTTGTAGTTGCTCTTGTTAACCTTGTTGTTTGCAGCTTGCGGCGCGTCTTCCGGGTAAGTTCTTAATCGCTTTTAGTTAAGTTGCTTCGTTTTAGAATTTCCTAGGAGCCTGCTTTAGATTAGGAGTAAGTAGTTAGTTGATGCGGAACGATGGATAGCCCCGTATGCGTCTAAGCAATCAGAAGATCGGGCGGCTCGTTGAAGAATACTAGCTTGCTCACAACTCGGAGGCAACGGCAGTGGTCTACGTTCTTCGGGAACGGCGTCTTCGCGCACGTAGCATCGTCTACAAGATCTTCGTTAACCTCAAGATTTGAAGAACAAGTTCGTGCAGCTTAAGTTCGTTGCAAGATAAAGAAAACGAAAGGAGCTCAAAGACTGAAGATCCGAAGACCCTCGGCTGTGAGGGGATGACAAGAGCAGACGTTGACGCGCTAATAAGAAGTCCAACCTCATCAAGAAGGAGCTTTCGGATCAGCGATGAAGAATATCGTGCGAGCTAAGTTCGGGATCTACGTTGCATGAAGAATTGTAACTTGAGGTTGGGATGCACAAACCTTAAGGAAGTCTTACCTACCTCTGAGGCAGCTACAAAGGAACAAGTTAGAAGTCGCAACCTTCAAGGCAAAGAAGACTAAGTCAAGTAGAAAGGAAAACTAGGACGCTTAAGATCCCCGAAGATACGAAGAAACTCCATTAGAAAACGTCTAATCTCATGAGGTGCGAAGGAACTAAGAAGTGAATTTCTAAGTAAGGACCTCGTGTAATCTATTCGGTGCACATTAGGAGTAATTTCTCGTGCAAGAGCTTAAGGAAGGAACCTCGGTGGCAAGAAAGAAATAAGGAATAGCTAAGCAAGCTAGTAGCAGACCGAATCGTCAAAAGATCAAGACCAACCGAAGTGAACCTAAAGGCTAGCTCAATCCTCAGATTTTCCTAAGAGGAGTTTGACCGTGTACTAATGGATTCCCGTAGAAGACTTAATCTACCAAGCAAGTAAGCAAAGGTACCGTTGATCGCGCTAAACGCAAAGATTAAAGTTGAGAGCTGCACTCCACTACCCTGGAGGACCAACAAGAAGAACTAATGAAGATTGAAAGGGCGAGTCGATACATACTCACGCTATTAATCTGCCAAGATCCCAAGATTAGTACCAAGATTCGATTGAACCGTTCTACATCATCGCCTACCACTCGAGTAATCAAGGACTCCCCTAAGATCTTGTACGATCAAAAGAGCAAGAATTCTTAATGTTAAAGAAGGTGCACGCGTTACGTTGGCTTTAGGACCTCGATGTTTCAGAGCACAAGGAAGTAAACTCGGTTTCCAAGATCACCATTAATCATAGGTGAATCTCCTTTCGAGATTAGGTGATACCTTCCTGATTGGTCCTACCTCTTCATGAAGTCTCCTCAGAATTCTCTCGTTCTACACCAATCAGTCATCAGCGATTCATCACCTTCGGCTTCTCCTGGAGTGATAAGGTTGTGCGGACCGTTGCTTATAAAGTAGAGCTTATACGAATTATAGACCCACGTTGCGTAGGAAGCAAAGTCAAGACACGTCAATCGGTCAGAGTGTTGTGATCAAATCATCAAGCCGTGGAAATCATTTAGAGTTGAGAGACTTCCTTACCCTTCTTAAAGCCGAATTCCTCTTTGTTCTTTGAAATCCCAATTATCCCTCCATAGAGAAATCCCTTCTCCTTGACTTAATCATTATTCATATCTCTTGTTGGAAACTAAATTCTCCTTGTTTCTTGAAACTCTAAATGCTTTCTTGTTGAAACACCCCTTCTACCTATTCTAAATCCCTTTCTCATCTTCGCTTGAAACTGAATTTCTCTTTTCCTTTGAGGAAGGGCATACCCTATCGTTAAAGAATCCTTTCTATCTTTCTAGATCTCATTGCTATCGTTCCTTAAATCTCATTCTTATCTCCTTTCAAGATTGAATTCCTTTCTTTTCTAGAAGAATCGAATACCCTATCATTGAAAAATCATTTCTGTCATTCCAGACCTCGTTCTTAACTCCTCTTGGAACCTGATTCCTTTCTTTTCCTTGAATAAGATAAATACCCTATCGTTGGAAAACTCCTCCTGTGTTTTCAATCTCGCCCTTATTTGTTCTCAGAGCCAAGTTCTTTTCGTTCCTTCTCTTTTGTTGAAAGAACTTGATATCCCCTTGATCTAAGAAATTCTTTTGGCCTCTTTGAACCTAGTCCTTATTTTCTTTCGAAGTTGTGTTCTCCTCTTCTCTTTAAAGAACTTGACATTGAGCAGTCATCCCCATCCTCTCGAACGTTGTTCTCGTTTGCTTCTTGAAATAATTCTGTGCAAGGTGACAACCTTATTTCCTAAGTTGTAACCTTGATAACCCTTGATTCTATCCTTAACCGACGTTGTCGTTGAACCTTAAACCTCTCTTTTTCTCTTCCCGTTGGGTCAAAATTTCCAAAATCGAGCATATATGATATATAATATTTTCTCTATATGTACTATCGTACCTATTTGTTTTAACTCTCTGTCCCCAAAACGACTTTCTGAGCTTCGGGGACGAAGCTCCTTTTAAGGGGGGTAGAGTGTAACACCCCGAATTTCCCTACTACTCTTTTAAATATAATAAGGGGGTTATTTTCCTATTAAATAATTATTAAGATGATTCTAAATATAATTATTTCATAATGGGCTATAGATGAGCCATTCTTATAAATTATTATTTTAGAATTCAAATACTATAGCCCATGATTATAAATTTGTATTTTTAATTTATAGACTATGATTAGTCTTGTATACATATTATATAAGCCCAAATGTGTGCTTGACCCAACTATTCTAAAATGATCCAAACCCCAAAGAGGAAAACTAATTTACTAATTATAGCTAGTGTATACACCATCAGCAGCCAAAATCCTCCTTTATCTCTGCCTCACGATTCTCTCTCTCGTATCTCTCCTCTCTCGCTATATTTCTCGGATAAATCAGCAACAACATCACCATGAACCATGAGCTTGCACCCTCCTCCTTCTTCGACCTAGCTCCCTCGTCACACTCGGCAAGCTATCGTGACCAGTAACCCGTACTCCGGCGTCAGCTTCTCCCTCTCGACGCGGCAGCAGTCAACGAAGGACTCCGACGAACTATGAGCAGAGAGCAGCTCCTCAATAGCGGTCTCTACGGCGGCGGCGACATGAAGCACTCGCAAGCTCTCCGATGACGATATGCGACGACGGTAGTGGAGCTCGTCGATGGTTATTCCTTCCTTTCTGCGACGAGCAAAGGGCAGAGCAGCGACATGGACCACTTCTCCGGCATGTGCTTCGCAATGTGGCCGGGCTCCTCTGTTTCTCGGCAAGCCAAAGCAGAGCAACGTGAGGGGGAAGGCTGGGCGGTGCAAGGCAGCGGTGTGGATTGGCAGTACGCGCCTATCCGTTACGGCGTGAAGGTGGCAAGCAGCGACATTTCCTTCCAGTTCCTCCTCAGCAAGCAGCAACGCTCCTCTTCTGCCTCCGGCGGCTTCGCAACGGCAGTCCAGCTGCGGCAAGCCTTCTCTCTCTCCATCGTTGGTGGCTGGGTGTGCGTGTGAAGGGTGGTGGTGGGATTGTCGCATGGTATGGCAGAAGGAGATGAAGTGGCGTGGTGGTAGGGTGTTTCTGTGTTGAGCTGGAGGGCGTGGGTTCAAATCCTGGCTAGGATTAGCATGTCTATTTTTAAGGTAACTCCCTCCTTTAAGCTTTAAATTTTGGCATTAGTACGTAAGTAAGGAATATAACCTATTGGGTTATTAGTAGTTAGTGATCTTGATGCTCCCTATTAATGTTTAATGAGGATTACGGTTTGACTAGCCTTTGAGCATCGACTATGGGTCGATTAGGAATATTAATATCGTTGTTATAGTAGTCATAGTAATGGTATTAGACTATATTAATCTTCAGGTTCACGATTATGAACCGAGCTAGAGTTGGTGTTGCTTTGGATTAGTACGCTTCAAGAGGTAACCACTATGTCCATCAAAATCTATTTTTACACTCTCAATCTATATGATATTATT
>CM008332.1:16455949-16468688 GCA_002525835.2 Ipomoea batatas
TTCTTGTCCACTCCCCTATTTTCCTTCACATTTCAGTCATTAACCCAGAACTACAAATAAATAACCAGAAAAATAATTAAATTAAACTAAAAGTAGGACCCAAAACAAAGCCATCCACATAACACTGCTAAGGATGTACCAAAGTAAAAGTAACTTTTGATTACCTTTCCAACATGGGGAGCAATGAGCCAAGCAAGAGTAACAGTAAGCAGCCCTGTAGCAAGGAGGATCCCAGTACCTTCCACAGCCCATTTGGTTGCACTATTTTCAGTTGGGGGGACTTCATCTTCAACCATATTAGACGTAGAAGGTTGTTCAATAACATGTGAAACAGCTGTGGTGTTGTTATGGGGATTGAACCACAATGAAATTTCACTCAATCTCTGCCTTCGAATAGCTGCAACAGCATCAGGATCAACACTAGAGTTTTCCTGCATCTGTGAAGGAATAGGCTCCCCACTAACAGTCCTTTCTCTTAGCACATTATACTCTTTCAAAGAACTCATAACTTTCTTGAAGTCTGCAATTCTTATATGACTAGCTAAACATCCACATATCTCACAGGTGGTGGATCCATGGTTGACAAACCACTTGAGTGCACATGCATAGTGTACAAGAGCAAGATCATTTTTGCAGGCACAGCCAAGTTCAACTAAACTGCCCTGGTTAGGATCAAAACCCATTTCAATATCAGCATTACAGACAAAAACTTCCCCATCGGGACTAATGAATTCAACAAACTTAGATCCTTTAGGTTCAATTTTAGCACTGCAATCATTTTCATCATCTTTTGTTTCTTTGTTTTGATTGGGCTTAACCTCCCAATTTCTATCCTGTGTGTCACTTGATGGAGGAGTAATACCTAGGAATTCCAGTGCAGCATCTCCCCTTTTGTCAGATTCAGTACATTGGCACACTCTACAAGTTGCCAGGTTTGCCTCCTTGTCCAGATTATGACATGATACAGAATTACTTGATTCTTCACTTGTGATAGGTGCAGTGCTTCTCCTAACCACATCACTGCTCTGACATAAATTCCCACTTTCCATCACATGTGAAGTTTACCATCTATAGATCTTGTTACTGTCCTTTTGGTGGCTTTTGATGGTTATTGCATTTTTGTGTGAACCTTTTAAAGCTATGCCATAGGGTTTTGGACAGTAAAGTGATCCCCTGTTTTATTGAAGTAGAAGAAACACAATAATAGAAGTCACAAGTCCACAGTTAAAAAACTAAAGATCTTTTTCACATCGAATGTAAAATCACATCAAGCATTTCATCTTTTTGTGGCTCAAAGCATTCAACTATGAGAAGAGAAAAAACAAGTATAGCAAGGAAATAATCATAAACATGGGGAAAAAATCACTATCATGTATTACATTCCTAGTTGTCTTTTGAGGTCTGTTGTAAAAGCATGAACCTTTGGGATTTGGTTCGGGTGCTATCACTGAGATAGCAAATCATAACTCATCTGTATATCGTTGAGCTTCTTTGGTTTTCCTAGGTGTACAATACTGTATACTTGGGTACAACTTTAGTATGCTTACTGATTTGAAAATAGATTGGATTTCATAAACACACAACCATAAGCAATCTATTTAGTGATACTAGTTCATCGGTTTCTAATAGTAATGACATCATTTGAGATGCAAAATTGTGAAACATTGTCACAATTACTGTAGTAGCAACTGATAAACAAGCCATCATGCCTCATAAAATTCCAATTCAATTTCATCTAGAAGAAACCACAGGCATGAAAAATGGGAATTCAATACTATCACAGATGTCGATGTACAAACCGTATGGTCTGGAAAAAACTGAACCTCTTCCTTTTCTGTCATCTTCTCTCCTTGTCCTATTTGCAACTGTTGTATTACACATAACCCTACATCAGCAGGCCTTCTTTGGACACATTCAAAGAATATATATTTGCTTTCTCTTAATATACTTTCTATAAGTGATTCTATAACCATCATCTGTGTACATCATTTCCATTCCATTCCTTGTTTGTTTAGCGCATGCCAATTTTAACATTCTCATTTCACCATAACTAATATTCATTCCAGTTTCCTTGTGAGGAGAAAAGATTTAAGTATCCCAGGCATTAACCACATCAACATGCGTCCAATCCACTGATTTAATAACTTGTCAACCATTATTTCCAAGTCATTAATATTTAATGATGTTAGCATACACATCAGCCAACTTTTTTTGGACTAATGAACAGTCTGGAGCAGTGAAAATGGAGCAGTCCACCACCCCAACTACACCTTTTACCCCATTTGGCAGAATAGCAGTGAATCCGAACATAGTTTCCATAAGAAATTTCAACAGGAGAAGTATGGTCTAGTTGGGGTGGTGGAATGCTCTCATCGCAACCATTCCAATTTCACTGCTCTCCTCCGTCTTAGTACCCACCATCTGAAAAGTGCCCAGGTAGGTGACTTTGTTCTTGCTTATGCCATGCCCATCAATGTGGGAAAAACCATTCAAGTCCAAGAAGTGAGATTTTGGAAGATTGATCATCATTAATGAGTTGAAAATAATTGTTGACATGTTATTAAATGAGAGAAAGAAGAGGGGAGGGGGATGGGGGTAGTTGAGGATTTAGACCTCTTTGAATTTCAAAATATGTGGCTGAGGTGTCTCAGCAGTGTATATAAATAGGCTCCCTTGTATAGCTCTTTTCATCAGTAAATACACACAAATATTCAGGTTAACATGGTATAAAAGCTTGTGACTAAGTGTGAGGTACTAGGCTAAGGTCGGAATAGTAGGGCAACGCCAAAGGAGGAATCACGCCACCGTCGCGTCGTCGCCAATCACCTCTAGCTCCACACGCCAGCACGTGAGGGAGATTCCGGCAGTATCTTTGATAGGGACTTGCACGGGTACTCTCACCTTGATGTGCTGAGTATGTGGAGGTATGGTTTTGATATAGTTTTGAAGTATTTTCTAGGAATCGAAGTTGTATGTTCCAAGAAAAGGTATATTTCTTTCATTGAGGAAGTATGCGTTAGATTTTCTTGAGGATACTTGATTGTTAGGGTCGAGGCCTTGTGAAAAACCCATGGATCAAGGTACCAAGCTTGTAGCTGGTGAAGGAGGGGGGGGGGGGTCTTTGATAGCCCTGAGAGGTATAGAAGATCGGTGGAAAAACTAAACTATCTCACTATTACCCGTCCAAATATTGCATTTCCAATAAGTGTGGTGAGTCAATTTGGGAAGTGGCTGTTCGAATTGTGAAATATTTGAAGAGTGCTCTTGGAAAATAAATTTTGTATGTTGATCGCGGGCATATGAATATTGAGGCATTTTTTTATGCTATGGGTCGGGTTGCCGAGTGACAAGAGGTCTATGACAGGGAATCATGTGTTTGTAGGGCGCAATTTAGTCTCGTGGAAAAGTAATAAACAAAGTGTTGTGGCTCGATCTAGTGCAAAATCTGAGTATAAGGCTATGGCTCATATGGCTTGTAAATAACGTGGGTACACAACATTCTAAAAGAGGTTGGTGCGAACGTGAGTGTGCCAATAAGTTTGTGGTGTGACAACCAAGCGGGCTGTACATATTTCCAATAACCCATGGTTTCATGAGCGGACCAAACATATTGAAGTAGATTGTCATTTTGTGCGTGAAAAGATGCAACAAGCCAACAAGGACTTATCTCTGTGGTGCATGTCCGTAGTGGTGATCAACTAGCAAATTTGTTTGCGAAGGGACTTGGTAAAAGTATGATTGACTGTATTTGTAACAAGTTGAACATGATCAATATTTATGCTCCAACTTGAGAGGGAGTGTTAGAGAGAGTCAAGGGTAGTTGAGGGCTTATGCTCCATCAGTAAATACATACAGATATTCAGATTAAAACCAAGGACATGAAATCCAAGTAGAAGAGGTATAGTTACACGATATACCCCAAAGAACAAAGACAGTACAATAAGAAAAGATAATACATTTGCGATCTTATAGGGAACCCAAACCCCATAAGTCGACCAATTGTGGTCCCAAAACTCCAGCAAACGGTCCTTTCTTTTGTCATTGGCAAATTAACAATCTTAACAGACCAGGGCTCTTTTACTTTGCCCTACTAGCTTGCTCTGCATACATGATTGCTCATAGTCAACACTAGTCCCAAGTCCACTTATTTAGTATCCTCTTCACCTTCTCAGATTCTCTTATTTATGCTCAATCTTTTGACTACTGTAAAAGTTTCTGAGCCTTTGACTTCTTTGGTGAACATTTACAACATAAGGACTAAGGAGTGAACATTATGACACAACGGTGAACATTTATTTGCATTGAGGTGCCAAGAGTGAGGTGGGCAGGGGTACATGGAATAAGTTATAGTATATGCCTACATTAGTTCTATGTCATGAACTACAAATTATTCCAGAAAGTGAAAATAAAAAGAAAAAAACGTTGTGAAATGAAAACTCCTTGAAATTGGATCCTGTCATCACTGGCATATACTTAATGATTACAACAGTAACAAGGGCTCGGAGGAGCTTTCATTCAGAACGAAGAATTCAGAGAAAAGCACCAACACAATTATTAGTGAAAAGAATTCAGAGATAAATCCTTCTAAGTTATTCATACACATATACACAGAAAGTCAAAAAAGAAAGAAAAAAAAGATGCTATAAAACGTCACAACGGAGCAATCACTCATCCAAAACTGCATTCACTAACATCTCCGTTTGCAATCAATTAGATAGAAGAATTTCCATGAGAAATTACACAAAGCCTACTCGACATTTCAGCTGTATCCTATTTATTACTAACCGAGAGAAAAAAAAAATAACAGCGAAAAAGGAAAGAGGAAACGAACCTTTGATGAAGGGCGGATCGGAGGTGTTTGGATTTGCAGAGACGAAGAGATACTAAACTGATATACGCATAGGAGATTTGGGCAGGCGGAAGGGGTGGGTGGGTGGAGCAGTAGATACTGTACTGTGTTTCTATAAAGTGGAGATGGAGAGGGATTTCTATCCATACATTACATTTCTGATTTCACTCTTAGTTTTAACTATACCAAAGAGGCCGAGAGTGAGCTAGAAACAAGCAGTCACATCAACAATTATAAATAAAAAAATCCCCACCAAAAAAATACTACGTAAATAAATAAAAAATAGTTACATGGCCTTTGGTCGGAGGGAATTTGATTCTCACTTAGGGGGTGTATTCAATCACGATTTTAATTAATTTTTGTAGAGTTTTTGTAAACTTTCCTAGAATCTTTTAAATTTTTATAAACTTTGTAAGAGTTTATAAATATCCATAGAACAAATATTTATAGACTTTTAAAAACTTTTTCATATTAAAAAGTTTACAAAAGTCATTAAAACTCTAAATTGAATACACCCTCACAAACATTCCGTAACTTCTATTAATATATTATCTATAAATTAGTGCATTGTAAAAAAAATAAAATAAATAAATACTTGTCTCATAAAAATAGAGTATATTATTCATAAAGAAAATATAATCAATTTTTATAAATATAACCAATAAAAATATTTCATGAACTAATGAAACAACTAATGCTGAACCAATAAATATCTCTTAAAAATTCAACTTAAATTAATAATTAATAAACATACAATTATATAAAATTATAAACATATTAATTAAATAAAATTTAAAAATTATAAATTAAAAAATTTGCTGCATGCAGCAAATTTTTTTGCTGCGACTGTTCGCATAAATCTGCTGCGATCGCAGCAAATTTTTTGGCTGCGACAGCAACAATTATTTTGTTGTGATGGCAACAAAAAATTTGCTTGAACATAAAAAAAAAAATATTTATGATTGATTTGAAACGTACCGTAAAATTGATGAAAAATTTACCTAGTTTAGATAGAGGAAAAAAAGTCTGTAGAGAATGTTGAAAAGTTTGGGGTTGGAGGGTTGGATTTCATCTATTTATATTAATGAAGAGAAAGTCTATAGAAATCCTATTCTGACAGAGTTTGTGAAAATCAGTAACTTTTTGAATACCGGTAGACTTTTAATAACTCTATAAAAGTCTGAATCGAATACTTGTATACTTTTAAAGAGTTTTGAAAAGTTTGAATTGAATACAGGTAGACTTTTAAAAAGTTTATAAAAGTCTAAATTGAATACCACCAAACTTTTAAAGTTGATAAAAGTATTTAAAAGTTCATAAAAGTCGTGATTGAATACACCCCCTTAATTTCGTGAATTTGAAGAATAAAAAAAAAAAAGTCCTAAGACAAATTTTTCCTCCTTTTTTTTTTTGAACCTAAAACTAATGCCTGACCTTCTCTTTTAGATGATAGCGTGTATTATTCTTCTACTACTGTCAACCGATAACGCCGCTTCTGAGCAATAATCATTCTAAGCCAACCTTAATCAAGTATGTTTTCTAAAAACTTTCAAGTATTTAAATTTGATATGTATATACAGTATTTTGCCTACATTTTGAAGAACAAAATTTTGAATTTAATATGTTATATTTTTTGGGTGTTTGAATATGCAAATGGGTCCAAGAGATACTTGTCATATAAGATTAACAACAACAACAACAACAACAACAACAACAACAATGGGCATTTTGGATTTTATACTACTTACTAGTATTTCTACGCGCGATGCGCGAAAGTTTATGCCCAATATTAAAACATTAATAAATATAGATAATTAAAATTTTTAATTCTAATTATATATACAAATATAGCATATGTATTTTATACACACACATATATGATTTACCATGTATAGAAATTTAATTAAAATATAATCAATCATTAAATTATTTAATTATATAATGATTTTACTAAAATATAATTAAGGAATAGGAAAATATATGATAGATATAGGTGTATGATAATAATGATGGAGTTAAAAACTAACGGTGTAAGGGTAGTTTTGTATAACAACAATGTAGTAGGGATAATTTTGTCTAATAACATTGAAGTGTACAATATTTAAAGTAAAATGTACAAATTTATTAGCATATAAAAAGAGGGACATAAATCAAGGATATAACCTTGATTGAGACTTATTAAGTTTTTAGATTCCCTTTCAATTCCCAGTATACCAAACATTGGAATTGAAATTGTAATCTTATTCCTGCAAACCAAACACTGGAATTTAAACTATAAATTTATTTCCACATTATTCTTTTTCCATAGAATTACAATTTCTTTCCCATATAATTCCTTCCTTCCCACCAAACACCTCGTTAGTGTCCCTAAGTATCTTTTCCTACTTTTGTCCACCTTTCAAATTCATCCTATTTTTGTCAAGTCATGAAAAAAATGACACATTTCAGCCTTTGACTCTGATCTTTTTCTCTCCAAAAAACAAATATTAGTGTCCATCTCCCATGACTTAAAATCATTGGTGTCCCTAACTTGAGTGACCTCATCATTAGTTAAAAAGAAAGTTAATTGTACAATTATCAAATGTCATCTAAGAAGGGGAAGATTGCATTACTCTATTCTTATTATTTTAAGATTAATTTGAATTCGGTTCCTCGCTTTTACATAACTTGACTCTCACCTAAGAGAGTCTAACAAAAAGCTGTTTAACATTACATGTTCTTTACAAGATTGGATTGTCACTAATCTCTTTTTGACATTATAGAGTCTCGTTATAATTTTACATCTTACCTCTTAACGCTTTTAAAGTGAAATATATACCTGAGATAATTTTTCACACGAATTTTAATATATATTTTGCTAATAAATTACTCCGTACTTATAAAATTTGAATTTCTCCACCGAACGGCACTACTAATATTCTTTAATTTATCAAATTTTAATTGAATATTTAAATAAATTGAATGATTTTTTTAATATATTTTTAGTAAATTATAAATAGAAACCATAAAATAAATATTCATTAAGATTTAGAAATCCAACGACATGCAAAATTCAACTCGTGTGGCCTACCTTGGTCAACTTCGATTTATTTTTGTGTTGCAATTTTAGCTAATCCTCACATTTGGTTAAACTTAATCGGATCTAGCTTCCTAATACATTTTACATTTTGTACGTCATGAGTTTTGATATTTTAAGATAGAGTTAACTCTAGCGGAGATCCTTTGTCTTAGGCAATTTCAAATTTAGTTTCAGATAGTCGTTTTGTTTTGTAAAATCTCAAAATATTATAGTTTGAACACTTTTAGTCTTTTCGGTGACGTTTTTCAGTGAAACCCTATTTTAGGCAATGGTGTTTTTTTCTCTTCAAATTTTTTAATTTTTTAATTTTATGATGAAATTTTTGACGTCGATGATGCTGATGTAAAGTGTGGCACTAGTACTACGCATTTGGATGGCATTTGATCATAAAAGAGCTCTTGTAGGGCAACGATGATGAAGACGCCGCTGTGGCTGGTGAAGATGTATTACTGGCGATTCAGATCGAAACTGCTAAGCAATTTATTATTTTCCAAAATTGTGAATCGACACAAAACTAGAATTGCAGTCATATCTAGTAACATTAATATTAATGTTATAATTAATAACTAGTATTTCCACCTGTGCGTTGCACGGAATGGATTTGTTATAATATGTGAATAATATTTATATCGTAATAAAATTGTGTAAACCATAATATAAAATATTATATAATGTAATTGGAGAATTGAGTTTAATGCATTGCGTTTTGTGATGTTATTATTGCTTGAATATGAACAATTTTTTTTTTCAAATAACTTGAATATGAACAAATAATTACCAATTAATAACAAACATGTAGATATACACATTTGGTGTTGATACATTAAACAATTTGCATATCAATGTTTAGGATTTGTATTAATTGGTTTAATTACTTCGTTGTGTAGCAACTCAATTATAGAAATTATATGTACGCAAGATATATGTTTTATATAGATATATAAAAAAATTTGTCATCTTTGTATTAAAAAAAAAGAATATATAATATAACTTTTTTGAATTACACATTATTAAAAACTTCTTTGTAGACGACATTGGTAGTAGTAAAAGAAGTTTGTCCATACTCGTCTAGAGCTAAAACTTTCAGACCATCAGGATGAGTTACTTGCGAAAAAGCCACGTACAACTGACCGTGATTAAAGACCAATTTTTTTAGCAATAACCCAACGTGAGTTAGTGTTTTACCCTGAATTTTGTTGATAGTCATTGCATATGCAAGCATCAACGGAAATTGTTTACGCTGGAACTTGAAGGGAAATCTCGTATCAGATGGGGTGAGAGACATTCGGGCAATAAGAACTTTGGTCCCTTGATGTGCCCCATTAACTATTTTTGCTTCCACAATATGATCTGTCAATCTTGTGACAATGAGGCGTGTACCATTGCAAAGACCAAGAGAGTGATCTATGTTCCGCAATAACATAACAGGTGCACCAACCTTTAATATCAATGAATGATTGGGAAGCCCAGACAATCTCAGACTATTTAAAAATTCAGGAGTGTGTACTTGTGATAGATTTTCGCCGTCTTATTCTGCCTTACACAAAGAGTCACAACTTAAATAAGTTCGACCTTTTGCAGTGTTCATGTTGCACATGTATTGATTAATTTCATCAACCACATCTAAAGTCGGTGAGAGGATCGCTCGCCCTTCTAGGTCCAACTCATCAATCATGCCATATCTCGCGCTTGGGAATGTGCTTTCCACTATAGTTGCTATGGGATCATGTCCACAGTTTAAGAGAAACCTTGGCGGAATATCGATCTTAGACAAACCATTGTTTACAACCCATGTTATCCCATCTCCTATGTTTGCAATCCATTTTGAAAACCAATCAACCGTCTGCCTATCTTCCTCTGAAGCTAAGCTCCATAGTCTCAAGTTCTTCGTGAGGCTCAATACCTTGCAATTTGTCCAGAGGTTTGAAGAATTAATAGTTGCTCCGACAACTATTGGTCTCGTTGCTTTGGGAATAACTGGAAGAATTTGTCTAAAATCATTGCCCAAAACTACTGTCTTTCCACCAAATGTCTTTTCAGCACTACCCGGTATGGCAAACCTCAATAGATCCCTCATGGTTTTGTCCAAAGCCTCAAAACAGTGTTTGTGAGTCATTGGTGCTTCATCCCATATTATCAATTTGCTCTTAATTATAAGCTTAGCAAGGTCACTACCTTGCGATATATTGCACGTGGAATCTTCATTCAATGAGAGTGGTATAGCAAATCTAGAATGCGTTGTTCTTCCTCCCGGTAATAATAAAGATGCTATTCCACTTGAAGCAACATTTAGAACAATATCTCCGCGGCTCCTTATCATTGAGGATAACGTCCTCCACACGAATGTCTTGCCTGTTCCTCTGTAACCATACACAAAGAAGAGTCCACCTCCATTACAATCAATATCATTCATCACAGAGTCGTAAACATTCTTTTGCTCATCTGTCAATTGTGTTACTAATGTTTCATGCTCTATCTTCAACGATTCCTTATCATACGCCAACTCTTCAGCTATCAACATGTTTTCCATAAACCCGATGTTGGTTTCATCTGGAAGAGGCATATCTGGAAAGTCTCTCAGACTCTTCCCCCACAAAGATAACAATTTCTCCAACTCCACAAGAGCAAACTGTTTCTTATCGAAATCTGATAACAACAGATCTTAATGGTCCAAAAAAAAAGATCAAATAATTTAATTTTATAAATAATAAATTATGATAAGCAAATGAATAAGTGGAATAAATTTTTTGTATGTCGAAATACCTAGATTGTTCATGCAACGTCGATGATGAAACTGTGCATCTTCTGCAAGAAATTCCCAAACAGCATCCCATACGACCTCTGGCCTACTGATTGTACTTGAACTCAGAAGCGTAGCAAACAATCGTCTTAAAGCAGACGCGGATGCCCAGTAACTCGAATCAGTTATGTCGTCGATGTATTCCTTGTCATCATCTAATAATCCATATTCATAACACGCATCTCTATATGATTTGTGAATTACTCCAGCAACAGTGCGTATATCATCGTGGCTTGAAGGTCCACGTATTAGATTTAAAAGGCATCTTAGATAGTATAATTCTCCACATCCTGGCGGAACATAGAACAATCGTCCTATGGAAAATCCTCTCTTCCTTGGTTGCCATTCACGCAGATCTTGTCTCCAAAAAACTTACTAGGGAACTCTGCATAAGTGAGAGAGCGTGCATCTTCGTATTTCTTTTTTGCCTCAAACCAAGCTGTGAATTGACTCTGCTTAACTGTTTGGTTCTCCACAATCTCATCGAGTGTCTGATCTTCACCATAGATAACATTCTGTTGGTGCTCTAAGTGAAAATTTAACCTTTCCATAGGTGGCGTCCGGTAATGTATCGCATACCCAAAAAGCCTCCACGTTGCTTCACATGCTGATATGTACTAACAATCATAGTACATGTTAATTTCATAAACCACATCACCATTTCGTCCATTTGTAGAACTACTCATGAACTCTGCCGTGACCCTATCATTTCCCTTGTTCACGTATTTGAACAAATATTTAATAGATCTGGATTGGTTGCACCATTCAACGTTAATATGTGCGCGATATTTTAAGAGCAGATGTTTATTATGCGCAACAACATAACGATTATCAAGTTCGATTCCATTCATAGCGATTATACGCCCATTATAACACCTTCTGTAGATCGGGTAACCATCTTTATTCAAACACGTATGAGTAACATATTTTATTGGAAAAAACTTTGAACATTTACCATTTATCATACAGGGCGAATTCTTCCGAAGTTGTCCGCACGGTCCGTGCAACATGAATTCGCCGACTACGTCATGGTACACAGTGTCAGCATCCGGGTCAGGAATTTCAGTTGAAATAATAGCATCAATCTCGGATACGGAATTCGCCCTGTTTATTTTTTTGGCAAATAGCAATATGTGTGCGTGGGGAAGTCCTCTCTTTTGAAATTCAATAGTGTAGATAACTGAAAATAAATTAAATAAAAATGAAGATTAAAGTTTATACATTTAAATTAGATTTAATTAAGACAAATTCAAATATGTATGATAATGAAATACCTCTACATATGTCGCCAAATAGCTTTTGTGTTTTGATGTCTTCAATCATAGCATCAAGTTTCATTTTAAACACGCGACAAATAATATCGGGTCTATCCTCTTATTTAAGGCCACGATGGGCAACATACCGCTCAATCTCAGGCCACTTCGGGTTGCAAGTGAATGTTATGAACAAATGTGGATAACCGATTGTCTGCATATTGCCATTGCATCTTGATAGTTCTGAATCATATACCTGGCTCCACCTGTGAATGATGATGGTAGTATAATTCTTTTACCCCGACCGATAGGGTCTAATTCTCCACTTGTTAATGCATCGCTCAATCCTTGATAAGCTTCACAACGCAAAGCCTTCTGATGAGTTCTAATGTAGATCAATCGTGCAGATTCAATCATTGTATATGCATCAACCAAGTATTGTTGAAATAACCTCCTAGAATACAATAATGTATGGTTTTCATTTACTCTCTCATGTATATAGAATGAAAAATACTCTTTAGGACTAATTCTTTTCCTACCACCATGATGTCCTTGGCGCCATGCATCAGAGAATGAAATATCTTCACGGTAACCATCTTCACCGTATGGGAACAACAAAGGGTACTGTATTGGCAGATACACATGGTTTAATTGGTTTATTCTCTTCAACTGCCCAATCCTGCTCTCTATCAATATGTCTAGATCACCTATTGATGGGTCCAGATCCCCGACAATAAGTGCAGCTACCTCATTAGCGC
>CM008332.1:16471515-16481847 GCA_002525835.2 Ipomoea batatas
ACGTATTGTGTAATTAATTTTTAGGTTGGTGAATTTTAGGTACTTGGAGAAATCCTAGGCATAAAAGGCGAATGGTATTTCAATGCTTGTAAGAATAAGGTGTGTGGCAAGAAGCTCCAAGACTGTACGGACAAAATGTATTGTAAGGCATGCGATAAATACTCGCTAGACGGAATAATTAAGTACAAGGTGGTGATTGTTGTCCTGGATGACGACCAGGATGGCCCTCTTGTACTTTGGGACAATGTTTGCTTGACACTGTTAGGAGTTACAACTAGCGAGTTGAAAGAAAAGTATTCTAAAGTACGTTAATCCATATATCTTAACAATCAACTATTCGGTTTTGAATGTATTAATATCATGCAATGTATAATATTTTTTATCTGTTTTGTTTGTCCTAGGTTGTTTGCATGCCCAATGAAATTGAGGACTTGATTGGGAAGACAATGATGTATAGGATTGTCACACGGAATGACCAATTTAAGTATAGTGGGAACGTTGCTTTTACCGCGCTTGGAGTGAAAAAAGACGAACCTATTGCGCATATACATCAACCCAAACTATTGAATAAAAGTGATGAAGGAATAGTGGTTATACCACCACTAGATGCTACATCTTCGTCACTCCCAAAAGTCGGGTTGATGAGAGCACTCCCGAGGAGCAGTCTTTAAAGAGAACAAATGTAGATTGTTCATCATCTTCAAAATGTATGAAGAAGCCTAAGATCGAGCCCAAGAATTAGTTTCCTTACTACACCATTAGACTACATTTCTCCTTTTCTTTGTTTGAGTGGAATAAATGCTCAACAGATGGTTTATTCTATTAGGCTTTAAACTTTTGCATAATAGTTAGCTTATACACGACAAGAAATAGATTATTTCGTCACTGTTGATGGTTTTGTTGCAATTTCATTTTGTTCTGTTGACTATGTCTAAATGCCATTGTTGGCATTTCAGTGTAACAGTTTGTTTAACAGTTACACTATGGGTATTTGTGTTTGCATTATGTCATTTAGGCTTAATTAATGATTTATTATGTTAGTTATTACATAGTAATAGAGCATAGATTTTCACAGAGAAAACACAATATGAATGACAAACATAGGTGAGCATAATCTGATTTGTATTGGCAAATTTCCATGGCAAGAATGCAATGTTGATAACTAATATAACAGAGGCATGAATTTAAAGGCTGAGGGTTCTGGAATCTGTGTTTAGTGTTTTTGTGTTAGACCATGAATGCATGTTCTGGTAGTGTCTACATGCTTTTGTGAGAGTGAGGAAGAGAGAGAAGGAATACTATATGTGGCGACTGTATCTTTCATCAAGATGAAACTGCTATCAATCAATTGCTTTATGGATGCCTGAAACTGCTATTAATCATGTTCTGCTCAAGTGCTTTAAGTTCAAGAGTCTCTCCATATTGAGTAGTTAGAGTCATGAGGGTTGTTAGACCAATATGCTGTTAGTTGGCTCATTCTGTGTTATTATGTGTATATATATAACTCTTGTAAACTCATTGTAATTCATTGAATATATAAATAGAGTCACTCTCTTCCTACTCATTCATCTGGTATCAAAGCCTATAACGATCCTATGGCCGACCAAACTACCCAAGCCCCGCCACCTGCACCTAATGCCGCAACCATAGACTCCTCCAGCCGGACTGTTACTGCCATCTCAGTACCTGACCTGCATACCCCAAACATTCTTCACCAGGCACACCATTATGTGTCCATAAAGCTGACTGCCACAAATTACTTATTTTGGAGAGCGCAGCTTGTGCCTTTCTTACGTGGCCAAAACCTTTATGGTTTTGTTGACGGTTCCAATGCATGCCCGCCGGAATTTGTGACCCCAGCCAACTCTGCTACTCCGGTCGCTAATCCTCTCCGAGCTTAGTGGATCCAACAAGATCAAAGTATACTCAGTATGCCCATTTCGTCACTCGCTGAGGTCTTATATCTTGCCATCGGTCATACGACGTCGAGATCTGTGTGGGTTGCGGTTGAAACGGCTCTCGGATCCGCTTCCAGGTCGCAGCTCCAAAATCTTCATCAAGGACATTCCACGCCGGCGGAGTACCTTGGACGAGCCCAAGTGATTGTCGAACAGCTCGCCCAGGCTGGCAGACCAATTAGCCTTGATGAACAGAATTTGCATGTATTCCGGGGGTTAAGGCTGGAATATCGTGGCCTTGTGGCGTCATTAACGATGAAGAGCGCTCCCCTCAGCATCCCGAAGGTCGTTGACCTCCTCTCCACGCATCAATATCTGTTTCCAGAAGATCTGGGTTCGCCGCCGCAGCCTTCACCCTCGGCTTTACTCGCCCAGCAGCCGCCACCGTCACCACGCCGACACCAGGACGGAAGCCGTGGTCGCAGACGGTCTCACCGAGGACAGAGGGGAAGAGGGCAACGCGGGCGTGGAGGAGTGCGATGCTAACTGTGCGACATGCAAGGCCACACCGCCCTCACTTGCTACCGGCGCTTCATCGACGTTTCTGGACAACGTTCACTCCCTGCACAATCGACGCAACGCTTGCCTACTACTCCGCATGCGAATGTGGCTTTCCAGCAACCTCAGGATGATATTCACAATGCACCTTTTTCTAATGTCTGGTTTCCAGACACGGGTGCAAACGCACATGCAACACCACATGTGGATGGCTTAGATAATGTTGAACCATATACCGGCACCGAAAATCTGCGTGTGGATGATGGCTCAGGTTTGCAAATCTCAAACACAGGTTCAATCTCTTTGGCTCCTTCTAAGTTACGGTCACTGTCTCTAAATAACATACTTCATGTGCCTAAGTTACGTGCTTCGTTATTATATGTGCACAAATTTACTAATGACAACAACGTCTATTTTGAGTTTCACCCTACTCATTTTCTTGTGAAGGACCGTACCACCCATCAGGTCCTGCTTAGCGGTCCCAGTACAGGAGGGATGTACTCACTCACAACGTCCTCTCCCGTAGCTTTTATGTCTGCTAGAGCATCCCCGCAAACCTGGCATAATCGCCTCAGTCACCCGCACCTTCGAGTTCTACGTCAGGTCATTTCTAGATGTCCCGTTAATGGGTCTTTCCGTGCTTTCAATAAATTATGTACTGCATGCCAGCTGGGTAAGTCTGCGCGCTTCCCACTGTCGCGTGTAGAACGTTATAGTCAATCCGTGTTAGAGTTAGTTTACACGGACATTTGGGGGCCTTCCCCGGTCCGGTCAGTTGATGGTTTTTGGTATTTTGTACTATTTGTCGATGACTATTCACGTTACATTTGGTACTACCCAATGAAACTCAAAACTGACATATATTCCATCTTTCAAAAATTTCGTGTTTCTATTGAAAATTGTTTTTCATGTCGCATTAAAACTATTCAATCAGATCTCGGTGGTGAATACCGTAAACTTCATGACACATTCACTGCCCTAGGGATTCTGCACAGACAGTCCTGTCCACACACCCATGAACAAAATGGCCGTGTGGAAAGTCGGCACCGTCATGTCGTTGAAACCGGCCTAACCTTACTAGCCCAAAGTCATGTTCCACAAATATACTGGTCTTATGCTTTTGAATCCGTAGTATATTTAATAAATCGGATGCCCTCATCAGTAATCCAAAACACTAGTCCCTACACTTGTCTGTTTAATAGGCCACCCAATTACACCATGCTTCGTGTTTTCCGTGTCTCTGTCCTTACAATAGGCACAAAATGGACTACCGTTGTGTGTCCTGTGTCTTTCTGGGATATCCCGACTCTTTTAGTGGTTACAGGTGCTTGGACCACAAATCAGGCCGCATTTACATAGCCAGGCATATTCGTTTTAACGAGGACGTGTTTCCTTTCTATAACTCCACAGGTACGCACGCAAACAGCTCACCTGGGGGTGACTCTACTTTCTCGTTTCCTTGGGCGTGTGCTCCGGTAAACCAACCTGTAACTTCTACGGCCATACCACCGCAACAAAGTAGACTCATGCAGCCCACTAGTGTGCAGGACCCAACCCTGCCTACCTCTTCGTCCGCTAATACGGGGTCCTCCTCTTTTCAACCAACAACCTCGTCACACACAAATCGTGGTACTCGTCGGAAACGCCCCACTATTCGGACCCACGTAATGAATCTCCGGACTTCTACTAGAACGCAGCACCGAACTCCCATGGCACTGGTAGCCTCGGTTGATGATGATGAACCGACATGTTACTCACAAGCGGTGAAACTCTCACAATGGCGAACAACGATGGATGAAGAATTCAACGCTCTGTTACATAATCAGACATGGCAATTGGTACCAACCCGACGTGATATGAACATAATCGGCTACAAGTGGGTTTTTCGAGTCAAGCGTAAAGCTGATGGCGCCATCGAACGCTACAAAGCTCGCCTCGTAGCCAAGGGGTTCAACCAAGTCCCGGGTGAGGACTACTTCGAAACATTTAGCCCGGTGGTCAAACCAACCACGATTCGACTTTTCTTCTCTTTTGCGGTATCGAATCAATGGACAATGCGTCAGTTGGATGTTCATAACGCATTCTTGAATGGCCATATTACAGAGGATATCTACATGCGGCAACCCACCTGGTTATATCAGTCAAAATTATCCAGATCATGTGTGCAAACTGCAGCGTTCACTGTATGGGCTGAAGCAGGCTCCTCGAGCCTGGTTCAAACGATTACATACCTTCCTGGTCGGGGTTGGCTTCCAGCCCTCTAAAACAGATGTATCTCTCTTTATATATGATTCAAGGCAGTCCCGGGCTTATATTTTAGTTTACGTGGACGATATTCTCATACTGGGAAATGATACTACCTTGATTGATGGTTTGCTCTATAAGCTCTCGACAACGTTCAAAATTCGAGATCTTGGTAGACCGCGGTTCTTCTTGGGCATCAAGGCTATCTACAATGTTGATGGTGTTGTGTTATCTCAACATCGCTATATGATGGAACTACTTCGTAAAGCGGGTATGGAATCGTGTAAACCTCTGGCCACACCAATGTCCAATGATACCTCTAAAGCTGCAACTGGTTCCGCCATGCTAGATGACCCCACGCCCTATCGTCAACTAGTTGGGTCACTACAAAAAAACGCGTTTTTAGCGACGAACAAAATCCGTCACTAAAAGGGCAAAATCCGTCGCTAAATGGGTTTAGCGACGGATTAGTGACGGAATCTGTCCGTCACAAAAACCCTCATCGCTAGAATTTAGCGACAAAATTTTTGCCCGTCGCTAGAGTTTAGCGACGGAAATATCCGTTGCTAAGTAAAATAAATCCGTCACTAAATTTATTCCGACGACAAATTTGATGATGAAATTTGTGAGGGAATAATGACGACAAAATCCGTCGCAAAATCTAGCAACGGAAAATCCATCGTTAGATCAAGAAACAATCCATCGCTAATTTCTTAATTTGAAGATCTTGTGACGAATTTGAAAGGGAATAGCAATGGATATTTCCGTCGCTAATTATATTTTTTTTAAAAAAAAAATTATTATTTTTAATTAAAACCCCTATTTTTTTTTAAATTTACCTGTCTATTCAAGATTTAACACACTATATCTAACACTATTATCATCAACACTACCTACTATCAAATTAACATTAAACTTTATATCATCATAAAATTAAATCACAATTTAATACAATACTTTAAATCACAATTTAATACAATAATGTATATCATCAAAATACAATACTATAAAATCAAAATTGCAATTACATAACAAAAGTGTGAAAGTAGGTTTTTTCGTTGAGGAAGTCTAGCAAAATCAAAGTCTTGAAACCATGAACATGATCTCCTCCACCCACCCACCTGCAATTCAAGCATTGGAACTAGTTTTAAACTCAAAATTTCAAGTAAATAGGCACAAGTAAATAGAAGGTTAAGTATTTCCCAAGGAGGCAAGGATAGAGATAACCAACCCTCAAATAAAAAGTCTGATCTTGGAACTAGAAGTAACAAAGAATTTTTTTTTATTATTATTTTTTTTTTAATACTATTGACCCTGTTACATGTAGTATCTGTCCATATACTTTCTCAACCTATTGAAACCCAACATTGCCTCCACTGAGGCTCGAACCCATGACCTCCCACTTGGGAGAAGTAACAAAGAAAATGAAACGCAGTCTACCATGTTTAAAGCATAGATATAATTCCAGCAAGAAGCTAATTGTGTTAAACAATCACATCATGGACATTGATTAGTCAAAACTCCAACAAAATCAAATAACCACATAATAACAAATACGGAGTATATGCTTAAATAAAAAAAGTGAATATATTTCAGGCGTTTGTCTCATTTATTACAAATACTTTCAGTTTAAGGACAACAGATGAGTTTCAATCAATAAAAAATAAAAACAACAATAACAACAATTAAATTTCATCCAAGCTCTTTCATTAACAAGTTCCTTACAGTATAAATCGCATTCAGGTTGACCTTCCATAAGTTATGCATTCTGAAAAGCAATTTCACAATAATGGCCATTAAAAAAATCTAAAGCCCCTTGTCAATACAGCCCAATATTTAAAATAGCCCTGAAATAAGAGTTGAACATAAAAAGAGCAAAATTCCTCATCAATCACTTGAAGCACCATTAAATGAAACAAAAATACATATACCATGTAATAGTTTTGTACGCTTCCACCTTTCTAGAAAAAACGAGCAACAGAAAAAGCAATGTCCTCAGGAGGCCTGTGAGGATCACTGGCCCCAAATGTCTTAAACCTGAAAATTTTCACATTATATAATTGAAGGTATGTGCTGGTGAATATAGCAATTTAGACAATTATGCTTCAATAATGCTAGCATTATAAAGCAATGACCTCTGAATACATCCATTACTGTTGACACTAATGTAATAGCAATTTAGATCTACAAATTGACTTAATTGTAAGGAATTTAGGATTCTCCTTGTTGGTCAGCCCACAGATAACCCAAAAAACTGAAGTCAGTTTATAATTGATTAACCATCAAATAGAAAGAAAACATGGATGAACTGACAGTTTCATTGTTTTCACCTTTGTTCCCTACTTTTCAAGGGTTTAAAATGACGAAATGTTGCGTTAAACCAATATGTTACTACCAATAGGAAAAATAAAAAAGAGAGATAATATTCTTTTTTAGTGTGATATGGTAAAGTTTGTCACCAGGGGTGGGGCAGGGGGTGTTCATCAAACTGGGATTATGTAGATTCAGAATCCATATCCTTGTATTTTCCGTGTTAAGGAGCAGCAAAAGAACAGCTAGTTTCTTCTTTTGTGTTCATGACATCAATCTTTGATCACTATAAATTCCAGTTTATGTTTTCCCTTGTAAAAAGATTTCCCTGATGCTAGGCATGACAGGTTTTTAATGGACATATTGAGTTCAACTTAGCTCATCTTTAATTCAAACCTAGCTGGTTGGTTCTGCTTCATATATACTTATACTATCTAAAACAGAGGCAGAGAGTGTAAATCTATTATGAATGACTTACCATCCAGGCCAATTCTCTGTCCAAAATCTTGGGCTTGTTTGGAGAGAGTGGTGTGAATTGATCACAGTAAAACAAGTTGCAAGTGTCAATCTGCAAAGAAATTTGTCTATAAATGTTTTGAATTGAAATGGATTATCCCACATAAACATTAATATCCTTTTAAATGCAAGTTAGAGAGCCATTGAAAATATACTGGAGAACTACTATATTTTTTCTAAAGAACAATAAAGGAAAAGTTTAATGGTATTTACTATTCATTTCAACCATTTATACTTTTCAAACAGGCCATTTGCAATTTAACTCAAGTTGGACTGGGTCAGTGGGTTGTAACTGTTGCTCTGCTTGGTTAAGTAGTAACTATTCAAGGTTATTTTTTTTTTTTTTTTTCTGCTGAAAACCTGTAATGGTTGTCGAAAATAAATAAAGTCTGTGCAGCCATTGCATGCACCAGCGAAACTGAATCTTCATTGGCTTCACAATGTCTATAAAACTATCTAGAAAGTTGCAACTACAACATGATATGACTCTTTAACCAAAAAATCTGGAACACATTGTATTGTACTCGTTACTACAGCACAATCTGAAATAAATTTTAAAAATGCCCTGAACCAGCTTTTCATATCCCTGATTGGCTTGGTTAGTTTAGAGATTAGCATTTTCAAGTAATTTGAAAACTATTCATTTTAAATGAAATGAAGGGAATAAATGGTACACACATGTTAATTTACAAAATGAACACTGTACTGTACTAGTAGATAAGCACTTGAAAGAGCCAGGAAAAGCTAATCCCACGATGTAATCCATACTATGCAGAAGACAAAGTAATGCTACGATCTATAAAATCAAGAGTGAATACTCATATAGACATTCTATCTTATATTAATGGATGACAATATTTGGGAAGTGAATGAATACACCTGTATGCATATGAACTGAAGTTAATAACAACATTTTGAGCTACAAGCGAAAGTACTCACCACTTCAATGGGAGCATCAAACTGCTCACACATTATCCATGGGAGACGCCACCGGGAAGAAGAGCCCAAGGTCGCCGGTTCCCTTGCTGCGGACCGTAGTGTGCTCGTCGCGAATCGCCGGCCACCACGCCTTGCCTTCGATCTGCTGGACAAGAAGGAGAGAGAGAGAGACGAACCTGCTGCCTCGCATCCATCGCCGTTGCTGCCTCGCCTCTGCCGCTGCTGCCTCATCTCCGCCGCTGCTGCTGCCTCGCCGCCGCTGTTACACGTCATCGGCGTGTTGAGTTCGCCGGTCGGTCAGCAGTTCGAACAGACAAAGAGAGAGGAAACGAGAGGGAGAAGGAGAGAGTGAGAGACGAACCTGCTCCGTGCTACCTGGCCTCCGCCTCCGCCGCCGATATTGCCCACCTCATCGCCGGTCTGCTGCAGTTCATAGAGAGTGGGAGAGAAGCGGCTCTAACCTAGGGTTATAAAAGAGAATGCTAAAATGGAATAAATAACATAGGGTTATAAGATTTAGCGATGGAATTTTGAATCTGTCGCTAGATTTAACGACGGATTCAAATTCCGTCACTAGATTTATTTTAAAAATTTTTGTAGATTTACCATTTAACACGCTAGCGACGGAATTTTGAGTCCGTCGCTAAATCTAGCGACGGATTTAAAATTCCATCGCTATATTTTATTTCAAAAAATTGCTCCGTTAATTATCTAGCGACGGATTCAAATTTCCGTCGCTAAAGTTTTATTTTTAAAAAAAAAAAATTCCCGTTCCATTAATTATCTAGCGACGGAATTTTAATTCCGTCGCTAGATTTTGTCAAAAAAATTCGCGCTCGCTATGCCCGGGTTTTTTTTGCTTCTAAAAAATTAACGCGAAATTTTTGACAAAAATCCGTCGCAAGTTTATGCGCGAAATGTTACCGCTAAAATTAGCTACGGATTTAACGACAAAATTTTTCCATCGCAAAATTCCGTTACTAATCCGTCGCTAATTTTCGATTTTTTAAAAATAAGTAAATCTGTCGCTAAACCGTCGCTATTCTATCGTTAAATTAGCAACGGAATAATTCCGTCGCTAATTCCGTCGTTAAAAACGTGTTTTTTTGTAGTGGGTCCTTGATGTACTTACTGGTCACACGGCCATATTTATCATTTGCGGTGAATCGTCTGTGCCAGTTCATGCACAGTCCAATCGAAGATCATTGGGCGGCACTAAAACGGGTTCTACGGTATGTTAAGGGTACGCTTACTCATGGGTTACGATTGGCAGTTTCTCAGTGTAACCCCTCAGCTATTCCGATAAGTCTAGGGTTCGAAACATATTTCCGTAGGCTATGACTTTCACGAGATGGTCTCTCGTTACTTCAAAAGGATTTTTATAAGTGAGAATAGTTATTATTAAGCTACGATCCTACGTACCGGTCACGAACCGTGAAATTTTTAAGGATGTATATACAGTTCGAATTTCCCTAGGAAATGGATTATTAAGCATGATACGATTAAGTGTGAACTTCCTACTCAGTTCAGTGGAAATTAGACGAACTGTAAGAGTGAAATTTATTACGAACCTCCGTACCACTGTATTTCGCGAGATACCGGAAAATTGTCCGATTTTAGTGGTTAATGACCGGGATTATTTTTAGAATAATTTTGGTATTGAAATTTTCCTGAATTAAATTATATTCCTCCGAACTTTTATCTGATTTAATCCCAAACTGGCAAGGCAAACTTATCCTTCAAGATTTACCAGAGATTGAAATTATCTCCTTGGTAATTATTATGAGATATTAGAATTATTCCTTTGGAATTTATTTTGAGAGTTGGAAATCTCTCTATTGGTGAATAAGTTATGGTTTAAAGGAAT
>CM008332.1:16512204-16524377 GCA_002525835.2 Ipomoea batatas
TCCGAACTGAAAATTCGTCCTAAAAAATTTTACGGTTCGTGACCGGCACGAACGATCGCAACTTAATAACAACTATACTTCCTTATAAAAATTCCTTTGAAGCATCTGAAGATCATAACTTATGAATGTCAACGCCTTATGATAAAATAATAATGTTAGGAAAATACGGGGTATTACAATTCTATTCCCCCTGACGCTATTTCTGCGCTTTTGCATTAATATACATGGTTTGCTTTGCTTTCAAAAATTACTCATGTATAAACTTCTCCTATATAATCTTGCATTGATATACTTTCGAATATTTATTTAAATATAAACATTGGGCATTAACCCATTCGCGCAATGCGCGTATATAAAACTAGTATATATATATAAATCTGTTCAAATGTGGTCGCGCCTTCCCGTGCGGTCGGTGCGGTTCACACCACTCAATGTTAGAAAATGTACCACAATGAAAATACATAAAAACACCAAAAAACACACCACACATAAAAAATAATGCACCATAACTCCCCTGCCCTTAATGGTGCATTTGCTAACACCGTGTGGTGTATATTTGCATACATAGTGGTGTGTTTTTTGGTGATGCGTACTTAATGATGCATATTTTTGTGGTGCATTTTCTAACATTAAGTGGTGTATATTCGTATACATAGTGGTGCGCCCGCACTGGCCGCACGTTAAGGGGCGACCAAACCTGATTATGGCCCTATATATACACACACACACACAATTATGAAACTATACTAAGATATCATAATAATTAATTGGTCCAAACGAATGTGGTTTATAACTCAAATGAACATGAACATTGGGATAGGATCAAATGAACATGGTTTAATATAGTTGGACTTCCATATATTTGTTAAATATCTATTTCATATACAGCGTACAAAATTAAAATTAAAATTTTGCATAGATAATATAGTCTATAATCATGTATGTACACATTTTAAAAAAAAATTATAGAGAAAATATATATAATTAAATTAATTTATTTCTAATTGTATATCGTATATATTATAACTCCAATTATATGCATAATAACTAAGAGAATTATATTTAGAAATAAAGAAAAAATATAAAATTTAAATTTTGTATGAGTAAATTTAAACTCTAATTGGACACATTTTCTTATATGATTGTATAATACATAACATTTGTCAGAGTGAATTTCATTTTTGGTCCTATTGTTATAGGGGTGTGTCCAATTTTAGTCCACTTTAATTAATTTTGCCACATTGCGATCACTGTTATTTAAAGTGTTTCACTTTTAGTCCACCGTTAATATTTTCATCAGTTGATCGTGTAATCCAAGTGCATTTTCGTCTTTTTATGTTTGAAATAGAGTTAAATTTTCGTGATCATTCATCATGCAATTAAAAGTTAAAACTCAAACATGATTCGGCAATAGTAAAAGTAAACCAACATCAATCTGAACAAAAATAGACTAACACCAATTGAAATTAAAACTATCATATCTACTACACTGATAAGAGCTAAAGAAAGTTAGGCCTATAATGGGTAGAAAAAATGATGGTCAAATTACTAAATCAAATGGATGGTTAAGATTGTTTAGATTTATATTTTTTCTTAAGATTTCCTAATTTATCCTTAATTATATGATTATTCGTTAAATTTTTTCGTTAAATATTCTCTTTTCCATTAATATTCTGTTAACTTTTAACTTACCCATTAATTTATATAAGAAAGGTCTTAGGTTCGAACCCCATCCCAACCAAAGTTGGCATATTGTTGAATTTATACAATTATACTATTAATATGTTGGAGTATATTATTCAAAATTAAGTACCCCACTTTATTACTCTTATTAAATTAAACAAAATAGTAGTTGCAACAAAAAAAAAATACATGTGCATTTCTTTAATTTATAATTCAATGTTTATAATGCCTTTATTAAAAAAAAATATTCATTATCAAAAAAATTTAAAAAGAGATATAATTTCATTAGTTATATTGTCTATATTTTCTATAATGCAAAGATTCCTTACTTTCAAATTTATTAATTAATTATATTCACTACATTGTTAATTATATTATTTTTTTACACTATCTTGTAATTAAATATCAAAGTTATACTACAAAATAATGTTATATATTTATTTACCAAGTATTATGTTAATAACATGGAAAAATATATTTAAAAAAATACAGTTTGAAGTCAATCATATTAACTACTTAGGGAGGATTTGTTGACAACGAAGACATTCAAATAATCCAATAAATTGATTTAAAACTCATTATAAAAAATGTCAATGTAGGACAATAGAACATTGTGACACACTTGATGCATTGAAAAGATGCTGAGACTACAACATTGCTGAAATCAATTTTTCAAATTCAGAAAATGAAGAAATTTCAAAAATAACTACCGTTGCAGCATTCATTAATCGTGTATGTAAAAAAAAATACTTATTATGCATTCTTTAAATATATTTAAACTAATATAAATTTACAATTCATTTCATTTTCTACAATCAACTTACTTGGATTAAAGACAAAATCAACATCAATCTTGACAACAAAAATAATTCGAACATAGGATATAGCCACTTTTTAAAAATATTTATGTACAAAGTGACAAACTATTTAACTGTTTACACTGTGATGAAAAGATAGCACTGGATACTCCAATATTAGTATCAAATCAACAAAAACAAAAAATTACAAAAAAAAAAAAAAAACACACACACACACACATGCACACACAAAATCAAGTACTACACTCATTCATACTAATTCCGAAAATATGAACTTCAAAATAAACATGTGCAAAATAGATGTATAAAATGTTGATGAAATTAGACATATTGCAGCATCAGTATTCGAACTACCTGCAAAGTTATTGATAGGGATAAATTCCCGATCTATGTAGCCCGGTATGGCTTTCCCAGTCTAAATATAATTACCGGTCTATTTTAGCCTACCGGTCTATTATCCCGAGTTGCCCTTGACCGGCTGCCTGGTCTAAGTAGGTCGGTCAGATATGTCACCCGATCTGTATGAGTGGGCGCCAAACCCCCTCGAGACCTTAACTAACTTCGGAAACCTGGCGTCCAGACCTCTGTCAAGAGATACTCGCTTATAGTCTTAACCCGTTTTAAAGCTTACATATGGCCTTCACCTGTAGGGCCGCATTTAGGACTGGTGCATGCTTGACACGCGTAGCACATGTCGCCGGCCCGGAACCTGTCCCTAAGGTCACCTATAAATAACGCATTTAATGCTAGAAGGACTTTTGGTTGTTTCTATTGTATAATAGTCAAGGAGACCGGGAACCCCTGACCCACTGTCACGTAGACCAAATTCTCCTAGGGTATCTTGTACTATACCCGTTCTAAACATCAATAAAGAGTATTTTATTCATATTCTCGTATATTACTCTATCAGTTATTGTTGTTAATATCAAGTAAACAAGTTATGAAACTAGAACAAAATGTACTACTCATTAACTTTCTACAAATATAATAAATATTACTTCTTCTATCCCATTTTACATGTCCTATTTACTATTTATTGGTCAAACCAACTCTTTCTTCATTACTTATTTTCTTTAGTAATTTTTTATTATTTTTAAATTTAATTTTTTGTGTTTAATAGTACTTTTAATGTAGTTTCTAAATATATAAATTTTATATATTAATGCTAAACTTAATATTATGAAAAATAACTTTAGTCAAGTCTCGTTAAACGAACCAGACAACCAAAATGGGACGGACGTAGTAATATTTTGTTCAATACTTTCACATGAGAATGTACGACACACATCTCATAGCACATGAAAGATATAGGAGGGAAAACTATCACTGCCAATTATCAATACGCGCTTGCAAGATCAAGAGTTCATAGTACAACTAAGATCTCAGTCATATATACAAGCACAATGAGACAAATCCACAACTTCTTACATCATAATCTCATTGCATGACGCTACCCTCTATACTACCACAATAACTCAATTGCACATGGCACATTACCAAATACCAATAAATAAATTAAAAAAATAAGTACTAAAGATAAAGACAATGATAATGTTACCCGAAAGAGAATTAAAATCTCAGTTGTGGTGGCCGGTGGTGGTGGTGGTCGTAGTCATAGTAGTGGTAGTAGTAGTAGTAGTAGTAGTAGTAGTAGTAGTAGTAGTAGTAGTGATAGTGGTAGTAGTAGTAGTAGTGGTGGTGGTGGTGGTGGTCATAGTAGTTGAAACAAATTCAACATTCAATTACATATGCATGAACATCTCCTATATATATAATCTTGGATATACTTTAAAATACTTATTTAAATATAAACATTGGACATTATCTCATTCGCGCAATGCGCGTGAAAAACTAGTCCATAAAGATAAACAGCATAACAAACGAACAGAAGGCTATTAGAAGAGAATGTTGATGTTACAAATACACACCTCATCTTCAGAACGAGAACCCCCCATCTCTGCGGCTTTTCTCCTTCAGCAGAGCTCTTTCTCTCTGTTTTTCCCTCTCTAACCGCTCTTTCCGCAACTCCTCCACCGTCCTCTTCCCATTGCTTTTCTTCTTAGCCGGTCGCAAGTCGTCATCATCGTTATCGTCGCTCCTTTCATCTAATTTTTTTGGTCGGCTTTAGATGTAGGCTTAGCTTCAATCGGATCGAAAATTTGAATTCCTTCGAATAAATTGATGTGGTTCAAATCGTTCTCCAATCTTGTCTCCTCGGATTTGGATTTGGAAGAGAAGGGTGTAGCGGTTTCGTTGACGGAAGTGGAGGACTCAACATCCCGCTTGCGAGCATCGTCGCATTTGAGTTGCTCATCCCGAGCCGCGGCTGACTTTCTCGCAGTTATCGTAGTTGTAGACATTCCATCGCTTTTGCGGGAGAATATTTAGACCATCGTGACCACCCATGCCTCGACTGATCGGAGCACTGGAATTTTAGAAGCCGATGATTCTCTTTTAGGTTTTAGGTTAAATTATATGTTTTCCTTAGTCAAACAAAGTTTCTGATTCAAAGAAAGGGTAAAGGCGAAGGACATGCGTAAAAAGACCAAAAAGTCCCTAGAGTATAGGGAATGATTTTGGGCTTACTGTTGAATATTATAGGATGTATTGTGCTTACATATTGGTAATTGTTGGATTGAATGTTTGGCTAATGGAATGTTTGTACGTATTGAATGCATGCTTAATTGTGTAGTTCTTTCTTTGAAATCAAAAGTGGGAATTTGTGTGAAAAATTGGTTTGCTCCATTCATATGGGTGGGGGATTGAACCCCCAAACTCATGTTTAAGGGACGAGGTGCTGAACCACCACGCCAACCATGTTGGTTGCCTATATTCATGCTTGTATACATTGATAATGTACTTGTTTGGCAATATTGGGCATGACAATGGAATCTTGTTGGTTGTATTATTTGAAGCAATTTCGTGGAATTAGTATACATGATATTGCATGAAAAGTTTGAATCTTGCATACATAATTCTGTGCATACTTCGGAGTTGGGACGAATTTGTGAATGTGATTAGGAATGTCGATTAATATTTCGTTGATTGGAAGTTTCATATGTTACTAATGCTTAGAAACATGTATAAAATAGATTTTGATGATATCAAAAGTTAGGAATTTTAGTCCTCGACTTCTTTTATTTCTCTTAGGAATTTGTTTCTCAATTTGAATAGTCCGAAATAGAAACAGAATAATTATGTTTCAGATAGTCAGAGACAAAGCTTCAAATAGTTGAAGATTAGAAGAGTTCAAATTGAAGAGAGACTTCAAGACCAAAAGGTTGCAAAGGCCAAATGGTGGGAGGGCCTACCTTTCGAGTTGAAGGAGGTTTGCAAAGTAGATCGAATAGTAAGGACAACTATTCAAAACTGAAAGGTAGCAAATGTTAGGTTTGAAACGTTAACTCGAATGGTGATAGTTAACTGCTCGAAAAGATTGCTCGAGACATTCTCTAAGCCAAGAGTTTGGAACCTTAAAACACTAGTACTTTATGAGAAAATGTGACCAAAGAAAAGAGAGTCATAGGTACACATCCAATGGAGATTTTCCTTAAAAAGCCTAGAAATTTTGTGTAGAATAAAAAGTAAAATTCAGCCAAAAAGGTGGTCTAATGGCTGAAAAATCTAACACATAAAGCTACTTTTCGAATTACACACTGGTTATTACCCGCTAGGTAATAGCCGTATGAAATGAGTTTCCCTCAAATGGATTTATTTCAAAATGCCTATAAATACCTTCATTTAAGATTGAATAAGATGGTGGTCAATTAAGTGAAAATATTAAAAGTGCTCAAAGTTTCCAAGTTAGATATTACGTGACCAGCTAGAGAGAGATCTAAAGCTACAAAGTTTTATCCAGATTTAGCAAACGTGAAGATCAAGTTCATTATTCAAAGACAAGACTACTAGTTGGAGAATCAAAGAAATCGTTTCTTTAAAGTATTGTAACTTTACTCAATAGAAGTAGAAAGAGGCGAAGTAAATTGGGTTTTGAGTTGAAAAACCTGTGAAGTTCAAGGCCGGCTTTGTAGTCAAAGCTTGAACTTTTTTGTACTAAAGGGATTAGTACAAAACTCCTTAGGAGTTCAAGAAGAAGAGTGGAATAAGGTGTGTTGGCTGAACCACTATAAAAATCTTTTGTTGGTCCTGGTAGGATTAGGGAACAAGTCTAGAAGGGAGGTAGGGGTGGGGTGAATAGACTTGTTAAATTTTGAAAATTCTTACGAGTCGTTAGAGTACCTGAGAGGTAACTTTAACGCCTCGAGAGTTATGTACAACGGAAATCTTAGTTAACCCTTTTTAAGCTTTGTGTTAGGAACCCTTTGTACTTAAATTTTGATGATACCAAATTTAGGAGTTTTAGACCCCCAATTTCAGTGGTCAAGTCGAGTCATTATATAGAACGAATCGATAGACGAATCATTATCCAGTATAGTAGTTAATCATGTATTCGTGGACATCTACTCGTCACCATGAAGTTGATAGTTCTCATTGTGTATGTACCAAGGACGAATCATGAAGACTGGAGACTTGAAGACTTGAAGACATGAAGTTTAGAAGACAAGACCAAGAGGTTATCAAAAGGTTGAATCATGGAAGGGTCTACCTCTTGAAGTTTATCAAGACCGAATGATAAAGAACGATCATTCGAGGAGCTATGGGGCGAATGATAAAGTCAATCATTCGTAATTGAGTACCCAAGGCATGAATCGTTACACGGTTCGTTTGACAAGCCAAAAACATTCTCTGAGCGATCTATAGTCTGAAACATTAAAGTGTGGGATGATCTACCTTGGACAAATTAAACCGAGTCCTAGGAACCGATCCCAAGGTCAAAACTTTCATTAAATGTCATGTCCTTTTGTGCAGTACTATAGGACAAATTGTCAACATATATTAAGGTTAAAACGACTAGAAAGTACTGACACCCACATGGACTGAATACCCAGCGATTATTACACATTGGTCAAAAGGTGATTTGAAACTTTGTCTTCCCTCCAACGGGACAAATTTCCTCACCTATAAATACCCCCTTCCCATTCAAAAGGAGGTGCTGGTCATTCTAATAGTTCATAAGTTTTCAAAAAACTTGAAAATTGCAAATTACAAGTGATCAGTGAGTAAAAGAGAAAAAAAGTTTCAAAGTACAAATCTAGAACTTAAAAAGAAATCTTGAGCTGCTACAACATTCGAATCAAGACACATTCTAGCCAAGATTTCAGGTGGAGGAAAGAACTCATTTCTTCAAACAACACTCTCTACTTGGAGAAGTAGAAAGAGGTGGAGTAAACTTGGAGAAGTTGAAAAACCTATGATGAAAGTTTGCTATCCGATTTTCTGATCAAGGAGGCAGACTTAGTGGCGTTATTGTACTAAAAGGAGATTAGTGCAATCCTTCACGCGTTGTGAAGAAGAGTGGACTAGGCTTTGTTAATAGCCGAACCACTATAAAAATTCTCTCTTTCTCTCTTACATACTTGTTATACATATATCTTGCATCATATTTCATCGACCAAGCCATAACATTTTATCAAAGACAAATCGTGCAAAGTTAAAATAAAATTTATCAAACATTTCCACTGCAAACTTCACTTTGACCGAAGCCTTACTCTATTCTCTAAGAAAGGGTATTGATTTGCGAAGAAATTTTTTTCAAAACCCAGTGAGTGTATTCAACCCACCCCCACTCCCCCACCCCTCTAGACTCACTCCTCTACCTATCGGGACCAATAAGTGGTATCAGAGTAGTTTCGTTGATCGGTAAACACTCTATGCATACTGCATGGAGATCTCATTTCAAAAATCCAAAAATCTAATTTTCACTTTGCTCTATTTTTATTTTTTTTAAAATCAATCATCATCATTCTAGGCATCTTATGTTCAATTTATCAAAATTTGATGACGGGAAGGTACGCATGCATGCACATTTGTCTGCTATTCATGACCAGATGTGGGACGTTATAATCGACGAACCCATCATAATCATGATGACAAATCCTAACCGAGCAGTAGAAGAAGTTGGCGCATCTGAGTTAATAGTCAAACATAACTCTTTCTCCGTGGCAGAAGAGAAGACTCGTAGCAATATGGACAATATTGCACGAGGCATCCTATATAAGACTCTTGACGAAACATTGTTTCCAAGGGTGAGGAAGTGCAAGATGGCGAAAGAAATCTGGGAAACTCTTATGCTCATATGTGAAGGAGATGAGCAGGAGAAAGAAAACAAGCTGACTATCGCCATAAAGAAGTTCGAGGACTTCAAGATGAGAGCTATTGAATCTATCACGGAGATGGAAACCAGATTTATGAAGCTACTGAGTCAGGTGGCGGATCTTGGCAAAGAGTTTACACAGAAGGATATCAACCTAAAGATTCTTCGAGGTTTTCCCCAAGTCATAGGAAATGAAAGTAATAGCCATGAGAGATCACCAAGATCTCAAAACAATCCACACCACTCAAATCTTCAATGACTTGAAGGCATATGAGTTCGAACGCGAATCCATACACGAAGCAGAACCAGAGACAAGAAACGTGGCACTAGGTTCTAACCATCAACCATCCACATCATCAAGGTCGAACTCTAACCCTGCTGATTTTTTTACTGACGAACAGTTTGCTTTGTTTATCAAGAAGTTTAAGAGGTTCATGAGAATGAATCAATCTCATGACAACTCGGCTACACCAAATACATCTAGCCGAAGGCACACTGAAAGAACGAATGCACCAAGGACTCGCGAACCCGAAAACTCTCAAATGCTTTGCTACAATTGTTGGAAACCTGGTCACTTCAAGGCCGAATGCCCTTACCTAGTGGTTCGCAAACACCAGGACCAAACTAAAGGATCTGGCAACCAAAGTAAACACGAGGAATGCACTAGCTGAGACAAGCGGTCGCAGTTCTAATCACTTGGGTGGTCACCAAAAGGGTGATCGCAGAATAAAGGCTCTGGTTGTTGAAGAAACAACCGAGAAGACTATAGACGAGCCCTGCACATCGAGCTCAAGTTCAAAAAGCGAAACCTCAGGAGATGAGAAGAGATTCATCTGCCTCTACAGTCAGCAAGAATTAGACGAGGACATATGCCTCATGGCAAATGAAGAGGAGGCAAACTCTCAAGCTTCATCTACTGATTGTGATTCTGATTCTAGTTGCAATGAAGATCCTATGGATTCAGTTCTGAAACTAATGAATGCACACTGAAAAAACGAATGCTTACATAGTGCAATTGAATCTATTAATTGAAAAAAGCTTCATAAAAATCATTTAAATTTGACAAACAGATGTAGTTACACTCAATTGAGTTTGTAATGTTTACATAGATCTAATTTGGGATCAAATAATATCATGTAATAATTTTTTTAAATACATGACATGTTTATGCTTGTCGTTGATATGACAAACACGGATGTAGAAATCAAATAACGTGACGCCGTAGTTCTCCCAAATAATTTGCTAACCATGCTCTATGTTTAAGGCACCAAATTGAAGGGTGGCGTACTGGCGTATCTCAACAAGATTTAGTGATTTACCATGTTCTTGTCGACTGAAACAAATGACGCTTCCCACAAAAGAAAGCAACAGTGCGTAAGAAAGTGGGTAGAAATTTCCTAGCTTTCTACTAGTCCGTTTACTACTGTAAAACCAATCGCCAAATAGTCATAGTCGTACCAATTTCTTTATGCTCACTATCTTGACTTTCGTCGAGGTCGACGCCTATTAATGGAGGGAATCAGCAAAGAAAATCTTGAGACCTTTCCCAATAATCCATTCAACTTTTCAGATAAAAAAAGATAATCGGACGTGTTCTGCGGGGAAGGGCATTTCAAGAAGAACCAATCTTGATTGATTCTTCTTAAAGTGTTGGATTTCTGGGTGTTTGTGTATTGGTTGATTGCTAAGAGGTATGAGGGGAATGAAACTGGCAATTCTGATGATTTTTGGGGTGTTGACCGTGTCATCGGCGGCGGAGAAATGGTGGAAATCGGCGTTAAGCGATTCCGGACGACTCTTTTCTTCTCTGTCGGCGGTCAATCACGCGCGCGCTTCTTCTATTATCCTACAACTACACGGCAATGTTTATCCCAATGGGTATGCTATTCTTCTTCACTCTGCCCTTCCAGTCAGTATCTGTGATCTTTGGAATGCATCATTTCACATGTCTATCTCTGAACCAAAATTTATGGCTGCTAGAGAGAATGGATGCTAAAGAAAAATGATTGCCAGTAGATTGTTGCATATGGGAATAATTTCCCTACTTTGATACAGACTGGGGTTTATACTTTATGCTCGTCCGAGAAATTCTCAGTTCTTGTATAATACAGAAAGATTCTTTCAAGAGTTTACTTAATGAGGGGAACCAGAAGTAAAATTAAAAAAAGAAAAAAAAGGATTGATAGTATCTATATATATAGCACATGATTATACTTCATTTATTTTTCAGATTTCAGAATACATAGAAGACTATGGTTGCAAATATTGCATTTTTATCAAACATTTTCTGCATTCAATTGATTGGGGTTAAAATGTGTATTGCAGCTTTTATTTTGCTCAAGTCAATATAGGGCAGCCTCCAAAGCCCTATTTTCTTGATCCCGACACAGGCAGTGACCTTACATGGCTTCAGTGCGATGCTCCTTGTCTCCGTTGCACAAAGGTTAATTTTCTTATTACTTCTTTCTTATCTTATTTCTTGTATAAAATTTTTCATTCACTCTAAAGAGCTGATAGTTTGTATAGTATAATCCAGGAATCAGATAAAATGCTTTACACAGATTACAGAATGATTGATGAACATTTCTCTTAAAAGAAAAGATGCTTCTCTCAGCATGCTTTCTTAGTACTTAAATATCACCACCAAGTCATTTATTTTTTCTAATTGTCTAATTGCAGGCGCCTCACCCCCTTTACAAACCCAATAATAACCTTGTGGGTTGTAAGGATCCTCTCTGTGCCTCATTGCATTCAGGTGATCAGAAATGTGAAACTCTAGAACAATGTGATTATGACGTTCAGTATGCAGATGGGGGTTCATCCCTTGGTATCCTACTTAATGATGTCTTTTCCCTCAATCTCACCAATGGAGTTCAGATTGCTCCTCATCTAGCTCTTGGGTCAGTGTTTTTCATACTATTTGCTCTATTTTTCTTTAAAGCTAATCATTTTACTGTAAAAGTTAAAGCAGTTCCCAGCTAACTGCCTAACTGATCTCGCATCCTATGAAATGCATGTCAGTGTCCAGATTTTATAACATCTGCTGAACATTTTCTAGCATAATCTGCATTGTGAGTATTGGTAATCTGATACTATGAATATAAAACACCAAAGAAACCAGGAAAAAAGCTTGTATTGTTGCCTCAGGTTTGTGAACCATAAATTTTTTATGGCCTAGACACATTTATTTGCCGTTTCTCTTCCTAGACTGCTGTTTTCCTGTAATCCTAGACTCCTAGTTTTAGATAAAATCAAAAGTCTATATGGAATGTTGAAGTTTCTTATGTAGATTTAATCAATGAGTGTATGCTTTTTGTTGAACATAGGAAAATAGCCCTAGGGCTAAAGTATCAGGCTTAGCCGTATTTGTACCTTCTGTATATATAAATAAAAAATCTCTTGTACATATTTGAAATATAGAAAATGCAATCAAACCTTTCTACTGTAGCAATTTTACC
>CM008332.1:16524407-16538216 GCA_002525835.2 Ipomoea batatas
CCAATCCTCAGCGGAACGACATTGCACCCTTTTTACACTCATCATTTGTGCTCATCACTCTTAGCTCAAGCATGTAATTGAAGATCAACTTGGAAGGCAATTTACTTTTGGATTGTTAATACATTTGCTTAGATAATTTCTATTCTCTATCTTGATTTACATTTCAATTTGTTTTCCAATTGCAATTTCCAATCCTATTAGCTTTTAGATCCCATGTCTTTGTTTGAATTGTGCAATTCCATTATGATGAGTGGCTAGTTCTTAGAAGAGTTGGATGCTCCTAGCTAGGAATTATGCATGTGTGAATTGAATTGTCCAATTAGATAGGTGATTGCAAAATGTGTTTCAATTGCTCAAAGTGTGGATGATCTTTTGAAGTGATTTATGCTTAGTGCCGATCAGGATAAGTATAAAGCTTAAGAGAGTGATGGTAGTGAGAAATTGCACGTCCATGGGACTTGCTCATCCACATTCCCGCCCTAGGTCCGAAAGGACTGGTCCAGAAGGAGTGGTAGACAACATGTTTGATGACATGTCCCAACCGAATGAGGAAGTGGAGTCCAAGTGTGACGCCACTTGGTGATTGTGCTTTGACTTCCTTGAGTGAAGCATTGCTTGCATTCCATCTAGTCTACCCTAATGAACCGCATGCATAAAACCTAGTGAAAGTCTCCAACTCCTTGTTCTAATTGATTGTTTTACCTTTTTTTTTTTTTTGAAATAAACTCTATTCAATGTTTCGTTTCACTTCGGTTGATTCTTGCAACTCTTGGTGACAAACTTCCTTGAATGACATGCACTTGACTTGACTCCAATTTGCCATCCTTAGAGAACGACACTCAGGGATTCTAC
Organism: Ipomoea batatas; assembly: GCA_002525835.2. Taxonomy (NCBI): domain Eukaryota; kingdom Viridiplantae; phylum Streptophyta; class Magnoliopsida; order Solanales; family Convolvulaceae; genus Ipomoea; species Ipomoea batatas. The sequence goes on from CM008332.1 coordinate 16,525,260, forward strand.
CTCCGTTTACACCCTTCCATCTCACTACTAAAAACATCTTGTTAAAATGACGTCGTTGTTGGGGATGGAAAACAATGATTGAGTGAGTGTAATTTGACAATTGGGAAATCTATTGTTTAGAGTTCTAGAATTGTTTTTCTTTTGACTTGTTTTTCTTTTTCTTACTTTGATCATAATTCCAATTGGTTGCTTGATTAAGAAGTAAGCATACTTGTGCTTGTGATATTCTTTGGCTCGTTTGCAACCACCTTTAGTTGCAAGAAATTTGGTTGGTTAAGCTTTGTGCATAGAATTTTTGGTGAAATACATTCGAAGAGCTTGCCTATGAGTGCTAATATGTATCCCCATGGTTACCGACCCTACGAGGGAGATCCATGGAGACATCCTACAACCCATCCGTATACTCAATATCCCTAGCTACTCTCCCCCCTCCACATATGCATATACTATACCCCACCTCCATACCATTATCCGCCACCTCCTCATCACTACCCACCTCCTCCACCATGCTAGACCCATGGAGCATATTCGTATTCCACTTCTTACACGAATTGCTATTTTCCACCCCCATATCATATCCACCTCCACCCCAACATTATGAAAGACGTGATGCTACACCTTCATATGAGACACCACCTCGCACCACACATTACCCCAATCCAAATCCTTGTGAAGGATCATCTTGTGGTAACCTCCCATCGGCCAAATTGCTTGAGGAGATTGAGATCCTAAGAGAAAAAGTGCAAACATTCATAACAATGGCCAAGGAGGACACGACCAATCTTAAGGCCGAACATAAAAACGAGGTAAATAAATATCTTGTTATCTTACAGGTGGAAGACCTACAACCGTCGAAAGAACTTGAAACCAAAATGTTGTCTATGGTAGGGGAGATCACAGAGAAAATCTCATCAAGGGCTAACAACTCAATGATGGATGACCCCCCTGATGTTTGAGAAAATTTCAAGTCTTGTAGTTGAAAATAAAGAAGGGGTGAGTGTGGAAGAAGAAAATAGCAATGAAATGGTGGATGCTGTTGCGAGTGTCTTAGATGTCATCGATGTTGTTGCTTATGACACTGATGTTGAGGGAGAAAAGGGGTTGGAAAATGAGATCATGGGAATGGATAGTAAGATCATAGACGAGGAAGAAAAAAGAGTGAAATTGGTGGTAAGGGTGAAAATGAGGGAGTGATGAGAAGGTGTGATTTAGAAGTCCCTAAAGCGGTTATACTTGAAAATATGGGGAAGGATGGTATAAAAGAGAAGGAAATAGAAACGGTGGAGAAAATTGAAAAGAAAAATGTTGAGGGAGAAAAGGGGAATGATGAGTTGAATGTTCTAAATTGCATATTAAATAACAAGGAGGGTGTGGATGGAAGAGAAATAAAACCAAAAGAAAACATCAAAATCAAACTTGAAGGGATGGACACAAGAAACAAAACCATTTCTTAGAGAACGAAGTGTGATAAGTGACAAAGATAGCCGTGTTTGAGGGGTAATTTAGGATTAAAATATGCTATATTAGTTGTTTGTTAGGCCTAAAAACTTGCTAAGATAGGAAAATTTCATCGCATATAGGTCTAAGGACTAATTGTGTGTATTTTGATATAATTTGCACAAAGCTAAACTTTCGTAGGGCATTCCGACGACATCTCAGTAAAACAGGCGTAACCAGAGCTAGGAGTGTCCAAACGAGGCAAGGCAAGTTGCTATAGAACCGTATCGTCGAGGGCTACAACTTAGAAGAAGACAAAAAAGCCAAATTTTGGGTCCACACAGCCTTCACGCGTGAAGGACGCGTGGATGAGTTCTAGTAGGTCTCCACGCGTGCCTACACGCGGAGGCAAAAATAAAAAGGGCAAATGCGGGATTTTGCCCCTTGGAAGGCTACTTAAACCATTCCCCTACATTTTTTAGGGCAACACTTCACTTTTAGATCTAATTTCTCCCTTAGTTTCTCCCCTTTGGGGGAAACCGTTATTTTTCTTTCTTAGACTAGATTAATTTCCTATAGATTGAAGAAGAAAGATGACGAAGAAGATGTAGTAGATCAAGTGGCTCCTTAGGTATATTACTCTTGTTCTTTAAAGATTCTGACTTTAATTTATTGCTTTGGTTATTTTTCTTTGTTTGATCTTTGATTTGATAATGCTTGAGTAGATTAGTTGAGGGGGGGCCCCATGTTAGATCTTATGATTGATGCTTGAATTTTTTCATATGAATGTGAAAATGATAAAGTAGGGTTTAGTCTTGTGTGCTTGAAGTTCTTTGTGCTTTGCTTCTATTTCCGGCCGGGATAGATAGTAGACTCTAGGAAAGTAAGTGTGTGTGCGATAGCGGCCTCTCACGAGTCCAACTCATCCACACTCCCGCCCTCTATCCGAAAGGATGAGGCCTGGGAGGAGTGGTAGGCAAGGTGTTTGATAAAATGCCTCAACCGAATGAGGATTGAGAGTCTGAGTATGACGTCACTCGGTATTAATACTGTAACTCCCGAGTTCATTCCCGAAACTCATTTCCACAATCCCATAGAATAGTCAATCGTTTGGACTAGCTAAGTCACACCCCCCTTGTTCTTTTTAAATTGTTTAGCTTAAATTCACTTTTGCAAACCTCAATCTATGATCCAAATGTCCCTTAGTAATCCTTGCAACTCTTGTCTATTACCCTCCTAAATGCCAACACTAATTCACTCCAATTTGTCATCCTTAAGAGAGACGACACTCGAGGAGTCTTGACTGTTCGTTTTAACACATCCCATTCCACATTCACCTCACCGCAAAATACCACCCTTCAAAATGGCACCGGTTCCGGGGATGGTAAACGGTTTTGAATTGTGTTGACATTTTTGAAGTTAATTTTTAAGAGTTCTTGAATTGCTCCTTTTTGCTTATTTTGTTTTCTTATTTTTGGATATGCCTTATTCAGGTCTGTGTAATCCACACACATTCGCCAGGCGGGCGGCTTCGGAACCAAAACCACATTACCCAACTTGTTAGGATATTTTACCTCACATATATGTCCTACCGCTAACAAGGTTTCCACATCTTCCTTGACAAACTCTCTCCGGTCAGTTGAGAGATATCTTTTTTTTTTCTACACCACCGTGATATGATTCGGGTCGACTGCCAGCCTGTGTGAGATAATCGCTCGGTCGACTCCTGGCATATCTTCGAGTTCCCAAGCAAAAACAACTTGGTGGTTTTGTAGAACGTGCACTTTCTCGTTCCTGACTTCTTCAGTCAAGTCGACTCCAATCATCACCTGTCTTTCAGGGTACAGGGGGTCAACCTTTGCACAGTCGATCCACAATACATTGTGGACCATTGTCTTTTGATGGGCTATTTAAAACACTACCAAGCATATTTAAATGCATCACCAAACATATCTAAATGTACTAGCATATCAATGAAATTACCAAAAATACCACCGTATTTTTTTTTCATTTTATTGATTTTCAGTAGTTGATCTGAACTCATCCAATGTTCGTGATATGTCCGTACGTCTGCACTGGAAGAGTCATATGCACCAAAATCAGACTCGTTAACCTATTATGTATAGTACCTACTACAAATGTGAATACTGATCAAACAGAAAAAAAAGTAATATTGAAATTATTTTTTTTAAAATAATATTGTTTTGAACTATGGTCCAATTATATTGTGAACCTTGATCCACAATATAATTTGCAGGCAAACTTACTATTGTCTTTTGATGGGCTATTGAACTGAACAACCTTTGCACTGTCGATCCACAATACATTGTGGACCATGATCCACAATGCGTTGTGGACCATGATCCACAATGCGTTGTGGACCATGGTCACAAAACGATGTCGTTTCATTAAGTGGGAGAAATGGCGACCGTAATTCGTAACGAAACTCCGTAACTGATACTATAGTTCATCTCAAAAGATACAGCCTCACATTTGTTTTTATATTATCGAATGAAACTGTAGTTATATCGAATGTAACTGTAGTTTTATTGAAATGTAACTGTAGTGTATATAAATTGATACTGAATAACAGTTCCACATTCGTGTTTTTATATTATCGAATGAAACTGTAGTTATATCGAAATGTAACTGTAGTTGTGTTGAAATGTAACTGCAGTGTATATAAACTGATACTGAATAACAATTTCACATTTTTTGGTGTATATTGTCCAATGAAATTGTAGCCATATCGAAATGATATTGTATTTGTGTTGAAAGGAAACTGCAGTGTATTATAAAAGAAATTGTAGTTGTGTTGAAAGGAAACTGAATAACAGGTTCACATATTTGAGTGTATAATATCGAATGAAACTGCAGTTCTATCGAAAAGAAACTACCTGCAATTGTGTTGAAATGTAACTGTAGTTTTTTTTATATGAACTAAAAGTGAATGGTGCGGAACGGATGCCGTTTCAGCCGTCTGTTTTCATTAATCAAAACGACGTCGTTTTGATGCATGGTCGATAGTAAAATTTGCGACGTTTGCATGTCTACTAAATTAGATTAGATCATATTTAAAAAATAATATTATATCATACTACTCATTAATTACTAAAACCAATTCATATATATACACAAAGATATCTGTCTAGACAAGAGATTATAGCACATGTCTAATTATTGCTTGCTGTATTTGACCATTAATTATTTTTTCAATATAATCAAATGGCAATATCAATATGACATGGTGCAGCTCACAGCTGTAATTAATGAGATTCATAATTAATTGTTAATGTCCACCAATTATCTTAAACTGGCTAAGGACGTGATCGAGTTGTTTTTAAAATTAATTATATATTTTGTGTTAATTAAAAATTTAAATTAATAATGAGATTATACATGATGAGAAAGTTGAATACTTTTGAAGTAGGTAGGATCACATGAGAACAATGCTTCTAGTAAAAAAAAATGTGAAATACTAACGGGTGGATACCCAGCATAGGCATCCAATCAGTACTACCTAGCAATCAGTTGGGCATTGGACTCGACAGTCGACACTCAGGACGTGACCAACCGACTCCCTAACTAGCTAAATATTAAGTTATTACTCACTTATTTCCCATTTATCACCTATTAAGTCCCATTAATCACCCATTTATTATCACCATTATTATTACCTATAAAAGAGGCAAGAATGAAGAGCGGGGGGAGGGGGGAGTCCAAGGCTTCTTTACATGGTATTACATGTACAAAATACAATAAATAAAGCTCTTGTTTCGATCTATTTTTTACATTTCATTTTTCATTCAATCGGTTGTGTTGGCCTGCCGAGTGACTACCCCGAGATCACAAAACCAAAACAAACAATTGTCCATCTCAATTGATCAATAGTTTAAAAATAAAGATAATGGCCATGTTTGGTAAATGGATATTAGCTGATAGGTGTTAGCTGTTCGGATTTGAAAGTATGAGTAGTTGATAATATTAGCTGATTGTTGAAATTTGTTTGGTAAATTAGTTGTTAGCTTATAGTTGTTCAGTATAATTTCTTTTCTCAAAAAACTAATTGAAAAAGTTGCTTTGAGCAACTTCTTGAATTTTAGCATTTGAAGTTACAAAAAGCTAATTAACCAAACACTTATATTATTGATTTTTTAACCAAATCAAATAGCTAATAGTGATCAAATAAGCCAAAATTGGCTGATAGACTAACTATTTTACCAAGCATGGACAAAAAGAAAAGCCAAGCATCTTGTGCTTAGATGACACATCTGTGGCTCTCCTTGAGAGAAGGTCATAGGATCGAAACTCGGTTAATGGTGGGGTATTAACTCTTTAAACTACTCAAATGTCTTTATAGTGTTGTTTATTCAAGTGCACTTAAAGACAACACATCAATGACAATGGTTACATAAAACCGTCGTTGTTTAATCAAAAAATCGGTTTTAAAAAACTATTGTCTTCGAAGTGTTGTGTATTAAAAATGCGTTTAATAACAACACACCAACAACAATGTACGGCTAAATAAAACCGTTGTCTTTAAAAAAAAGTAAATGCGCAAAGACAACGGTTTTAAAATACCGTTGTCTTTGTAGTGTTGTGTATTCAAGTGCATTTAAAGACAACACACCAGCGACAACGGTTAAATCAAACCATTGTCTAAATAAAAAAAAACGGGTGCACAAAGATAACGGTTTTTTAAAATTGTTGTCTTTGAAGTGTTGTCTATTCAAATGTTCTTAAAGACAACACACAAACGACAACGGTTAAATAAAATTGTTGTGTTAAAAAGAAAAATCGCGCAAAGACAACGCTTGTCTTTGTAGTGTTGTGTATTCAAGTGGACTTAAAGATAACACACCAACGACAACAGTTACATAAAACTGTTGTCTTTTATTTAAAAAAATACACATAGACAATGATTTTTAAAAATCGTTGTCTTTGCGGTGTTGTCTTTTGACAAAATGCACAAAGACAACACACTAAAGACAACGGTTCGATAAAAACCGTTATTATTGATAAAAGTGTTGCGTCAAAGACAACGATTTTATCCAAAAGTGTTGTCTTTTACACAAAAGACAACACTTTTGTAAAAAACTGTTGTCTTTTTTGTGTTGTCTATGTGCATTTTTCTTGTAGTCTTTAAGGGGCAATTTCAAAGTTTTGCACCTTACAATAATAGATTAGCATTCATGAAACACTTTGACAATGGAGATTAGGAAATTAAACAAAGTATATATATAATGAGTCCAGTTTATCTTTTCTGCTGCCCAAATGACCAATAATTACATCTCACAAATATCAAGGTTGTTTAAGAAATTTAAGCACACAAAAAATTATATGAACTCGTATTGGAATTAGAAATATTATTGTTGACTAACAAACTTAATCATCAACAAATTATATTGACTAACATCGAAATTGGAATGATTATTCAATACTCAAGTAGAATTGGATTGAATTGTACTGAAATATATCATAATAATTAGTGAACTATTACATTTAACTAAATAATAACTTAGTAATAAAATTTAATTAAAAATTATTAATTGTACATTTTAATCTTTTAAAATTTTTATGGAATCTTTTAAATTAAATTTGACCAGGTTGGTGTAAATAGCCATAATCTTTCTATTCGTACCACCTATGTACCTCTTAAAATTTTCACCTTTTTATAGTTCTAAGATAATTTACACCCACTTTTCATTAAGAGTGGTGCAAATAACAACACCCTTCTAAAATTACCGGTTCAGAGTTTGTGGATTTAACTTTGATGCTCACGTTTTAGAATTTTGAAATGTATTTTAAAACTATTTTCTAAACTTTTGAATTACACTAATTTGCACCAATCATTATATCGTGGACCAAAGTCTACAGTGCACTGTGAAACGACGTCGTTTTGAATGTTAGTGGACGATGGACGTGAATGACTTCAGAGAATACACAGAATCCTTGTCTAGAATACACATAATGACTTGAGAGAATACATAGAATATTGACACAATTACACAGAAATCATCCTCCTAACATTCGAATACACAAGCCAAAGGCCTTGTGGTCAAGCGGCATGAAGTGATTCTCTCAAGTGGGAGGTCATGGGTTCGAGCCTCAGTGGGGGCAATGTTGACTTTGTTGGGCTTCAGTAGGTTGACAGATACTACATGTAACAGGGTCAATAGTATTAAAAAAAAACACCCGAATACACAAAACACGTCACAACCTATATATTTAAGTACCCCAACATGAATGCACCAAATACACAAACACATCACCCTATGTTTAAGTACCACTAACATGAAGAATATTGACACACAACTACACAGAAATCATCTTCCTAACATTCGAATACATGAAACATGTCACAACCTATGTTTAAGTAGCCATAACATGAATATACATAATCGTGACCGAAAACAAACCCATAACATGAATATACATAATCGTGACCGAAAACAAACCGTTAATTTACAAATACAAAGACCGATCGAAATGGGAATGATTTTCAAAAAAAAAAAAAAAAACAAACCGTTAATTAAAATGACAAAAACGACGTCGTTTTGATACGGGATGCATAATGCATTGTGCACCCTAGTCCACGATATAAATTGCAAATTTGCACGGTACATGTTTTTTATAGTCTCGCATTTGGGCACCAGTTCACGCCTGATATGACCCATACATATGATGTTAAACATTTAAAGAATATTTTAAATGTTGATTGCAGTTCCCAATTTTCCATTGAAGCATTGTTGGATTCAATTAATCTGGTACCTAGTTGAATGAAAACAAAGACACACAAGTCAATGGGCTCCTCTTGTCTTCGTCTTTATCCTAACTAGTACGACTTCATGTCAAGATCTAATAATTTTAGTCATGTTCTTTACATCAATTTTTACATTAAAAATACATGTCTGATCTGATCTACCTATAAACCATCTATCCATGCCTCTATGTTGTTCACAATCACCATCTTCAAAATTGATTCAGGTTTTGCCCTATTCTTAATCAAGCCGCCAAGATAAAAATACTACTTAATTAACCAATTAACGTTGGCAACAAACTCAACGGCACTGTAGAAGAATTTTTTTACTTTCGAGATAATATAAGTTTTTTTTTTAATATTATATATGCTACTTTATTTTATTCAATTTATTTTATAGTTTATTTACTTCCATATAAAAATATAAAATAGAGATAAATATTGATAAAATTAACATATATGTTCTATATTAGCTAAACGACTAAATTGTTAGTAAGATTATACATTTAATATTAATTTAAAAGGATTGATAGAATTAGTGTTCATATATGTATTTTTAGTTTAGATAATAAAGTGATTAAGACCCATTGTGTAATGTTGATTTGGCGATGGGTTTGTCTAATTAATTGTAAATATATTTTCATAATATATTATAAAGAAAATATTGATAAGTGTACTCTTAAAAAATATTAATTACTTCTATATTATATATATATGGAGTAGTTCCTTTAATTTTTTTTTTTTTGGTTTCCATCTTTAAAGTATCTTAACAAAGTGTCTAATGCTTGAAGATGGATGATCAAAAAAACACTCGATTCTAATTGCTTATCTATTTTAAATTTACGAAAGAATCAGCATATTTATTATTTTTTTCAAAACATGTATTTCCTATCTAAAATAAATACTATCAACTTTTTCAAAGAAAATTCTCATGTGCTCAACTTCTAGGAACTTTCTTCAACCACTATAATATTACCAAAAAAAAAAAAAAAGTAAAGAGGGAGAAGCTCTTTTATTTTATTCCAGGGATTTTAAATTGAAAATTGTTTTGTCGTTTTTTCAAGAAGAATTGGGAGGCTTCTCCTCCGAATTTCCTTATTTCGTTGCTTAGTTAATGCATTATTATTTCCCTTTCAAAAAAAAAAAAAAAGAGAAGAAGTATTGGGCTGTTTGGGAACTAGCGATGAATGTAGAGGCTCGGATGCAATTATGGAATACATCAAGGGGCCCCATGGAAAATATAGGTTTGGGAGGGATAACGTGGTTCGTCAGTTTTTTCCCCATATGAATAAGAATGGGCTGCGCCCGCCCTCCTTGCGAATTGCGATTAGCGAAGCTACTAGGTGACTCCCTACCTGGACCACCCACCCTATTTGATTCAATGATTCCTAATTTCCTATGCCATTACTTATGTCGTGTATGGACAGTTACTATAAAAACAAATCCCATGATAAATACGTTTCGATGTGAATAGAAAATGTATATATATCTACTGTACTAATAAGAGCCAAAGTAACCCAGTGGGGTAGCTCAAGTGGCAAGTGAGCTCTCTTTGTGGAGTGACGGAACTCGCAAGTGACGATTCCCCTTGGGCCAGCTCCCGTGCCTCCCGGAGTGAACGTTGGTGGACCCCGGGATAAATTAATATTATTAATAGAGATTACCTAATTTACCCTTACTTTTATGATTATCCGTTAAGTTTTCCGTTAAATATTCTCTTCTCCATTAATATTCCGTTAACTTTTAACTTAACCATTAATTTCTATAAGAAAGGTCTTAGATTCGAACCTCATCTCAATCAAATTTGACATAATTAAGTTTCTCACTCTATTTTACTCTTATTAAATTAAATAAATTAGTAGCTACAACAACAAATGATACATATGTATTTCTTTAATTTAGAATTATGTGTCTACAATACCTTTATTTGAAAAAATTATTCATTATCAAAAAATTAAATTAAATAAAAGAAATAATTTCATTAGTTATATTGTCTTTGTTTTCTCTCATGCAAAGATTCTTTACATTCAAATTTATCAATTGATATTCATTACATTGTCCATTATCTTATTTTTACAATATTTTGTAATTAAATATCAAAGTTATAGTACAAAATAATGTTATATATTTATTTATCAAGTATTTTATTAATACTATGAAAAGAAAATTTAAAATAATTTGAATCTAATTATATTAACTACTTGGGGATTGGTTGACAAAGAGAGTACTCAAATAATAACCCTGAAGCGGAATCACTCTATTTTACTCTTATTCAATTAAATAAATTAGTAGTTACACCAAAAAATGATACATATGTATTTCTTTAATACGATTAAAAAAATAAAAAATAATAGTTTGAAAACAACGAACCATATTAACTACTTGGTGGATTTGTTGACAATGAAAGTACTCAAATAACCCATTACCCCAGCAAATTGAAGCGAGAAACTACCTTTTAATATATTTAGAATACATAATATTTTAAATTTTCAAATTTTTATTAATTTATTTAATCTTTTTTTTTTAACTAGGGATATTTTTATCCATAACTCATTCAACAATAATGGTTGAAACAAATTAACCCCAAGCAGAACACCTAAAGGAAAGTCCATAGCTCCTATATCATAATCTCATTACATGACGTTGTCATCTATGCTACCAACAATAACCAAATTGCAAATAATACACTACCAACAAAAAGGAAGAGAACAAATAGTAAAGATGAAGACAATGACAAAGTTACTTAAAAGAGAATTAAGAACATTTAGAAAAATTCAAATTAAAAGTAGTATTTATTTAGACTATCATTTTTAGACTATCGATTTTACAAGGTTGCAAACATTTATTTTAGTAATAATTATAATGAATTTTCTATATTATCTTGGATTCATATAGTTTGAGTTAGATATTTAAATTAAAAAATTCGACATTCAATTACCCAGATATAAACTTCTCCTATATAATCTTGCATTGATATATACTTTCAAATATTTATTTAAATATAAACATTGAGCATTAACCCATTCGCGCAATGCGCGTATAAAACTAGTTTATATAATAAGTTGAGAAAGATATATGGACATATATTATATTATAATAGAATTAATAGTACTAAAAATATATTTATATAATTAATTATAATAAATTTTAAAAAAATTAATTATAATAATATTAATTTTATACTCCGTATTGTATTTATTGTAAAATACTTGTAAATTATTTTAAAATTTAATTTTGTGTTTGTTTTTTCTTTTTTATGTTTTTAATATCGTTGAATAATACTATTAAATGTAATAACTCATCATACTTACATTCTTATATACTTACAAATCCTTTCTAAATTTACATTTATCCTTTTTCATTGTTATGTATAAATAACTAAATAAATAAATAAATAAATAAATAAATATATATATATATATATATATATATATATATATATATCCAAACCATTGATCTGTAAGTTCTGATGGATGAGAAATCAAGTAAAAAATAAGTAGGGTCATTTTCATATATATTATAAAATTTTGGGAATTTTCAACCGTTAGATCTACTAGAACAATATAGAAACACACATATTTGATTAATTAAGACTTATAGGTAAATAAAAAAAAAAAAACCTCCAAATCTTTACATTTTATGACAATTATATTTAAACTTTTAAAATTTAGTAAAAACAAAAAACACAAAGCATGCAACAATTGTACCCAATTATGCAAATAAATTATACTAAAAACCTAAAATTTGAAAATTTAATATAAAATTTATATTTTTGTAACAATTATAATTTTCAATTACAAAATAAAACTAATCTAACCTGAATTTCTTGAGTTTGCCTACAATTTTTTTTATATTTAAATTACAATATAAAATTACTTTTAAAAAATATAATGCATGAAAATATCTATTTAATGCAAGTAAAAATTCAATATTAAAAATTTCATAAACAAATTGCAATATAAAAGCATGTTCAAATATTATACACTAATTAATGAATAAATAAAAAAATTGAATGTTTTGTCAAGTTATATATTATAATTAGGTATAATTACCCTAAAATACAAAAAATTATGATTTTCATTAAAATTTAAAATTTTATATATAATTATCACAAGACATAAATATTTAATTTTTTAATCAATAAGCTATTAATGAATTATGTGCATGCCATGCACGACATGACCCCACCGCTACCATAGCGATTGTCACGCTTAAGCATGAAAATGAAAGCATTGATGTAGGAATTTTCGATTGGTCAAATGAATTAAAATATGAAAAAAAAAAAAAAACCAAAAAAAACAGCATGAAAGCAACCGCCACTGTTTTCATACGGCAGCATGTCTGTCTGCACATTGTATCATCCCATGGATTTCACTTTTTTAATATTACAAAAATTGTTACAACATTAAATAGTAAAAATGTTACTCCGTAATTATTATAAATATTGAAATTGTTTTCGAGTCTTCGATATCAATCAATACTAAGGGGGTGTATTAAATCATGACTTTTGTAGATTTTTAAAAACTTTTAAAATAATAGATTTTAATAAACTTTTATTGACTTTCATTGAATCGTTCAAAACTTTTTAAAACTTTGTAAAAGTCTATAAAAGTATGTATAAAAAACTTGCATAAGCTTTTATCAACTTTTTTATTTTAAAAAGTCTACAAAAGTCATTAAAATTCTAAATTGAATACATCCTTACAAACTTTAATAAGCAATTCATAACAATATTAAACACTAAAATTTATAGTTATAGA
>CM008332.1:16563063-16594905 GCA_002525835.2 Ipomoea batatas
TATATATATATATTAAACCTAAGTTAATATATTGTGTTAATAAACACACGTACAGCGTAGGGAAAGGAAAAAAAAAATAAAATAAATCAATAAAAATAAAAAACCTAATTGTTTCTCTTCCTGATCAATAGCCGTAAAAAAAAATTCCCTTCTCTCCCTCCATCATCAGCCGACACTCTCTCATCCTTTTCCAATTTCGGCTTCAACAAAGAAAAATTGAAACGTCACTTTCGATTTCTTCCCTTTAGTGGCATCTATTTAACGTGAAATTGAGATGGATCAAGCGTAGGGATTCAAGAGTTTGTGTTGATTTTGAAACTCAGGTAAGATTTATGTTCATCTAAATCCTTTTACCCTATAAGAAACGAAAATCTTTTTCCTAAGTGCTTATGTGAAAATTTTTTGCCTCAAAAATTTATTTTGTTATTTTTGAATAATTGCTATGTGATTCATAATTTTCATGAATATTATGTTCTATATGAAAATTGTTTGGTGATACCTTGATATTGATTATATGAATTTTATGTTCGTATATGTATTATATCAAAAGTTGAGAATTGGGTTCGTTGCAAATGTAAATAATTCCTACGTATGTGCAGGATAGGTGTATTAATGTGGTATATTATACTATATATTTTTAGTATAATTATTTGACAATTGCGTATAATATATTAGTAGGCAGTATATCATTTAAAAGGTATAATATTATTTAGTACAATAATTAGGCTTAAATCATGTGCCTATGGTATTTGGTGATTTATATTTCATTTGAGCCATGACAAAAATCTACAAGGTTATATAGATAAAGGTGTAAAGTTTGATGAGCTACTTGGGTGCAATGACTTTGATATAATAAGATGTAAATTTGAAAGATTAAAGATATATATATATATATATATATATATATATTCTGTCATGGGGATAGTGCCATTTGATTTTTTACCTTGAGGAGTGAGCAGTATGTAAAGGCTGACTTACTAGGGGGTTTCTTGAAAGCTGACTCACTAGGGAGCCGAGAAAACTCCCTGTTTATAAGCATTTATTTTTGAGAACTTGAAAATCATTCATTTGGTACCCATTTCTCCTTGACGATATGTATATATCAAGTGTTGATGTTTTGAGATTCTGAAATGTATTGTTGTAAGAATCTCTCTTCGAAAGAGGATAAATGGATAATTGAGAGGTTGGAATTCTCTCTTTGGTTATTATTTTATGAACTTGGAAGTGATTCTTTTGATTTGGAAATTGTAAGTGGTTACTCAAGGATTTAAAATATCTCTTTGGTGAATATATTATGATTTAAAGAAATTTGAGTATTGATGGTATTATGAAATGTCCTGAGGAATTGATTATATGAAAATGTTGAGATACAGGTTATATGGAAAATATTGAGAAAAGACTGGTTGAATTTGGATTATGGATAGACAATGCCTTGATCTCCTAGGAATTTTGTGGGTATATTTATATATACTTTAATGTGTGATTTCCTCAAGTTACATTTTAATTGGTTGAAATTTATTGATATTGACGAGAATAAAATTTCATAAGGGGTTATTGAATATGTTAATTACATGCTCCTATTTGTTATGTGCTATTTGCAAAACGTTTTACGGGGTGGAGTAAGTCTTACCAGCCGTCGTGCTGACTTTGTTTCCCCTTAGTTAATTTTGCAGGTGATGATTGCATGATTTGGAGCATGAGAGCGAGATTAGTACTTGGAGTTTTATTTTATTAGATTATCTAGAGCTTGTATTTAAAAGAAATGTATTTAGTTCATTGTACTAGTATAAATTATTGGTTATTTTTAGTAGTTGTTTTAGCATGTGCGTTTAGATATAAGTTGTATCTAAACGTGGCGGTAGCATCCCTATTTTCTGTAGTTTTGGTTTTGGGCTTCCGCAATTATAAAAAATATTTTTAATTCAATAAATCCCTTTTTAATAAAATATTTTAGTTTGAAAAATGGGGGTGTTACATTAATTTTCTTTTAGTTAAATTTATTTGTTTTATAAACTTATAATTTATTTCGTCTACATGCTTAATCATTGAATTGCTATAAATAGGCATTTAATTCTTTTATTTGACAACTACATTTTTTTATACTCTTATTTTATTTTGTAAAAAAAAAACATCGTTGTTTTACGTTTGATTGTTTATCATTTTTAAACACTAGTGTTAATTGTGAATTTGTGGTATGTTGTTGGGCGTCGGTCGGGTTGGCCGAGTTCAGCCCCTACTCGATTCGAGACGTGGCGATGTGGCTTACCATAGAGGAATGTGGTAAAATGATTAATGTCCACATACTTATCACCGATTGGTTTTAAGTAGGATATGACAACCAGATAGTCAAATAAATTTGTGGTTAAGCGTGCTTGAGTTACAGCAGTCACATGATGAGAAGTAAGCATAGTGTAGTGCTGAGATCCATCAATTGGTATCAGAGCCGAGGTCACAAGTTTGAATCGATGGCGAGGCGATAGCCAAGTCCAGTCCCGAATGGGATGTGGGCATAGGTCACGCCAAATCCAGTACCGAGAGGGGATTAGTGCGCCCGGAGGCTAAGGACCAAGTCAGGCATGCTGCTAGGCTTTGTGATCAAAGGTTGTGGCAGGTGCTGGGAGGGGGATTGTTGGGCGTCGTCCAAGTTGGCTGAATTCAATTCCTACTCGATTCGAGACGTGACGCTTTGGCTTATCATGGGGACTAAGTCAGACATGATGTTGGGCTTTGTGATCAAATGTTGCGGCAAGTGCTGGGAGAGAGATTGTTGGGTGCCAGTCAGGTTGACCGAGTTCAGCCCCTACTCGATTCGAGATGTGGCATTGTGTCTTACCATGGAGGAATGTGGTTAATAAATGGTTAATGTCCACCTACTTATCACCAATTGGTTTTAAGTATGATATGACAACCAGATAACCAAAGAACTCTATGGTTAAACGTGTTTGACTTACAACAGTTACATGATGGGTGACCCACTGAGAAGTAAGCATAATGCAACGCTGAAATCCATAATGTGAATTGGGGACTTATGGTCTTTGGGTTTGTGGTTTATGGAGATTTGGATTTTAAAGACTTAGGAACTTGAATTAGTGTTCACGCTTACATTATGTTTTTTGAATTGAGTTTTTGATGAAGATTTGAATTGATTAAATGATGTTGAAGTTGCCAACTACTTTGTAGTGTGATGGCCGTTTTGTTACCATTCCAAATGGGTGGTCATAGGATCGAACTCCGGTGGTGGGACATTGAGTATTTAGGCTGAAGTGATTGAGAAAGTATAGAGTAGATACTACCTAGTAAAGAATCATGAGTGTTTCAAAAAAAATGATGTTGAAAGTCCGAACCGAACACGATAGAGCTAGCTCAAAACTAAGCAGGATGGCCCGATTAACATCTCTAATTATGTTATCCACAACCATAATATACTCTCACTTTCAAAAATAGGTCTTATTGCTATTTCATCACGCATCATTGCAATTCAAACTTGCTTTTGAAAAATGGTTCCACTCTCATATCACATAATAAAAAATATTTTCTTTAGCTTCAAAAAAATATTTTCTTTAATTAATAAAAATAACAAAAATAAAATATTAAATTACGTAACCTTATTTTAAAAAAATAAATTTTAAACAAAATATAAATTTTAAAATAATTAAAATAATTTTATAATTGAATAAATTTATTTTAAATTTATATAATATAAATATTGATACATTCACCTATTAAAGAGTTCTACTACGTGGACTCTCCATTTCTACTCCTTCATTTTTACTCTTTTATGTGACAAGAGATGATAAGTTATATTCATCTTGTGGGTTTCAACGAAAATGTCAAAATCAAAATTTTGAGCGTGAGAGTAAATTACGGAATAGAACTTATGAATTCAAATATTATTTCTCCTATTAAAAGAATAGTAGCTCTCGTGATAAGATATTTGCAATCTTTCGAATTTTGAAAGATTGCAAATGTCAAACCATTAAAAAAAATAGTTAAATTTCTTTAAGTGGCATATGCCACATAGGATTGAAATCTCATTCATTATATGGAATGGGATAGCCAAGAGTGAATTTTTGAAGAGTTTTTTTTCAGATGTAAAAATTAGGAGTTGGCTTACGAATAGTTGGGGATTGGGTTTTTTTTTTTCCAAAACTTTTTCACCTACGAGTGGTTTTTTTTTTTTTTTTTTTAATAGGGGGAGTGGGGGAATGGGGAAGGAAAGCAGGCGTGCGAGGCCACAATACACCTGCGCCCAGTGGGTGCATTTCGATACTGCATCCTCTAGGCGCTTTAGAGTGACCATCTCAATCGATCACTTGTTATCATATCTTACTTAAAATCAATTGGTAATAAGTAGATGGACATTAATCACTTAACCACATCCTTTTATAGTAACTCATAGCGCTACGTCTCGAATCGAAAAACGGCTATTAATTTAAATTTTGACATCTTTAATTTGTAGGTGGACATTATCAATTCCCATCTATATTTGTTGGTCGACACTATCAATTAAATTAAATTTTGACATCTTTAATTTAAATATAAATAGTAATAATTACAAATATAATTTTTAGAATGATAACAAATAAAGATATAATTATAATATGATACTTGTAAATTGGTGAGTCCACATAAAATTTGAAAAATTTCAAACTATTTTGAAGAATGGTTTTTGAGATTGAGTGAGATAGTGGATGATAAGTCTACAAAAAAAATTGGAGAGAAAACTGTAATTGTTGAGGTTGCTCTCAGAGTAACCCCAATATTGAGGAAAATATGGAAAAAAGTGATATTAACATTCCCACTGAAAGCGCACGGATTTTTTTCTCATTATTGGTTCCACAATAAACTTCAACTCTGCTAAAAAAAACTTTTAAAAAAAAAAAAAAAAACTCTCCTATTTTCTCTTTCCTCTCCACCTCACATTCTCTCCCTTCCAAATAAGAAAAAAATAATAATAAAAAGCTACCGTTAGAGATGCTCTTAAAACATTGCCAATCATGTTTTTATTGAATGTTTAGCTTATATAGAGATGAGAAGGAGAGGGCAATTTATATCGTTGTGCACCCTATACCAAAATGTTAGGAGATGAGTTCTGTGTATTCTAGACAATCGTTCTGTGCATTATAGACAATCATTATGTATATACTAGGCAACCGTTTTGTGTATTCATGTTATAACACACGTTGTGATGTGTTTGTGCATTCGAATGTTTAGGAGGATGAGTTCTGTGTATTTTGTGTCAATATTTATGTATTCTAGGCAATCGTTATGTGTATTCATGTTATTAACACAAGTTGTGATGTGTTTGTGCATTCGAATGTTATTAGGATGAGTTCTGTGTATTGTGTCAAATATTCTGTGTATTCTAGGCAAACGTTCTGTGTATTCATGTTAGTAACATTCGAATGTTAAGAGGATGAGCTCTGTGTATTTTGTGTCAATATTTTGTGTATTCTAGGCAAACGTTCTGTGTATTCTAGGCAATCATTCTGTGTATTCATGTTAGTAACATTCGAATGTTAGAAGGATGAGTTCTGTGTATTTTGTGTCAATATTCTGTGTATTCTAGGCAACCGTTCTGTGTATTCATGTTAGTAACATAGGTTGTGATGTGTTTTTGCATTCGAATGTTAGGATACACAGACTATAAGCTCAAGTATTATCTCTTATGTTCCATGTTTTTCAAATTTCACAATGTTGTTTAAATATTTATCTTTTGTCGTGTGTGTTTTTGTGATCTGATGAACTCGTGTGTGTTTTTTGTTCTTGCGTCTTCGTCACTATTTTTGTTGTTGTTCAAATTACATTTATATTTTAATTTTTTTTTAAAAAAAACCCTGTAAAATCCGTAAAAATACGCGCAACTCGTTTCGGACCAGGGTCCACGGTGTAACGTTCCGAAGGAGAGTGGCATAGCACAGGAGAGATAGTGAGAGAAAAAAATGATCTCTATGCTAATTTGAATTTTTAAAAACTTTTTTACAATGGTAAAAAATTAGACTGTGGCTTCAACGTAACACATTACACATGCATGAGTAAACATTGACAAATTATTTTCCTTTGCCTTTTCTCCAAGTTGACCCACAAAATTCTCATGAAGCCCAACAGATAGGGATGTTCTCAAAGCAAGTTCAATGGATGCGTTTTTGGCATGAGTTTTTTGTGGGCTACCTAAGATAGAGGGATAGGATAAAAAAAAAAAACAAATAGCCAGTATTCCCTGACGCCCACTAGGCCCACGAGTTGCTCTCATTTTTTTTTTTTATGACTAATCCCAACTTAGATTATTGTTTCTCTAACCTCTCTCTTAACCAACTGTCCAAATTTTTTGTCAAAATGTTTTTCCTTTTTGTTGCTAAGTGGGTGAGAAGGGGGTGAGCTAAGAGGGTGAAAAGACAAAAAAAAAAATAAAAAATTGCAGTACACATGCACGTTGGATACTCTTAGTTTGGGTGTTAGCGAACAGAGCTCTCGATAAATTACTCGTGTTCGTGTTTGGTAAGCATTCGTTTATTAAGGTAAACGAACATTAACAAACAAAATTTAGAGCTCGGTTACTAAACGAACAGAGTCTGAACAGTGGTGAACATGTTCGCGAATCGCGAACGTTAACAAATACTAATAAACGCTTAACAAACAAACACGAACAGAATTTTCAAAAACCTTAACAAATGAACACGAACACTCCAAAATCCTTAACAAACAAACACGAACAACCTCCGTTCATTTATGTTCGGTTCGTTAACAGTCTTACTCTTAGTGCGCGAGACGCACAATAGCGCTCTCTCTCAATTAATTTTATTGTGTTCAAAATTTTATCATATTCAATTTGAAATATCATCTATCTCATATAAAAAAGTTGAATTTGTCAGAATATTAACAAATTTAAGATGTGTTTGAAAATTTTGAACTATATGAATAATAATTTTGAAAGCGTGAATAAATTTGTTACTTCAACATATACATATATGATATATGGAGTATAAAATTATCAGTATATTGAAAATTAGTATTATTTTTGTTAGTCGGTACAGAACAAAAATAGGATTAGAACAAAAAAAAGTTTGACATATTCGGATATTCCAATTTGAATGTACATCCGCCATTAATGACTTTAACATCTATATATCAGCTTTGACAAAACACTTCTGAAAAGTCAGACTGCGGCAATTGGGTCGACTTGTCCAAGACGCCATTGCATTAAATATTAAGAATGTCAGTTCATTCATGTAATTAAAAGGGCACTTCAGTACCTCACAATTGTATCCCTTCACTTATTATTTCGGCTAAAGGTTCAAATAGACTCATGTACTAATACTGATTGTTCATTCAGCACCATAAACTAAAATATGTTACATCTAAGTCATTATACTCCTAATTATTTTCCATCTAGTATTTTTAGTCCATTTCTAACAAGTAACCCATATAATTTGTTGACATGAAAAAATAAAATAATAAAAAATGATTACATGTTATTTATATGAATGTTTTGGATGATTTTGCCCTATTTCATTAATGAAGAAAATGATTTCTTGCAATGAAATAGGGTAGAAATTAAAGTTGTTATATAATGTTTTAATTACAGTGTATTGCACGACTGTGTATGTATAGTGAATATTCAAAGTTGTTCGGCAATGAAATTCCATGAAAATCGATACATTAAAATTAAATATAATAACTTAAGATATTATATTGGGTAAATTTTATTACTTTTTAAAAAATAATTTAATTTTTATATATCAATTTTCATGGAATCTCATTGTCAAACGACACTGAATACCCCGCTATACATATATAGTATACTGTAGTTGAAACTTTATATAGCAACTTTGATTTCTGCCTTATTTCTTTTCAAGAAATCATCCAAAAATACAATATCTTAAGTTATTCAATTATCCAAAAATCCAAAAATATTAATTTATTTTTAAAATAAAATAAAATTTACCCAATACAATATATCTTACGTTATTATAAAAATAATTTAATTTTCATATATCGATTTCCATGAAATCTCATTGCCGAACGATAGTGAATATCCTGCTATACATACACTCATGTAGTTAAAACTTTATATAACAATTTTGATTTCTACCCTATTTCATTGCAAGAAATTATTTTTTTCATTAATGAAATATGGTAGAAATCATCCAAAACATCCATATAAATAACATGTCATCATTTTTTCTAATTTTATTTTTCCATTTCATCAAATTAGATGAGTTACTTGTTAGAAATAGACTAAAAATGCTAGATGAAAAATAATTAGGAGTATAATGACTTAGATGGACCATATTTTAGTTCATGGTGCTAGATGAACAATCAATGATAGTACATGGACCTATTTGACCCTTTTGCCTATTATTTTTCATCCTATTCTCATCTCCATTCATTGTTATATTATAGATCACGCATTGTAAATCCATGTTCAAAATAATATTTAAATTATGTGTTTGTAATTAACATATTATATACTTAATTAATAAATTATGTAATTGCTACAATTAATATATTATGTATATGCATTTAATCTATTATATATTTGTAATTAACATATTGTGTACACTAAATTTATTTATAAGTGCATAATTTATTAACTAAAGGTAAATGATATGTTAACTACATGCAAATAATCAAAGGTAAAAACTTGTGTGAGACCGTTCCACGGGTCTCAATCCGTGAGATGGGTCAGGTTTTTGATTGATGAGGTCACTCATTAATCAAAGATTTGACATATTAATCAAAGATTCGACCCGTCTCACACAAGTGTTACCCATAATCTTAATATCATTTTGAATCATGAACCACATAATACAAAGTGAACTATGATCCATAATATAATTTGCTCATCCATTCTCCCCATTTCTTCTCATCTTGTGGGGCAAAATCTTTCTCCAATCATTATTGTGTAGACCATACTGTCAAATAATGTACATTCAGTATACAAATATAATGTAGTTTTCGTATATTAAAAATGTACATTGTATTCAGGAAAATACATTATTAAAATACTAAAAATACATTATATTGTATAATGTAGATTCAATACATAAATTATGTATTTTTATTATATTTAAAATGTACTTTTTATTATGATCTACAAGCCACCTTTCACAACACCTATAATTTTTCTTTTATTTTCTTTCCAATTCTACTCATCTTTTTCTCCTCATCTTGTAGGCTCAATTTTCTACATCATTTATTACTTTATTCATTTTACTATAATTATATATAATTTCAAATTGTCAAGACCCTGTAGTCTAGTGGCACCCGGTTGTACTCTCATATAAAAGAGATCATTCGAGCCTCAGTGAAGGCGATATTGATTCTTTGTGCTTCAGTAGGTTGAGAAAATAGTTATGAATATATACTGCAAGTAATACTCAAGAGTGTTATACTTCTAACCCAAACACTAGTTATTTTATTATTTTTATACGAAGTAACTTATTTATTATTTTTCTTTTTTATTTTTTTATGTCAAAAATCTATTAAATATAATAATTTGTATATTGTGTTTATTATAATTATTATTATTTTAGAAAAAAAATTAAATAGATCCTTTAATTATATGAACGACAATAATTATAATGCTAAATAGAAAAAAAAAATCAACTTACAGACCTTAATGTGGCCCATTAATCGGTAACTCCACCTATTATACCAATTAAATGTGACCTATCAATCGTTATATCGTGGACCTTGGTCCAAAACGACGTCGTTTCGATGTTAGTGGACGCGGATGCGAATGACTCCAGAGAATTCATTATCTATAATACACATAATCATTATCTAGAATACACAGAACGTTTACCTAGAATACACAGAATGTTTGCCCAGAATACACAGAATATTGACACAAAATACACATAATTCATCCTCCTAACATTTGAATGCACAAACACATCACAACCTGTGTTAATAACATGAATACATAGAATATTGACACAAAATACACATAACTCATCTTCCTAAACATTCGAATGCACAAACACATCACAACATGTGTTACTAACATGAATACATGCACAGAACGGTTGCATAGAATACACAGAATGATTGTCTGGAATACACAGAACGATTACCTAGAATACACAGAATATTAACATAAATACAGAGACCGGCCGAACGAGGAACGTAATTTCCAAAAAAACGGACAGTTAGTTTACAATGCTAAAAACGACGTCGTTTACGTACGTGGGGCACATTGCTATGTGCACCGTGGTCAACGGTATAATTTGTTGTGACCTATAATCCTATTTGGCTCTAACATAAACTTAATATTGTATTTTTTAAATACAATATTCCTTGTGTTAAAAAAAACCAAAAAAAAAAAAAACCAAATGGCAACAAAAAAATTATTAAAAATGAAAATCATAATTCTAATTTCCCTTTTGATTTCTAATTTTCCTATCAACTCTCTTATTTTCCCAATGAACGCTTTAAAGACACTTTGTTGTTGTGAGCATAAATATAATATAAACATAAATGTATAGTCCAACTATCAGCTTAGACTTTTAGTTTGATTTTTCTTTGAATGGAGCACATGATTCAATTGTTGTGGCATTAATTTTTTTTCTTTGAAAATCAACACAACAAATAACTATATTAATGAATAAGGTGTTGAACACATAAACAGGGATCAAAATTTCAAACTGAAAAATTACTACCGGGACCCACCACCTCACCATTCACCATAATATTGTAGTTTACTATGGTAACACACGACATGATCAACTCCACCCATTCCGGATCAATGTCTAAACTATCTATCATCCATTTTAGAAAAACCCACTTCATCTTATCATAAGCTTTAGCCATATCCAATTTTAATGCTGCATATCCAATCTTTCCCAATTGTTTCCATCGAAGATAATGGCGGCCTAGCTCTGCAGCCACCAAATTATTATCATTAATAAACCTATTAGGAATGAAGGCACTTTGCGAAAATGAAATAACCTTACTTAAGAGATTCTTCACCTAGTTAGCTATAGCATCTTAGCCATTATCTTATAAATGACATTACACAAGGCTATGGGTCGATGAATGATTGTTTTTTCCAATAACATATTACAACAGGAATAGAGACCTATAAGAGAAGGAGTAAAGAGCTACCCTATTCTATAGGATGTATGTGGTTATTGACTAGACTAGAACCACATGAATGGAGAGCATACATTATAACAAAATAATAACAATAATAATAATAATATGACTAACACACCCCCTCAAGCGCAAGGTTGATAAGCAACAACATTAAGCTTGTCATGAAGAGCCTAGAAACGTGGCTCGGCCAGCGGTTTGGTGAAGTATCCGCAAGCTAATCACGTGTAGAAACGAAGTTAACCACGAATTCACCGGATGCGACCTTGTCCCGAACAAAATGAAAGTCGATCTCGACATGCTTGGTCCGAGCATGAAACACTGGATTTGCAGCTAGATACGTGGCACCGAGATTATCACACCACAGTTGCGCTGGTTTCCCAGAATGTAGACCAAGTTCCCGTAACAAGGAGATGACCCAGGTTAACTCGGCTGAGATGTCAACTAACCCTTTATACTAAGCTTCTGTTGACGAACGAGCAACGGTGCGCTATTTTTGTGAGACCCACGATATAAGTGGTGAGTATAATGATGAGTGAAAATATGGGTATGAATTGTCGTTCTGCTGAGGATTGGGGCTATGGCACGTAATTGTATGAATTAAGAATACTAGGCACTAGAGTACGTGAATCAACTAGAATCCAAGCAACTAAAACTGAATGATGTAAATTAAAAGGAAGCAATTGATTAAGTAGCAATTGATTAGGGGGATTGTAACCTTGATGTTCTAACAATTCTCAGAATTAGGGAAGGAACAATTAACCTAGGGATTTATGGGCAATGCATATAAGAATTCAATTCAGCTACTTTCGTAATCAATACACAGAATTAGGCTATAATTGCCCCACTGTCATGATGCATCAATCATAACCTTAAGCACCTAAGCATTGTAAGCCCCCAAGATTACCCATATTCTCATAGTAGGAAAATTAGGTTGAAATTGGTAAGGCTCGAGGTCTCTATCCAACTTTCGTTGTAATGAATCCCTCTCCTAGACTAGCAATTAATTGTGGCCATCAATCAATAACAAGTAGAAAGAAAATCCCCAAATCAACATAAACCCTAGGTAAAAGATTCAATCCCTTTATGCAATAATCACAAATCGAACATCAAGATTAACAATGGACCCCTAATCCAAACCCATAAGCGAATTACTCACGCATGATGGAAGTAAACACAGCAAGGCAAGAATTAAAGATGGAAAACATAGTTACAAGATTAAAGAATAAAAAGGGAAAACTTTACTAACGATTCTTGAGAGTAATTCCAATCCAAACGATGATTCCAAGCTCGAAACCGAATTCAATGATGTAAATCTGCTGTATTCTATGCTATGGAAAACTCTAAAGAAGAGAAAAATTGCAATAAACTAAACTAGGGCTCGGAATACCCGAAATACAGAAAAAGCGCGCAATAAATACTGGACAGCAGCCGGGTCACGGCCGCCATCACGGCCGGGATCGGGGTCGTTATGCGACGTGGCCAGCTACTGTCCGCGGTGAAGGTCACGGCCGTGAGGCAGCCTCCTGGTCCTCTTCTGACTCCTTTCGTGCTCCGTTGCTCCTTTCCGTCCCGGGGTGAATTTCTTATGTCTCGAAAACTAGTTCGGGATGACCAAAAATCCTTCCTTTGCTCCTCAATTTTAAATAAACTAAGATTGATCAAATGTAACACACAAACGAGCCTTAAATGTATCAAGTTAAAGGAAATAAGCAATAGAATTACTGAATCGTGGGGCAAATGAAGGTATAAAATCATGTGTATCAATAAGATTGTCATCGAAGAACACTGCATAACCACTCATGGATTTTCTATCAACCGGACAGCCAGCCCAGTCGGAATCTGAGTAAGCGTGAAGATCTGTAGATACGGAGGTAGTTACCCGGTGCCCATAATCCTAAGTGCCTTTAACATAGCGGAGTACCCGCTTCAGTAGACCCAAGTGATCAGCCGTGGGATAATGCATAAACTGACATAGGCGGTTAACTGTGAATGAAAGATCCGCCCGCGTGATTGTCAGATATTGTAAAGCCCCAACAATTCGGCGATACTGTGTCGGATTATCAAACGGTTCAAGAGACTGAGTAGCTGGCTGAGTAACCGCGTCTGGTGTCGCTAGAGCCTAATAGTCGGACATCCCTGCTCGAGCCAAAATATCTTTCATGTACCATCGCTAGGAGAGTAACTTACCGCTAGTGTCAGAAAGCACCTCAATGCCTAAAAAAGAAGCTCGGTGTGCCTAAATCCTGAATTTTGAACGTACTGGAGAGACGCTGAAGGAGCATGTCGATCAGGCGTGCATCATTTCCCATCATAATGATATCATCGACGTAGACTAGAAGATAGATTCTAGAGGTGGTAGTGGTATAGTAAAAGAAAGAAACATCGGTTTTTGAAGTTGTAAAACCTGGATCCCGTCAAATACTCCTGCAACCGATGAAACTAGGCACGCGAAGCTTGCTTGAGACATATAGCGACCGCTGGAGCTGGCAAACATGGCCTGGATGTGTCAGATCTTCATAACCTGGCGGTTGCTTCATATACGCTGTTTCAGCCAAGCGACCATTTAGGAAAGCGTTGTGCACATCTAGCTAACGTAGAGCCTAGTTGTTTGAGACTGCCAGTGAGAAGAGTAGTCAAACTGTAGTTGGCTTGACTAACGGGCTAAACGTGTTGAAGAAATCTTCACCTGATACCTAATTGAACCCCTTTGCGATGAGTCGCGTTTTGTACCGCTCAACTGAGCCATCGGCTTTGCGCTTAGTCCGGTAAACCCATTTACAGCCTATAATATTCATATTTGGAGTGGCCGGTATTAATTTCCAAGTGTTATTATGTAATAAAGCATTGAATTCTTGATCCATGGCATCCCGCCAATGCGGGTGACCAACAACTTGTGAGTAACACGTCGGGTCAACAATTGTATTGAGAGTATAGAACTGCTCTCCCGTGCCCTTAGTCTTCCGTCTTGTGCGCATAACATGACCCTTTTGCTGAACTTGACTACTTGTGGCTTGTGTATCAGTCATTGTAGTCGAAGCTTGTATGGCCAACCGGGCCGGCTTTTGAGCAAGAGGTATAGTCACATCATTCGGTGTAGGGTGAGTGTGTGAGATTATAGGGCCGAAACCCCATGGTGGCGTGGTAGGATCTTAACTCGTGCCAACCTGTAAAGATAGATTCTGCAAATCTAACGTGACGACAGATAAAGATATTACCCGTGTTTAGGTCCATGCAGCGATATCCCCTATAGGAGACTGGGTAACCTAGGAAGACACAAGGGGTGGACCCGTACTCTATTTTATGTTTGTTATATGGTCGGAGATATGGGTAACATTGACACTCGAAGACACGGAAGAATGTGTATGGCGGTTGTGTTTAGTATAGGCGTAAATGGGAACTTTGGAAGTGAATGGCAGAAGATGGTAGAGAGTTAATTAAATATGTAGCTGTTTCAAAAGTATAGTCCTAATATTTTTGAAGGGTTGAACATTCAGTTAGAAGGGCTAAGCCGGTTTCAACGATGTGTCGATTACGGCGTTCTACTCTACCATTTTGTTCGTGTGTATACGCACATGATTGTCTATGAATTATACCGGATGGATTCAAAAACAGTATGGAGGCGTCGGTATTCACCCCCTAAATTGAACTGTATGGCTTTGATAGAACGCGAAAATCGTCGTTCTACCATCACCCAAAACGTATCAAAAACTTTATAAATGTCTGATTTTAACCTTAATGGGTAAAACCAGAAGAAACGCGAGAAATCATCTACAAATAAGACAAAGTAACGGTAACCAGAAGCATAAATAACGGGAGACGAACCCCATATGTCCGTGTAAAGTAAATCAAAAACATTTTGACTAGAAGTGGAAACCCTATCTAAAGGAAATCTAGCCGATTTTCTAAGCTGACAGGCCGTACAGACTTCTGCAGTTTTAACCGGGTGTGATGTGACAGGACAGTGTTTTAAGACCCGCTGTAGGACTTGACGATGTGGGTGACCCAACCGCTGGTGCTAGACAATTGGTGACGCTCTAGAGGTAATGAATGCAGTGTGGGACTGTGGAAGCAGCAGCTTGTACAAACCGCTAGTGGTCGACCCCCTAAGAAGTATCGCTTGGGTTTTTGTAGTCATTCACAACAAAATAAGATTTGTGAAATTCAAAGTAAACATCATTCTCATTTGTAAACCTATAAACAGAAAGCAAAGGTAACGCTAATTGAGGGACATGTAGAACATTTGACATTTGTAGATTTTGTGAGTAGGATGGAATTACTGCACGGCCCACACGAGAAACACCCAAACCTGCGCCATTGCCCACTTTGAGAATATCCCCTCCATTGTAGATGTCTGAATGCTCTAGCATCTGTTCATCCGGGGTGGCATGAGATGACGCCCCTGTGTCCGGGTACCAAGCATCTGCGGCCATATGCGACGGCTCACCGGAAACTGCAACATTTGCGCGAGGGCTCGGGCGATCATTGTATCTCTTGTAGCAATAAACCCCGGTGTGTCCGTGAGACCGAAAAATTTGACACCGTGGATTGCCACCACGACCGCTACGCTGGGAATTCTCACGGCCTCGCCCATTTTGACCCCTGGAATTTGATGAAGTCCGTCCGCCGGAGCTGCCACTTCCTGCAAAAAATGCCGCTGGTGCATGAACTGGTGGCATGGAGTTGGGCGGTGCGAAATCATCAGCATGGATGAATTCTTGCGCCCGAAGATGATCCACAAGCTGTGGCAGTGTGACCGGTGCGCCGGAGACTATGAGAGCGCTCGTCATGGCTCTGTACTCCGGTCGCAATCCGCGCAACACATACAACACTTGTTCATCCGATGAGAGAGGACGGCCGGCGAGAGACAAAGCTTCCATGATTATCTGAGCCTATCCCAAATACTCGGTTGGGGTGTTGTCGCCTTGCTGGAGTGTTTGAAACTCTCCGAGGAGGCTCAGGCACCGGGAGCGAGAGGATGACGCAAAGGCGTTAGTGATGGAGTTCCACACCTCCTGGGCGGTGTTCCGGGCAACAGCAAAGTATATTACTTCCGCCATGAGGGAGGAGATCAAGAGTGACCAGATCGACTGGTCTTGTTGTATCCACGCCGCATACGCCGGGTTCGGCTGAGTGGGCGCCAGCGGCGTAACAGTAGAGGCCGGTGGTAACTCGGTGGCAAGGGTCGCTGGAGGACACGGATTGGACCCATCGATGAAGCCAAGCAGCCCCTGGTCGCGCAAGAACGGGCTGAGTTGTGTGCGCCAGTGTAGATAATTCCTTGCTGTGAGTTTAATGCTCACATAATTGTGCGCCGTGGCCAATGGGTTTGGTATCACCGGAGTGGGAGTAGCGGTGGTGATAGTCCGGTCGATGGTCGGTAAGGCCATAGCGGCGGAGGGTTGTCGACGAAGAGCTAACGGCGAAGCAAGGAAAAAGAAAAAAAAAAAAAAGGAAGAAAGACCTATCGCTCGTGATACCAGATGAATGATTATTTTTTCCAATAACAGATTACAACAGGAATAGAGACCTATAGAAGGAATAGAGAGCTACCCTATTCTATAGGATGTGGTTATTGACTAGACTAGAACCACATGAATGGAGAGCATACATTATAACAGAATAATAACAATAACAATAATAATATGACTAACAGGGTTTGAGGTCAGAGACATTCTCAGGCTTATGTTTCTTATGAATAAAAACTATGCTAGCATTGTTCAAATCTATGGGAAAATTTCTATCGTTCATGCATTTAAGCACAAAGCTAGAAACATCTTGACCCACAAAGCCCCAAAAGTTCTAAAAGAAACCCGAGTTCATTCCATCAGGTCTTAAAGACTTGTATTTTTCCATAGCAAACAAGTTTTCCTTGACTTCCTCGGCTAAAAAGGGTTGCATACGCTTTTCATGTCACTACTCAACACATGTCGTGGACATATGAACCAAAAACCTCATCACCAATACAACTGCAAAACTTAAATATTTCCTCAAAGTAACCCAAAACCATAGACCTCATTAGCATTAATTTTTTCAATAACAAAAAAAATATTAAAATAGTTAAACACTTTGCCACGTTACTGGTAAAATAGGTTTCATTGCACCATCTTAATGACTTTGAGTGTGTAATTCAAACTTTTAAAAGTTTGAAGAGTGAATTACTATTTCATACATGGTTGAAAGGCATATTTAACACATTCTTTCTCTCTCTCTCTCTCTTCACACTCCCCCCCGGGCTTTTGTTGTGTGTGTATAGGGGCACACTCTATAGAGAACTAGGAACAAAGCATAGTCGGCCAACTATATAAAGATCAAGCAGATTAGAAGCAATTATAGAAAATATCAAAATTAACGTGACATTTTTATAAATAACTGAAACTTTAAAATATAATCAAGAACAATATAGAGTGTAACTTTCAACAATATAGAGGCAACTAAGTAAAACTATAGAGTACATATAAATCTAAAAAAAATAAACCAGATAACTAAACCCAAAGTTAAATCATAAATACGAAAATCCTAAATATAAGAAGTGAACTCCTAAATCAAATTGAAAAAAAAAAACTAAACGACAAATTTTAAAAGGTACCTCATAAGTGCAATTAACTTTTATATTCGGTGCAATTAATGATATCGTTAGGTGTACTTTATACCGTTACTTGGTGTATTGTATATTGTTGATAGGTACACTTTAAGACAAATTATAACTACTAAAATGTAAAGTGAACTTCAAAACCAAATTTAATAAGTTAAACAATAAATGAAAAAAAATTGATAAATTGTAAAAGGTGAATCACTACACCTATATTTATCACTATATATACTCTATGGCGTTGATAAGTGCACTTGATAGCGTTATTACTAGCACTTAAATTCAAATTATTTATAAAAATAAAACTGAATTTTATTCATATCTCTTTACTTTAAAACTGTTAGATCATTACAAATGAACGACTCTAGTTGGTTCCTAGCACTATTGGTGCGTTTTTACATACCTAATGGTCGAACGTTAAGGCCTGGCTGCATTTGAGCTGGCATATATATATATATATATATATATATATATATATATATATATATATATATGATCAAATAAAAAAGCTTCTACATGTAAAAATTTGCACAAATACTAACCGTAGATGTATTCCAAATCAACAGCATATATTCAATATTAATTAAAAATAGCGTGGTCGCATATTTGTAATTTTGAGTGAGTAGGTTTGATTGTCTTTTGTATTTGAGTGCATATTTTTCTTATCCGAGTGCAATTTTTTCCTTCTTTCTCTTCTTCGAGTGCATCAGTTTTGTTTCAGTACTTAATTTATCCTTTGAGTGTGCACCTTTGTGCCTTTGAGTGAAAACATTTGGCCTTTAATTACATGTTTTGTAGCCTTCAAGTGCATGTTTTCCTTTCTACAATGCACAATTAATATTATTCTAATTTTCCCTTTTAGTATCTTTTTTTTTCTCTTGCCTTCTAATGATCCTCTTTATGCTTTCAAGTACTCAATTTCGTGCCTACAAGTGCATGTGTGTCTTTCTATTGTGTTAAAAAATACTTAGCATTTCATTGAACGATTTTTTTTCCTTCCAGTGCATGTTTTAGCCTTCAAGTGCACGTTTTGTAGCCTTCAAGTGCATGTTTTCCTTACTAAGAGTGCGCAATTAATTTCCTTCGAATTTTCTCTTTTAGTGTCCTTTTTTTCTCCTTTGCCTTCTAGTGATTTTCTTTATGCCTTCAAGTGCTCAATTTAATGCCTACAAGTGTATGTGTGTCTTACTATTGTGTAAAAAAAAAAATACTTAGCATTCAAATGAACCCTTTTTTCTCCAGTGTAGATTTTTTTCCTTCAAGTGCTCATTTTTATGCCTTCGAGTGCATGTTTCTTTGCCTTCCAGTGCACAACTCTGGGCAGTATTTGTTATATCTTGTGCATTATTTTCAATAACATATAACTAAATTTGTAATGAAATTTGTGAGATTTACAAACAATGTGTATGGGTAATTGGTTTAATAACACTTTAAGTTGAATAACCCCCCCCCCTAATTGGTATAATAAATTGTATCAATTGCAAATATACGTGTATATGACCGACCATTGTAGAACGCCCGTAAGTATGAGTCGACTCAAATGCGAGGCATGTCGGCTAAGTAGAGGTCGATCGGCACTAATGAGTGAAGGAGTGAAAGAGATTACATGAAGAGGAGAAACTCGAGAAGGAAGACAGAATCGGTGTGGATGCGGAGCAGGTCGACCGATCGAAGGACCCTCATAGGTGAATGAGTGGAAGAGATTACATGAAGATGAGAAACTTCAGAGAGAAGACTCCGAGGGGAAGGCAAGTGATAAAGAAGAAGAATACGAGGCCAACGAAGTCATTCGGGAGAAGTTAGACTTGTCGACTATCGAGCAAGAACCACGGTAGACAGGGATATTGAGAAATGGACTACGAGAATAGGAAAGACGAGTTCGAGTAGGTGAAAAAGGGAGAAAGTCGGAAGTCGGTCCCCAGAAAGTTGAGTGGAAATTTCCAATAGGCCAGACAGTCAGCGCAAAGAAGAGCTCGGACGAGGCAAATTTGGAAGCTTTCAAAGATGGGGAGGACTAGGAGCGGACTTCCTGGACATTAAGAGGAAAGTATATCAAAATGAATTAGGAAGTTGAATCAAACATAATAACGCAAGGAATCAAGTATATTTATCATCGTTGGAGTAGGCGCTATGCGCTAGGTGCTAGTCGGGCGGTAGACTAGCGCTTATCGCCTAAGTAGTCTAGGCAGTACCTAGGCGACGACCTATAAAAACAAAAAAAAATAATGCATGTGTGTGGGTGTATGCCATTTATTATTATTATATATATATATATATATATATATATATATATATATATATATATAATTAAAAGAATTAACAAGGCCGACTCGCTCAACTTAACTCGGCCAAATTCGGCCGAGTTAGGTGCTAGGTGGCCACCTAGGCAGATGCCTAGGGAGCAATTCGCCTCGTTCTAGCGGCACCTAGCGCCTAGGCGAGAGATTTTTGCAACAGTTGATTATTTATGGTAGTTTAGGGTTACCATACGGGGAGAGACCCCTTCACCTTGTATAAATAGAAGCATTCAACCTTGAAAAAGGTAAGCAATTCAAAATAATAAAAGGGCTAAATGCTGCTTCGATAGTGCTAGAGACTTCATTATTTTTTGGTAGTGTTGGCACGCCGTTCGACCATCCCGTGGTTGATAAAACCAACATTGGCGCCGTCTATGGAGATCGATACTAAAAGTTGTGTCATTCTAAGTAGTTGAAGGAATAAAAAGGAAGCCACAATGGTAACAACGAGAAGTCTAAAAATGCAGCCACAGGTGCAAGTTAATGTGACCGTTGGACATAATCAGATGGTTTCCTAAATGCGAGACCTGCGAGAGCATAATACTCGACCGAACTCTCGTGATTTATGAGAACAACTTGGTCGTCCGAATTCTCGTAACCAGACCGAGAATTTGCGAGAAAACGTTTCCTTAGTTGAGAAGGAGCAGGTTGCAGATGCACCTCCGCCACCTCCTCTCCCCGCACCAGTAACTCCCATCATTGCAGATGTGATGAATCGAATGTTAGACCTGTATAAACGTGAGTTAGGAACACGTAACACTCCAATCGAGGTAGCTGCTTAGGTCGCGCATCAAGTGCCCCAAATGCCCCAAGTTTAGCCATCTCGATTGATTAGGCTGGAAGAGCCTGGAAGGTCGGCGACTTCTCGTTGACCCCAGGCCCAATCAGGGTCAGGACCATAAGCAACTCATCGATCGGTCTTGGATAGGCTAGGCAACCAAGTGGAATCCACAGTAAGAGGCCAAGATACGCGCAAGGACCATAGGGAAAATGCTCCGGGTGAGCCTAGAAATAGGCAGAAGTAGAGATATGATGTTTTCCGAAGACGAGTGGAAGAATTTTCTATGCACGAAAGCAGTGCAAAGTCACCGGCTGGGCGAGGTCAGGTTCCGGAGGAGTTCGCTCTTTTGGCTAAGGAAGTCAAGAATTTATGGGAAAAGGTGGAAGGGAAGGCGACTAGTACCCGAGATACTTTGAAAGCCTGCTCTTTTTCTCGAGAGATAATGGCGTACAAGACTCCAGCAAAGTTCAAGTTACCGAGCATTTGACTTATGATGGGACGGGGGATCCTAAAGAACATCTGATAAGCTTCCAAGAATGTAGATAGTCAGAGCATAAGAGCCTTTGATGTGCAAGGCTTTCCTCACTACGTTAACAGAAGCAGCCCAAACATGGTGTATGGGTCTGCCCGATCACTCGGTTAATAGTTTTGAGGAATTTGCGGAACTCTTCTTAGCTAACTATGCGGCCAATCTACGACCCAAGAAGAACTTTCTGTACTTGTTGGGATTAAAGCAAGATCCAAGTGAGCTCCTTAGGTCGTTCTTGACCAAATGGCAAAAGGAAGTCCAGTCGGTGGACGACCTAGACGACAACACATTGCTGATTTTATTCATGGAATCTCTGAAGTTGGGAAAGCTCTATACCAACTTGCATACTGATTGGGCGACTGATAAATGCCAAAATGTTCATGTTTTCACCTTGCATTTAAGTTTATATTCCTTGTCATTTGTTATAATTTTGCCCAAAATGGTGTCATTTGATTCATTTGTGTGTTTATGCCCAATTCTTGGTGATTTAGATGAAGTGTGATTTTTGGAGCATTTCGGATGCATGTAGAGTTAATGGGAGCCAATGAGAAGCTATGAAGATGGAGGAAACACCTCTAAGAGAGCCAAATTATGGTGTTTTTAATGGTCTTGGTCATTTTGACAAACAAAGGCAAAATTGGAGCAAAAGAACAAGAAGTTGATATTCCCGCACAATTCGTCCACTGCTCGGTTTTTTGACCATATCTCTGCATAGAAATGTCCAATTCAAGTGATTTTTATATCATTGGAAAGATAACTTAAAGGGCTACAACTTTTATGAAGAAATCAAATGCTAATTCAAACTATTTAGCGGTGAAAATTAGCCTAGAAGACGGGTAATGTGCACAGAAATCCTTCCCGTAGAAGGTCACAATTGTGGCCACGGGTCTGGCCACACCCGTGGCCACTGGGCAATATGCCGCGCATTTTTGGCCACGGGCTTGGCCACACCTATGGCCAGCCTTCCTTGCTTGTATTTAACCCGTTTTAAGCCATTTTAGCTTGGTTCCGACCCATTTTAGAACCCCAGCTTCTCTCTTTCATTTTCTTTGATATTTTTAGGTTAGATTAGGCTATATATTTAGGTTCCTAAACATTTTGGAAGCTTGGATTGAAGCATTTAAACTTGGATTTCAAGGATTTCATATCCATTTTCACTAGATAAGTTCTTCTTCTCTTTATTTCATTTCTTGCAATTTACTTTCTTGCTTTATTGCTTTGATATTTATCTTGTGTTTGTTATGGAATTCCTTGTTGATTATGAATCTTGTGTTATTTTTCATTATGCTTATGTGTGATTAGTTCTCCTTGGAGCGAGGTAGGGATGTAAGCTAGGTATTTGATGGATGATTTTGAATTGGTTAATGAAAGTTGAGACATGACTTTGATGTTGTTGATTGACATGATTATTTGAGTCCCGATTAGGGAGTGACAACCTAATCTAAGTTGAAGGAGTTGATCAACCATGCTTCACTTTTGAGAAAAGGGGAGTGTGTGTTGTTATGAACACCAAGTGTTTGATGAAATGCCTCTTAGACATTCTTGAGTCATGAGAATGTCCTTGAATGTTCTAGGAGTGTGGGATTACCTTGAGAAAGGCTTCCCTATTGTTATATGGCATCTATCATCTTTTGGTCCCCAATTTGGTTTAAATATCTTGACATACTTTTAGTTCCTATCTACCTCCACTTTATTATCAATTGTTTTCATTATAGTTTGTTGTTCGATATTGTGTTTGTATCCAAATCAACCCTTCGGTTTAGCTAGATTTCCATAAGGAACATTAGTATCTTATGCTTGGAACACTAAAGCTCTACTCCTATCGCCAATCCTTGTGAGAACGATATCCAGTGTAAGGATACCCTCTTACACATCCACTCACCCAAAAGACTACTCCATCAGTGACCTCTTATTCAAATGCAATCCAGAAAGCCAATCGGCATGCTGACATGGAAGATGCGGCCAAGCAAAAGAAGATACAAGAGGGGCCGGGTCATCCCGACCCAAAAAGCGACGAATTGAGGAGTCCCGAGTGGGAAGATTCGATAAGAGTCGGCTAGGCCAACCCGAAGTGAGTCGAAACCCTGAAAAATCACGTATTCCACCATTCCTCCAGCAGCCACCTATGATTCAAGAAGTGCAGGCTTTACCCCCACCCCCTGAATTGTGACCGGGTGATAGACCTGAGATATTAGGTCAAGGATCTGGAACGGGTAAGTATTACCGACTGCATTGGTCAAACACTCATTCAACTAAGGAGTGCGCTTTCTTAAAGCAGGAAATGGAGGCTATCATACGGAGAAATGTGTCGGCCCCTACGAATCAATGGTGTAGGCGTCTGTTGTGGCAGCGCGGAAACCCTGACCAATCTGGGGAGGGTAGTCACGACAAGGGGAAACAGTCGGTAGTAGAGGAAGAGGAGGTCAATTGGAAGTATAAAAATGTCATCAACATGATTGTTGGAGGACTAGAAGGTGGAGATTCGGCCGGTTCACGAAAAGCATGGGCCTGACAACTTGACGTAGGAGGAGTATATGGTCAAGAGGCCAGCTCTAAAAAGGTATACCGTGAACCCATTACTTTTACAAGTGAAGACCAACCCCTAGGGGCTGGTCCTCATTGAGACGCACTCGTTATAGCTATGGATAAAGCTAGCACTGTCGTCAGACGAGTGTTTGTCGACACAGGAAGCATTGTTAATGTGTTTACTTGGAGACTTTTAAAAAATTGGGGTTAGCCAGGGAGGCCCTTAAGCCTATTAGAACCCCGTTGGCTGGGTTCACGGGTGACTCCATAGAGTCGGAAAGATCCATAAAACTGCAGGTTGAGTTGGGTAGTTACCCAAATACTAAAACCCTGGAGTTGGAGTTCGTGGTCGTCCATCTAGAGTGTTCACACAATGTGATTCTAGGGAGGCCGAGTTTAGAAGACTTGGGAGCCCTAATCTCCCTACAGTATTTGTGCATGAAATTTCGGACACCTAATGGGGTCGGAACTGTTAGAAGCGATCAGAGGGCCATGCTCGACTGTTATTTGCAGGCTCGTTGGAAAATAGGCAAATCCGACCTATGGGTTCATACGATTACCGAACAGGCAGAGAAAATTGAAAGGGTACCAGAACGACCAGAGCCGGCCATGGAATTAGAGGAGGTAGAAATTGATCCAGCCCACCCTAAAAGACGGGCGAGGATTGGAAAGGGTCTACCCGAGATGGTTAAGGAGTCGTTGGTGCGAGTTTTGAGAGAGTTCAAGTCTATCTTTGCGTGGGAACCTGAAGACATGCCAGGGTTAAATATCCCAAGTGGTTGGCTAATGTGGTACTGGTTCCAAAGCCCCCAGCTTGGAAGATGTGTGTTGACTACACGGATTTGAACAAAGCCTACCCCAAAGACCCGTTTCCCCTTCCCTAAATCGATCAGATGGTGGATGAAACGGTCGGGTGCGCTTTACTTACATGCATGGACGCCTTTCGACGCTATCATTAGATTTTTATGCACTCGGCAAATGAGGAGAAAACTACTTTTGTTGCCCCAGATGGAGTTTATTGCTACCGAGTCATGTCATTCGGATTAAAAAAACTCTAGTGCGACCTATACCCAAATGGTGTCTCACTTGTTTAAAGATCTGTTAGGAAAATCGATGGCAGCGTATGTGGATGATATGTTGGTAAAGAGTATGAAGGAGGATAGCTATGCGACCGACTTGGCTACCGGTTTCCAAGTCATGGAGAAATACGATCTGAGGTTAAATGCCAAAAAGTGTGCTTTTGCAGTTCAAGGTGGGAAGTTCTTAGGATACATGGTAACTCGGCGAGTGATCGAGCCAAACCCTGAAAAGAAAAGGGTTGTCCTTGACGTGTAGCCACCCAGGACGATCAAGGAGTTGCAGCGCTTGATCGGTCGATTGGCAACGCTGAACCAATTTCTCTCTAAGTCAGCCGATCGATCTCTTCTGTTCTTCGATGCCTTGAAAGCTCGGGAGGGATTCGTTTAGACGAGCGACTGTCAGACCACTTTCGAAGGCCTCAAGCAATATTTTCTCTCCCCTCCTCTCTTATCTAAGCTCGAGGAAGGAGAGACCATGTACCTTTACTTAGCAACTTCTCAGAATGTTGTAAGCTTAGTGCTTGTGCGAGAGGAGGACGAGGTGCAGCGACCAATCTACTATGTTAGCAGGGCTTTGAAAGCTACCGAGATCCGCTATTCACTACTTGAAAAAAGTGGTCTATGCATTGATAGTCATAGCCGGGAATTTGGTCCCATATTTTTAAGCGCACCCCATCCGAGTCCTAACAGACCAACCTTTGGCTATTTTACTCAGGAATTTGACTTCGTCTGATCGATTGGTAAAATGGGCTATGGAACTTACACAGTATGGTATCGAATACCAGCCTCGACCAGTTATCAAAGCTCAAGTTTTGACCGAATTCATAGCCAAGTGCACAATGTAGATACCCTTGAGTTGGAAGGTTGGTGCTAATTCAAGCAGACGGGGCGTTGAGTAAAAAGCATTATTGGGGAGGGATCATGCTAACAACCCCAGAAGGATTCCGATTATACTATGCTTTGGAATATATATTCAAAACATCAAATAATGAGGCGAAATATGAGGCAGTCCTGGGAGGATTGCGATTGGCCAAAGCCCTAGGGGTTAGTAAGCTGCGCATTCGAACCGACTCTCGTCTTGTGGTTGGACAGCTGAAAGGGGAGAAACTGAAGCAATACAAAGAAGTGACTCAGAAACTCCTAAGGGAGTTTGAAGCTTATGAAATTGACCATGTTCCCAGAGCTTTCAGAGACAGACGTCATGTCCAAAATAAAGCTGGGTGGAGTTCCGGATTACTTGATCCGCATTTGCCAGAAAGATATCATCGAGCAACCAAGCATAGAAGGTCAGATCGTCGGTAAGGAGGCAGTGAAATTAATCAGTCGTCAAAGTCGAACCGAGAAAAGGAACGAGGTTCGAGTGATTAGCTCGGGGGCTGCATGGTTGGAAGACCTACGTAGATGCAAGGAAAATGCCAAACTACCTGATAACTTGATATAGGCAGCCAAGATTAAGAGACGGGCACCGTCTTATGTGATGGAGAATGGTTTGCTATACAAATGGTTTTTCAGGGGGTCGCTCTTGTTGTGTTTATTTCCCGACGATGCCGAAAAGGTGATGGAAGAAGTGCATCAAGGGGTCTACTCAACTCACCAATGCGCCCATACCCTAGCCCGAAAGCTAGTAATACAAGGATATTATTGGCCGACTATGGTTGGTGAATGCTAAGGAAAGTGGCAAAATGCACTGTCTGCCAAGCCTTGCTAGAAAGGAGACGAGGCTGGCTTCCTTCTATACTCCCATCACGACTGCTATCCCATTCGCCAGGTGGGGAATCAATCTATTGGGACCTCTACCCTTAGCGCCAGGGCAATATAAATTTTGCATAGTCGCAATTGTCTATTTCACCAAGTGGGTGGAAGCTGAACCACTCGTCACCGTCACCGAATACCAGTGTCCGCGATTCTTGTGGAGTAATGTATTCTACCATTTCGTCATACCCGAGCACCTTGTTAGTGATAATGGGCGACAATTTGATTGTCGACCATTCACCGAATTTTGCCAGCAATTCCAGATCCGGCACACCAAGATGTTTGTGTCCTACCCCCAAGCAAACGGGTAGGTCAAGAACATCAATCGCACCATCACAGATGGGATCCGAAAAAAGTTAAGTGATCTCGGGGGAAGTTGGGTGAACGAGTTAGAGAGTGTGCTATGGGCCTACCGCACGACTCCTCGAAGGGTGACTGGTAAAACCCTGTTTTCCTTAGCATACGGGTTTGAAGCTAAAGTGCCCATTGAGGTACTAAAGCCAAGTCAGCGAGTGATGCATTATGCTGATGAGGAAAACATGCAAGTTGAGAAGAACTTCTTGGAGGAAAGAAGGGACGTGGCACTGCGCAGAATGGCCAAGTATCTGAGATCGGTCAAGAGGTACCAGGACAAGCGGGCCAAGCCTAGGTATTTCCTTAAAGGAGACCTAGTGCTTAGAAGTCGGGTTGAAAGCTGACCTACTGAAGGAGGGAAGTTTGCCAAGAAATGAGAAGGGCTATATCGCATAGATGGGATGGTCAGGCCAGGGACCTACCTGTTAGAGACCATGCACGGTCGGCTGGTGGATAGGATATGGAACTCTTATCACCTCAAGAAGTTTTTTCAATAGGGCTGAAAGGTCTCTAGTATGGTAATAGTCGAAAGGTCCATATTTCGTGTAAAGATGAAAAACATATAATTTGAATATTTTAGAGTAATAAAGATTAGTTCAATTTACCAAAGGAGTTAAGGTTGGTCTGCCAGCCTCCAAATGGCGCTGGTTAAGGCGAAAGCCGGGTGGTCCACCAACCTCCAAATGGCGCGCGTTAAAGTGAAAGTTGGGTGGTCTGCCACCCTCCAAATAGCGCGGGTGTAAGGTGAAAGTCGGGTGGTCCGCCAACCTCCAAATGGCGCGAATCCAAGGCAAAAGCAAAGGAGTCAGCTCAGCTCGGAGCAAGGTGGGCTAGAAGTAAAGAGATGGCGAATTTTAAAACAGGGATTGGGCAATGGACAACTCGTGGAAAAATGAGTTAGAGAAGAGATCCGAATGGTTTAGCAAGGTCTGAGGAACTTTCTACCGGTAGTCGTCAAAAAATGCAGATTTCAAGTTTGGAGCGAGTGAACCAGCTAGAGTAAAGCAGGAAGACCTCTACCCTCAGGAGTAAATTTTGGATCTTGAGCTTGAAGAGCTCATAGATCTCTTTTTATGCGTCCTGATAGCCAGCGTGGTAGTCCTCCTCTCCCATGTCGGTATGGAACTGCTTCCCCTCTAGAGTCACCAGCCATTCTTTAGCCAACTCCTTTAGATGCAGCCGAGCTCGAGCCATCGCTTCCTCCTAGAAAGCTTTTGAGTTACTGTACTCGGTCATTGCATCTTGGCGAGCAGTCGTCTTTTCTCATGCCAAGCATTCAGCATTTTTGCGCTCTATTTCCACCGCAGTTTCTAGCTTGGTGATCTTCAAGTCCAACTCCTCGACCGCCTTGGCATGGGCAGCCTTGATCGATTGGAGGGACTCCGAGTCTGCCATCAGTGGCTTGAGCCTGCCACGAAGCTCGGCATGAGCCATTTGTGCCTGAAAAGGTAAGAAGGTTAGACTAAATAAGCGAAGGAAGAGTGTTAGAAAAAAATAGATAATTACCTAGTAGCTGTGGAAGGCAGCTGACTGGAGAACCCAGATGGCGTTAGCATCCTCCAAGGACTTTTGATCCCTGGAGAAGATCACATGTTCCAACCAGTTGAAGACGGGAAACTTCCCCCTGACAACATCGTCGTTAGCAGAAGCCTCTAGGTCGAGTTTAATCTTCTTAGAGGTAGTGGCGGTGGCCGAGTTAGAAGGCCATTTGGAGCTGGTGGTTTACCGGCGAGGTTATTGATTGGGAGGGGAAGTGACAACAGCAGTCGAACTCGCCCCAATAATCAAAGGGGTTTGCGGACGGGGAGCCTTCAGAGATGGATTCGGAGTAGTTGAGGCGGAGGATGGGGCTTTGCCCTTGTCGGCAGCAGAAGCTCGGGATTTGAGACGAGCTTGGTGGCTAGCGCGATGATCGGCCATCTCTTCGGACGAGCCTTGGGAGTCGGAAGAGGAAGAGTAGATTTCAACAGGGGCGTCTTGGCCCTCGTCACCAACTTCAGCGTTGGCTTCGACTTCCGCAATGGCCTCCTCAGAAGAGTTCTCAGAGTCATCGTTCCCTAAAAAAACATATGATTAGAAGAAGTATTTGGAGAAAAAAAAATAAAAAGAAATAAGGCAAGGAACCTGTGGTAGTCGCCCCTTTAGGCAGCAAGCCGGCATATCGAGTGCCTTCAGACGAGACCAGCGGTTGACTGGGATCGACTACATGCCCTTCAGCATGGCCACAAACTTGGTTGTCTCTGCATCACAAGGCGGCCTCTTGGTCAAGCGGAAAAAAAGAAGGAACCCAGATGGTAGGAAAGTCAAAAGCATCAAGGGGAAGGGCAGAATGGACAAAAAAGAACTCCCTCTTCTACTACTTCAGAGAGTCGGACAGACCGGTCAATATGCGGCAGCCTCTCCTATGAGAAATCTAAATGAATCCAAGGGCAGGATTGCCCACCTTCGAGATTCAGAAGAGTTGGTTGAAGAGATAGACGTTGGGAGGAAGACCGAGTCTGTCACACACGGTTAGAAAGCACGTAAGGAGGCGGTGTGAGTTGGGGATTAGTTGCCTAAGAGGAATTCTAAAATAGCAAAAGAAAGCAGACAAGAAGGGGTGAAGGAAAACTTGGAATCCATAAACCGCCAGGTAGCTGATTAGTGATGTACCTCTCACCGGCGCCAGAATGGCAGGAGAGAGCCCCATCAGCGACCACATGAGATCGAGCCTTCAGTGCAAAGAATGAAGTTATAGTCAATGGGTGGGTCCAAGGCCTCAGACCGAACTTGATCTCGAGCAATGCCGGTGTGTGAGGCCAAGCTGGCGTCAATCAGAGCCGGGTTCAGGGGATTAGCAAGAGGGGCGCCAGTCGAAATGACTGGCTGTGAAGTAGAACCCGAAGGGTTATGAATAACCCCAGCACGGGTTCGAGAAGAGGAAGCCATGTGTAAAATAGGAGAAGGAAGTTGAAGACCTACCTGAAAAAGAGGGGAATAGGCGGCCGATGGGGGAGGAGAAACGATTGAAGGACGACGGAGAACGACGGGGAAATGGCGAAGAAATGACGGGAAGCGACGGAAACCAGACAAAAGACAAAGAGAAGAGGCGCCTGCGGTGAAACGGTTTTGACTGTGGTGAAAGAAGGGAGTGAAAACGTGGGTGGGCTATTTATAAGCGGGCGAGAAGAGGAGATGGGGAAACGTGACTAGGATTTGATGGATGGCTAAGGGATGTGATGGTTGAAGTGATGTGAAACATGTGGGGGAAGTTTAAATGGCATTTAAATGAGAAGTTAAAAGGTAAGAGGAAAATTTAAGGCGGGAAGTTGAATGGTCAAAGGAAATTTGAAAATGGAAAGATGAAGAGGTTCTATGACAGATAGAGATCCTAGGTTGTGGTCAGGGGTCGGCCGTTCAAAATCCGAGCCATAAGAACACCAAGGTGGAGGCTCAGAGTATCCGCCGAGAACCCCTTGAAAAAAGGGAGATAAGTAAGATAAGGAGCCGATAAGTAAGATAAGGAGCCGATAAGTAAGGAAGTCGGTTCGAATTATTAAGTATTTGCAAAAGAGAGTATGACCAAAGGAGAAACATTTTATTCATAATTACATAACGTCCGAGCTAAGGACTACATCAGACTTCATCCTCATTTTCCCTCGGAAGGCGGGCGGTGCGTTCATCAATGCG
Source organism: Ipomoea batatas (assembly GCA_002525835.2). NCBI lineage: Eukaryota > Viridiplantae > Streptophyta > Magnoliopsida > Solanales > Convolvulaceae > Ipomoea > Ipomoea batatas. Next base: position 16,593,740 of record CM008332.1, read on the forward strand.
AGTCAGAGTACGTGATGGAGAGACATGGATCACCCGTGGAGGATAGTCGCGCACCTTCTCTCAGAAGAGCACGATACCTGGAGGGGCTCCAATCGGGGTACTACGGTCAACCATATTCTGAATCTCCACCAGAAAGTTCACATAGTCGGAATCATAGTCAAGGTCGGGGCGCGATTCCACCACTGGTTTTGGCTCGCGAGGCACAGTCACTTTCTCTTCCCCCTCAAACAGAACCTCTAGTGGGTCCTCTAGGAGGTCTCTCACCATGAGTAGTCCTCTTGCTCTCCAGCTCCGCAGGCCGTGCACGTTCAGCTAGCCGAGGGGATGAGCATCTCCCAATCGAAGAAGAAGACCCTTTTTAGGTTCCATGATCCCTGCAAAAAAAAAGCTCGAAAAATTGCATAAGCAAGTGATACACCGCGCTATTTATAAGAAGAAATATGCCTAGAAGCTCGTGCACAGAATCGTACTCGAGATCTTGCATTCCATGATGATGTTGTGATCGTTTCAGGTTTGTCTTCTCCCTAAAAGATAAGGATATGGGATTTATGGCTAGAGATTAGACATGTGATGCGACGTGTGGGAGGAGTAGCCTTGGGAGCCTCGATAGGGTAAACCGGAGAAAAGTTAAGTGTTGATAAAATTGAAAGTAACAAGAATCAAAATAGGAATGGATGGAAGTAATAGTCGAGCTGAAGAAGGCGAGGAATAAACAAGTCAGAAAGGAAGATTAAGGAAGGTAGTCGGGATATTTTCCCAAGTCGTGCTCCGCGTAACTCGGGTAAGTGAGGGATTAGATTATGGATAAGGAGAAGTTAAACACTCGGAAGGAAGGAACGACCAACCAAAGACGACTTAAGACGGTAAGATCATACTTAATGTAGACCGCCCGTAAGTATGAGTCGACTCAAATGCGGGGCATGTCAGCTAATCGGAGATCGATCGGCACTCATGGGTGAATGAGTGGAAGAGATTACATGAAGAGGACAAGGAATCAAGTATATTTATGGTAGATCAAAGTGTATTAAGAAGTTGAATCAAGCGTAATAAGGCAAGGAATCAAGTATATTTATGTTAGTTTAGGGTTACCATACGGGGAAAGACCCCTTCACCTTGTATAAATAGAGGCATTCAACCTTAAAAAAGGTTAAGCAATTCGAAATAAT
>CM008332.1:16606388-16625049 GCA_002525835.2 Ipomoea batatas
TTATTTTACTTAATTTAGTCCTAAATAACTTTTTGTACTCAATTTAGTCATCGATTTTGATAATTTTATACAATTTAGTTATTTATTAAAAATTCTGGTAGTTAACCGTTAGAAATAGGCTCCTAATTGTAATTTCTCATCTTACAATACCTTCTTCTTCCACTTATTAAGATCCACGCAAAAATGCAAATCTTCATACCCAAATCAACTTCAACCCTAAATAAATAAATACGGAGTAAATAAATATTTGCCCAACCTTCCTGATGGATATGTGGCCCGGGTTGCATGATTTGTGTGGCCCAGTTCGTGAAGGCAGTTGGGAGGCGGTGCCCGCCTGGCTGCACCCTAAAAGGCGGTGACTGTGCAAAATTTGATATCTTGGGCGGAATTCGAGGAATCTTGCCCAAAGGATTGGGCAGTTCCTGCACCAGCCATTGCTGAGGTAGTCACCCAAGTAATTATAGCTTTTGGAAGAGCAGGTGTATTGCCCGTACCGCTCAAGCAGCAGGCACCCCCTCCTATCGCACCAGTGGAACAAAGTAGGCGCATGGCCTCGCAGAATATTAATCATCCTGACCACTTGGATGTTCATGCTGTTAGCCGAACTCAGATTCGGCAACTAGTTCATTCCCACAAGGGTCCTACAGCTCCCGCTCGGTTAGTTAGAGATCGGCCGAGCGGTCGAGCCGGATGTCGCTTGCCCAACCGACCAGTAGGGGGGCTTGATAGCACTCTAGAGCGGGACTCAGGCAGGACTATTTACATAGGTACTCGGTTAATCGGCGTGGCCGGGAGACCGGGGCCCATGATGTGGAAAGCAGTGGCGAAACGACAGCTAGGAGAGTGCACACCCAGCCTAATGAGCTCGGCGTTGCAGACCTAGCTAGAGAGGTCAGGGATTTGAAGCGCCAGATGGAGGAGAAGGAGAGGCCAATCATTAGGCATTTGCGGACTGCCTAGCCATTTACAAACGAAGTACGGAACTACAGGCACCCCCAGATTTCAAGTTACATGAGCACCCTACATACGATGGTTCTGGAGATCCGTGTGATCACGTGATTAGCTACCAAGCCAAGATGCAGGTAGTTGGCGCGGCTGACCAACTGATCTATCGAGCTTTTGTACCTACACTAATCGGCAGGCGCAGAGGTGGTTTGTCGGCTTGCCTGCCGAATCGATCAAAGTCTTTGAGCAATTGGTGTAGGCATTCTTGACACATTATGCAGGCAGCATGGGGCCTAAAAACAAGTTCTTGGACTTGGCATGGGTACGTCAGAACGAGGGAGAAAGCTTGTGAAGCTATCTGACTAGGTGGTAGAAAGAAGTCTAAGCGGTCGAAGGATGCAGGAGGATGGCATGACCAGACGACATTGACCTTTTTCATAGAATCCTTGCACCCGGATTGGCAATATGGGAAGATGCATGATGAAAACCTGTGAATTTATGCTCATGCTATTAAGAGAGCTAATCAGCTCGCAGATATTGAGGAAGCGGTCAGGCAGAAGAGAAAGCAAGTCGGGGTGGCCCTAAAACGATCTCGGCTAGAGGATCCTAAGAGTGGTCCCACGGAAGGAACCGCTACTGGGCGAGTAAGCTCAAGGCGAGTGTATGATAGGCTAGGGCTGGGACTACTGAGTGGCTATTGGCCGCCTGTACAACCTATTCAAGAAGTGTGAGAACAGTTGCCACCTCCGCCACCTGTCCGCCCAGGGAATAACCCACAAGTGTTGGATGAGTGTGCCTCGTATTACCGATATCATCAGAATAGCTCGCCCTAGATGGAAGACTGCGAAATTAAATGCTAAGCTTAAAAAGCTAATCCAGCATGGGCGATTGGCCAATCAGTGGCGTCGTCTCGATCCGCCATGGCAATGAGACAATGCCCTTTAGCTGACTACGAGGGTGGCAGACAAGGGCAAGCACTCCAGGGTAGAAGGAAAAAGCAGTAAAGATTGGAAGGACAAACCTGTCATTAACATAATCGTGGGGGGGGGGCTATAAGGTGGAGATACGGTAGGCGCCTGGAAAGCCTAGGCCAATCAATTGTACATTGGGGCAGTTGCCACTCAGGAATTTGACAGGAAGAGACTGTGTCGAGAGCCCATCACGTTCACTAATGATGACTTGCCGCAAGGTCCGACTCCACACCATGATGCATTAGTTATCGCGATGGATGTCCATGGGATAGTGGAATGACTACGCCTTGTCAAAACTCCGCTGGCTGGCTTTATCGGTGATTCGATTGATCCCGAGGGGTCTACCCATTGATAGTCGAACTAGGAACCTGGTCCAATGTGAGGAAGATGGATATAGAGTTCGTGGTGGTCAGCTTAGAATGAAATCATAATATCATTCTTGGTCTGCCAGGCTTAGAGGATTTGGGAGCACTAATCTCAATTGAACATCTATGCATGAAATTCCACACACCGATGGGAATCGGCGTAGTGCGGTGTGACAAAAAGATGGCTAGGAGCTGTTATCTACAAGCCTGTCGGCGAGTGGGAGAGAAGGACTTACTAATAAATACCATCACCCACTAGGCAAAGGAGAAGCCAATCGATCACTTATGGTGCGGGTAGTAGGCCATCCCTTTGCATGGCACTTAGGCGAGACCAGCGGCACGCCAAGAAGGGTTCCCCCTCAATCAGTGTCCTGACCAGCTGCACGAGGTCAGGCGGGCAAGGCGACCTTTTATCAAGGCGAAAGCAGGCCGCCGCCCAAGCGAGAGGAAAATCAAAGGCCGGGTGCGGTGCGGTCAGTTGAACAAAGAACAACTCCTCTTTCCAACCCTTATGAGAGGTCTCCAGCCTATCTAAAAATTTACAACCATCCCGAGCGCGGATTTGCGCATTCTCGGGGGCCACTATACCGACCGCAATCAGTTAGAAAAGCTGGTAGAAGAGGGCTAAAGAAGCCTCCCTCTTGAGGCGAAGAAGAACAATGAGGAAACTGACTACCAGGCGATACAAGTTGGGCACTAGCTGCCGGGGCACCAACCTGTAGTAGTTCAAGAGAGTGTTAAGAAAAAGGAAGATGGGGACTCGGAAGCCGCAGCGAATTGACTGGTAGTAGATACCAACGAAACCACCTACTGGCGGGTCCGAGATTGGCCGTTGGCCAGCTTCTTGAGTTTCCGCCAATGAGCCGAGTAGCTGGCGGGCGTGGTTGTAGTCAATGGCGGAAAGGGAAGAACGACGAGGAATCGGTCGCTCCATGTCCTCAAAATTGCCTAAATCACTCTCAATGATTCGGGCCATGGAGTTTGCTTGGGTGGTAACCGTCGGCCGAGAAGAAGAAGAGGTCGCCAGGAAAATGGTGTCGCATTGGTGACGAGGAGATAGAGATGAGGATGAATTGGCTGAGGACGACATTGCGAAGAAAAGGGCAAAAAGCGTTGAAGAAGAGAAAGAAAGAGAAAAGAAACTGACCTTTAAAAGGGAGAAGACAGCGAATCAGACGGCAAAGGGGAGTGATTGGAGGAAGAAAGGGCGGCTGGAGAAAGCTAGCAGTAGGAGAAAAAATTCCAAGAAGGAGAAGAGAAATTGAAAAGAAAAATGAGGGAAAGCCGAAGGGTATTCATAAGGGTGGTCAGATGAGCAGATTGCGACACGTGTCTCGGATCGAACGAACGGGGAGCTAGCCGTAACAGCTGGCAGACGAGATGGTTATCGTTTCGAAAATGTAATCGGCGAGAATCAAGGAGGCGCAATGATTACACCGTACTAATGGTGACCGTTGCAGAACCAGTCACGAAAAGTGAAAGCAGTCAGGAAACGCAGCTGGTCGAGAAGGGTGAGCCTACCGGGCTATGGCCCGACTGGGAGGCGGTGCTGTGTTTAGCTACACTACAAGATTGACAAGGTGACTAACTGCTTGCTCGTAAGTAGTACACCTGAAGGAACTCACTTGAAGGATTACTTTCCCGAGTCATTGACTCTCAAGAGCTCGAGAAAGTGAGAGAGTAGTATGGATACCCGGCCTAAGAAGACCGGTATCTGGAGCCCGCTGGCTGACTAGTCCGATGGATATGTGGCCCGGGTTGCATGACTCGTGTGACCCAGTTCGTGAAGGCAGTCAGGAGGAGGTGCCCGACCGGGTGCGCCCTAAAAGGCGGTGATTGTGCAGAATTTGGTATCTTGGGCGAAATTCGGGGAATCTTGCATATTTCAAAATTTGGTAACTTCTATGACAGTTAAGCAGCTCCAATTACCTTCCTAAATTTATATTTTTCAAGATTCCTTCTTATTTCCTTGTGTAGGTTTATTATTTCTGTATAAATATCCCCTAGGGTTATGCTATTAAGGGGTTAGATTTCAATGCAAGTATAAGTGTTCTTTAAGTTGTGCTTGTATTTTCTACTTAAATATTTTCTTTGAGTTCTACAGTGGTGTTGGTTTGCCGAAACTTTTGTCGCGTAGCCGTAAAACCAACACTTTCTTTTCCTTAATTAAGGTTCACACATATATCTTCATAGATTATAAAATTATTGAATTATGGATGTCATTGGAAGTTTGAAGTAAATTGCTGGCCGGAAGTGACGCAGGGAGTAGAATCCATCAAAGGTATAAGTCTGGAATCTAAAGGTTATTATATCACGAAGTCTCAAACAACTACATAAACTAACTACAAGAGAGGGAGGTAGAACTACAGCATGCTAACGCGCTCTCGGCTCGACTCCATACCTGAAAATATAAGTTAAAATAATTAGCAGATAGCGCTAAGTAAAACCCCACTCCAACATGTAAAGCTACACTATATACATTTCTTATCCACCATAGGTTTTGAGACTGACATACAGAATATAAACACACTCGCTAGCTAACGCTAAGGAATGTTTTCAAAAGACTTCCATACCAGCATAATAGAGATAACCAGAATGACTCAACAAGGGTTATTAGACCACCATCATACACAAGCTCAATACCTTACTTGAGAGAACGACAAGATAAGTCAAAAACATAATAGGTAACCAAACATACTTGGAAAATAAGATAGAAGCAAGAGAGTTCCAATCCACCACATATATCACATAATCCACCATAGAGCCATCAAGGCATAATCAATGAAAGTACAATCCACCAAATGAAATAGAGGGATCCACCAATAGTATCAAATACCAAGCACTAAGTGCCAAATACCAAGTACTAAAGTGAGCTAGATAAGGCAAGGTTTCTCCATTGCTACACCCTTAGTGAACGGTGTTCCCTACACAACAACCGTCACCTCTGCATCATAACGGACATTACCACAATAGTATCCACCAATGTGAGCCAGATAAGGCAGAATCCACATCCTTAGTGAATGGCGTTCCCTACACAACGACTGTCACCTCCGCACCATAGCGGACCTTACCACATTAGAATAAGATCTAGTACTTTAAGTGTATACACCCCCTATTGGGATTCCAAGCCCAATAGGTTAGTAACTATCTCTTACACTCGGGATTCGTTTCTACCAGGTGCCCAAACATCTACCAGAGTCCTAGGCCCATAAATCCAAACCAACAGTACCATAGCAAGTCACCACACAGATCCTCGTAACAATATCAAGAAAGATTAAATAACAAGGAATATAGCTCTCAACAAAGAATGTCTCTCTAATACATAACATATAGGATTTCCAAAGGATTATATATACAAATGAGAATCAAAGGTAATAACTCCACCTAAATCCAAGAATAAGAATGCCAAATAAACCATAGTCAATCCAAGGAAATGATACAAGATCACGGTCAGGGTAACCAATACTCAATGGAGTCAAAGATGAGTCTTGGTTGAATTCTTGAGGATGATGAAGGATAAATATTTGGTAGGGTTTAGGAGTAGAAATGGTGTGTGACACAATGGGGAAAGAGAGAGTGTGTGTTGTCTAACAAAATGCTTTAGTCATAGCTTTTATATGTTTAGGTAAATAGGAGGAATACATATATACATACACTTATACACTTATATATAAACATTAGGTTAGGAAGACTTATTAAATGGGCCTTTAGGATTATAAGGCTTATATAGATATATGTAGGAAATTACATTGGGCTTCAAGAAATATTAATATGACAAGAGGTAGAATTAAAGTCTATAATATATTGGATCAAATGCCTTATAAACCACTATATATATATATATATATATATATATATATATATATATATATATGTTTAATGAATCAATGGGGCTTAATAGGAATTGGGCTAAAATAGAATAGTTTAGGGAATTATTGTTGCCACAAGATCTAGGCTCACAAAATAAATAATTTCCCTTTTTAGAAATTATTCACGACGGCAATTTTGGAATAAAATAATGCGAGGTGTCACAAGTTGGTCTCCATTGTGAATTCCATTGTGCAGTTTGATAGGAAGTATGCATTGGAGCAATTTGATGAACTTGAATAGGTAGAGGAGGATTAGGGTGGTGACGACTACATCTTTGACGCTAGCTGTTGGTTCGATCCGCCAATGCTGGTCACCGGAAGTATAGGGACCCAGATTTCGTCGGTCCCCACGGACGGAACCATTTGATAAAAATAATTCATTCGAAGTATTCATGTATTATATTTGTATATATGAATCTAGAAAAGAGAAGAGAGAAATTGGCTTGAAAGAGCCTGCTTTATTGAATGTGTAGAGAAAGATTGTAGAGAGCGAGAGAGAGAGTGGAGGAGAAGAGAGAGAGAGAGAGAGAGAGCGCCAGCCCCTTTGAATGAAGGGCTAGGACCCCTTATATAGGCCCTTGACCTATACCCGATACCAAATAGATGTACTAAAAGTGTAGGGTAGTATACACGTGGTATATTCTCTATCACGCATAAAAATAACTTTTGCCAAGCTCGTCTTAGATAGATTTTGAGTAATAAAATTATGGGCCATAAAATATTTTTGATTAAAATCTGTATCAAATTAATATGTTTTAAAAGAAATCGGCTAAAATGTTTAAGGTTGGAAAATAAATTTTACTCCCTTGAATATTTTATTAAAATAGGCTATTTTAAATTACAGGGTGTCACACAAACCCTTCTTGAACTTTGAAAATGAGGAAGCTAAAAGATACATCTTGACGCAAGTCAAAACGGCTCCATCAAAGCTTTTGGGCATGAGCTGAAACTGCTCCTTAGTACAAGTCAAAACTGTCTCATATCTTTCAAGGTTCTTTGGCATGAGTTAAAATGACCTTATATCTTTAAGTGTGATTGTCTTGCATTACATACTTTCGACCGGTATCTGTTCTCAAGTGGCGTGTACAAACAAGTCTCATGGGGACAATTGTAGACACTAAAAATTTAACATATCAAAATTGATAAGAGCAATGATATATGAATAAATATGTCTTAGTACATTTTAGATAATATTGATACGAAGTATTATTTAATTTGTTTAATTAGATAATATCAAAAGAGTTCGAATCTATCAAAACTCTCTGTATTCTAGTACTATAAATATAAGCTCTCATTTATTGTGAACAAATCATGGAAAGCTTTAAAACTTGTTAAGAGGTTACCATAAAATGATCCTGAAAATAAAATCCTCTAACATACCCGGCCTCCATGAAGATCATGTCATATATCTCGTCGATTGGATCAAGCCATATAAGTCAGAGGGCCCTTCAACAAAAAATAAAATAAAATTCATACATACAAGCTCTTCTTTTAAGATCAAGGCACTTGAGTTACAGCTGCCCTTCAGTGGAATGTTCAAGCTATCCAATTGATGAATCATAAAACTATTTAGAGATCTTATACGTACATTGATACGCATTTTAACTAAGGAATAAGGTTCAAATTAGCCACTGAACGTAACATGAAAGTGCAATTAGGTCACTGAACGAAAAAACTGTGCAATTAGGCCACTGTACACTCTCAATACATGTAATTTCACCTAATAGCATGTTACTTTCCAGTTCATCAGGTTTCCTGCTTATGTGGATGGTGACTTGGCATTTTAAAATAATTTTTAAATAATAAACATTAAAAATAAAAATTAAAAAATTAATTTAAAAAAAATGGTGGCCACCCCTCCCCCTCCTTCGTCTCTAACCAGAAAGGACTCATAAATTCTATCTATAATACCTTGAAAATAAAACTCTAATAAACACGGAGTTTGTTTGCTTGTTTTTTTTAATAAAAATTTTAAATTTTTTTTTTATTATTATTATTTTGAAAGTTTATTATTAAAAAAATATTTTAAAATGTCAACTCATCATCCATGTAAGCAGATGACCTGATGAAATGGAAGGTAACCTGTTATCAGGTGAAATTGTATGCATTTGGAGTGTTCAGTGACCTAATTGCACCTTTTTTCCATTCAGTGGCCGAATTACACTTTCAAGTTATGTTCAATGGCCAATTTAACCCTTATTCCTTTAACTAATTTTGAATTTGATATATAGTTAAAATTTTGTGTTTACATGCATAGTATTTAACATAAGTTAAATAAATTAATAAATATATTACAAAGTGCATATAAAATCTAATTATCTAAATACTACGTAGTACTAAAAGAATTCAGTGGTGTAAGTAGGAGATAACTATCCCCACTTTGGCTCATTCTTTATATTAATGACTAGTCTTTTCTATGCGCGATGAGCAAAACATATGCTGAGTCTTTATATTTTTAAAAAATTGAAATAAAGATTTATTTATTATATTAATCCAATATATAATCTTTACAAATATTATTATCATTAAAGATTATAAGAAAAGATATGGTGGATGCATGTGCATGGTAAAAATAATGGAAAAGATAACGAAAGTTATAACGGTAAGGGTATTTTGGTCTAAAAAATTGTATAGTACAACTCTAAAAACACAATGTACAAAATAGTTAGCACTAAAAATATGAACATAAATTAGGGATATAATTTTGATTGACACTTAGACTAAAATGATTTTACATCACAAATAAAAGACATAATGACTTACTTTAAGAAAGAATCTAATCTAAGATTATCATTAATAAAAGGAGAATGATTGTTAAAAGGAAATCATACAATTGTCTAAATTTTCAAGACAAGAGGTTTATGCGAGCTGGCGAATATATTCAAATGGACACAAGATTAGCCTGCCTGCAATTTGTCTTGGCTAATGACTTTATAAAGGGTTATGTGGTTAAGTAATTTACACTAATGTTTGATTTGTTTTAGGTGGAATGATGTATGTGCAAGTGCAACAATATAGCTGACATATGAAATTATCTAAGTTAGAATTTGTTTAGCACTTTTTGTGTATATAAGCACAGAACATAATATCTTTGGCGTCACTTTTTTTTTTTTTTAATTTACTTTAAATAATTTTATTAAGACGAACTTATACAAGGTTTATTCATTTTTCAAAGAAAGTGCAAATTAAGGTATGACAATAGGAAAACTGATTAAAATTAGTCAAAGCGATGTAAATATTGGGCTATTGGCAATAAAAGAATAAAACAAAATTAAAAAAAGAAGAAGTAAATATTATTATAATTACATTCCAGCAACATTTTATGTATTTCAACGTACACGTCAGCCATACTAAAGCAACCACTTTAACTAATAAGTATTGTGCACCCGGCAATCCAGCCACTAGCCAGCTGGTCAATTGACTCAAGTCAAGACCAATTGTCTTGGTCAACGAGGCATATACTTCAATTCTGCAAAATGCAAATCACGCCATGCACCATTTCACCGCATGTACTATGGATGATTAAAACAAACGAATACAGAGGTGATATTATATTCTCCTACTAAATTTATTATGAATAATTTCAACCAAACTTAAGGTGGAGTGAAGGATCATTCTCAAGATCAAGTTATTGGTGACGTTCATGAAGGCGTACGTACAAGATCTATTAGAGAAAAGATGATAACATGTTTTCTATCTCAAATTAAACCTAAGATAGTTGAAGAAGCATTGATAGATTCGGATTGGGTTTAAGCTATGCAAGAAGAACTCCATCAATTCGAGAGGAATGAAGTGTGTGAGTTTGTTCTTAGACCTTCGCACCAAAATTTAAGAGTTTATTACCGAAATAGTCCATCGACTATTGCGAAATTACCAATTTGGTCCTTCACAATTTTTCGTACCGAATTAAGTCCCTCGACTTTGAAAATTTTAACCAATTTGGTCCTCCGTTTATTTTGCCGTTAAACATCCGTTAAAATCGAGACTAAATTGGTAATTTTACTATAGTCAAGGGACCAAATTGGTAATTTTAATATAGTCAAGGGACCATTTCAGTGAAAAATTAATTACCAATTTGGTCCCTTGACTATAGAGAAATTACCAATTTGGTTCCTTGACTATAGTAAAATTACCAATTTGGTCCCGATTTAACAGATGTTTAACGACAAAATAAACGGAGGACCAAATTGGTTAAAATTTTCAAAGTCGAGGGACTTAATTGGACACAAAAAATTGTCGAGGACCAAATTGGTAATTTTGCAATAGTCGAGGGACCATTTCGGTAATAAACTCAAAATTTAATTAGGACGAAGTCCTTGTGAGCAACGTATGCTAGAAGTTGTGGAAAATCAAGCTAAGTACACTAAGGATTTGATCAAGAAGTTTGAAATAGATGGAAATCCTCGATCAAGATTTCAATGAACATATCTTTGTGGATGTATTTGAATAATGAAGGCAAAGATGTTGATCAAGCAAAGTATAGAGGAATTGTTGGATCTTTACTCTACCTTATAGCCAGTAGACTGGATATTTCTTACTCATTAGGTGTTTACGCAAGGCACTAATCTAAGCCTAAGGAAAGTCACCTTATGGTAACCAAGAAAATCCTAAGATATTTGAAAGGTACGCAAAGTGTTAGACTTTGGTATTCGAAAGGTGGATCATTTAAGTTGATAGGATATCATGATGTGGACTCGCTAGATGCAAGATTGATTAGAAAAGTACTTCAGGAACATGTCAATTTCTAGGTGGAAGATTAGTTTCTTGGTTCAGCAAGAAACAAAACTCAATAGCAACAAGCACGACTGAATATGAATATGTAGTAGGCTAGCAGCGGGAAGTTGTTGTCCGCAAGTATTAAGAAGAGTTAATACCCGATTTGGTCACTCAACTATTAGGATTTTACCACTTTAGTCCTCAACTTCCAAACTTGCTCAATTTCATCCCCAACTATGCAATTATTAACCAAAATGATCCTAATCATGAATATTTTGGTTTGGACAAAGGACTATTTTAGGTAAAAATTGCATAGTTGGGGATGAAATTGAGTAAGTTTTAAAGTTGAGGACCAAAGTGGTGAAATCATAATAAGCGATGGACCAAATCGGGTATTAACTCTATTATGGAAGAATCAACTACTTAAGGATTATAGAGTAGAAGATAAGGAAATAAGTATCAAGTGTGACAACACTAGTGCGATTGCAATCACCCACAATCCAATGTTACATTCAATGACAAAGCATATAGATATCAAGTGTCACTTCATTCATGATCATGTTGATAAAAAAGATATTATTATGGAGTATGTCAATATAAATATTCAATTAGCAAACATTCTGACCAAGCCTTTGTGTGAAAGCATATTTTCTATGTTAAGGCATGAACTCGGAATGAGCAGGAAGAAGAGCTATGTTGCTACCTCAAGTTCATCCAACATTCCCTTGATCATTTTATTCGGAAGGTCAAGTCTAAGGCACTTGGAAACTTAAGGTGCATGTGATTTTTGTACTTAAGGTGCATGGGGTTTTGTGCTTAAGGTGAGTAGTTCTTGAAACTTAAGGTGCGTGATTTTTGTACTTAAGGTGCGTGATTTTTGTGCTTAAGGTGCGTGCTTGTTTTGCTTAAGGTGCGTGGTTTTTTTTGCTTAAGGTGAGTAGTTGTTGTAATTTAAGGTGCGTCAACCTGAAGCTTAAGGTGCGTGTTTTTTCTTCTTAAGGTGTATGGTTTTCCTTCTTAAGGTGCGTATTTTGTGTGCTTAAAATGCGTCAGTTATTGAAACTTAAGGTGCGTCAACCTGAAGCTTAAGGTGTGTGGTTTTCCTTTTTAAGGTGCGTTGTTTCCCTTCTTAAGGTGCATTGTTTTCCTTCTTAAAGTGCGTCACTCTAAAGCTTTAGGACACTTTTATTTATTTATTTTTTTCAGTTCCAAAACACAACCAATATTCTTCATAAGATTTTCTCTATAAAGTGATATTTATATTAATCTAACTTAAGGTGCGTCGATTAGAAGTTTAAGGTGCATTAGTTTAGAATATTTTTAAATAGCACTGATCACTGCACAACCGCAAGGGAAGTTTTAACAACACCTGAACCATTCCATATATATATATATATATATATATATATATATATATATATGATGGGGATATATGGGAGTGGGCTAGGCCCAAGGGGTGGAGCAAATAAAATATGCTAGAATAACAACCCAGCCCAAGGGTTAGGGCGGGGTGTGTACGTGTGGTGTGGGGTAGTATGGCCAGGGCCCACAACATCATACTAAGGAGGCTGGGTCTGACAGAAATAAGGGGAATTCTATCCATATAGCACCTATTCCTAAAATTTCACACGCCCAATGGGGTAGGGAAGGTACAGGGATACCAACACCTAGCCCGAGAATGTTACCAAAGAGCGTCTAGAAGAATAGAAGGGGAACAACTGCCCGTCCATACAGTGGAGATAGAGGCAGAGAAAGATCAGTCGAGGAAAGGCCTAAAACCCGCAGTGGAATTGGGAGAAATAGCATTAGATTTATCTAATCCCGACCGAAAGGTGAGAATAGGGAAAGGCCTCACAAAAGACTTAAGCGAGAAAGTTATCCAAGTTCTACGGAAGTATGCGAGAGTGTTCGCGTGGGGACCGGAGGACATGCTAGGAGTAAATCGGTCGGTCATCATGCACCGGCTAGTGGTGGACCCTACGTACAGACCCGTCAAGCAAAAATGTCAGCATTTATCCGCCGAAATAAGGGTATTCATTAAAAAGGAGGTGGAGATATTGTTATCCATCCGTCATATACGGGAGGTCATGTACCCATAATGGCTAGCAAAAAATGGGGACGGGGTGGGGCGGGGAGGGGTGTCCTCGTCCCCGTCCCCGACCCCTGAAAATTTTCCCCATCCCTGCCCTCGTTTCAAACGGGGACGGGGATCCTTAGCGGGGATGAGGCACATTGTCATCCCTACCTGGCGGATATGCGTGGACTACACAGACCTGAATAAAGCTTGCCCTCAAGATCCCTTCCCGCTGCCACGAACAGATCAGTTGGTGGATGAAATAGGCAAGTGCGAATTACATAGCTTTATGGACGCCTTTAATGGGTACCATTAGATCTTCTTGGCAGCCTTGAGTCGCTTCATGACAAAGCTGGAAGAAAGATCATTACCCTTTTTTCAAGCCAAGGACACTCAATTAACTGCTTATGGAATGTGCACCACTTGAAGCGGTTCTTCTAGTAGTACGAGCTAGAAAAAGAAATAAATTGGCAAGGTAACTCCCCAATTGTACTTTTGTACCTATCTCCTTACGTGAATAAACTACTATTTTATCTTCATGCTAAGCATATGTTCAGCGGTAACTCTATACGGCGTCGAGGACTAACCCCGCTCGCTCGTGTACACTCACTCGGGGCGTGGGGCAAAGGTACGCAACCCGAAGTGCAACAAAAAACAAAAGGGGCTGTAGTGCCAGCATGAAATAACAAGCTGCCCACATACCAAGTACGCTAGTGCTAGGAGGACACGATCCTTAGAACGCAAAGTGTACACACCCACCTGGACATGCAGGGCATGGTACACAACCCAACGTGCACTTTAAAAAAAAAAAGTGAAGCGTGCGATGCCAACATGAGGCAACAAGCGACCCGCACACTAGAGGCATCTAAACAAGGGATATCGCCCTGTAGTTTGGAGTGCAACTATTTTCTCCACAAATTTCACAGGATGAACGAGATTCTTTCAGTAATTGAAGAAGCAACAAGCGTTTATTCAACATATGAAGGCGCAATCGGGCAAAAAGAGAAAATAAAATAAAAAAAACAAAAAAAACAAAACCAAAGGCTAGTATTAGTCCAACAAATAGTAGCCAAGCTAGAGAAAATAAGTAAAACAGACTAAGGTGACCAGGACAACCCCCGGCTCACTCAAGAAAAGGGAGCAGAAGATTCCTCAATTGATCCTGACAGCCCAGAATAGATAATAAAATCACCTGTGCTCGACGGATCCATGCTCCTGGCACTGCCCGTGCCCTGCTCAAAGGGCTCGCTGATAGAGGCTACCATAACGGAGGAAGTCACCCCCGATCTAGCTCGCTCGGGAGTAATCAAGAAACCACTGGCCGGGGGAAAAACTAAAATAGGTGCTTCAGGTTGAGAAGGCTGCTGCAAGGTAGAAGCTCCGGCAACCTCTATCCGGGTATGCTAAAAGTGGAAAAACGCTGGCTTAACTTGCCGACTCCTCTTTCAAGACTGAATGCCGACTCCTTTTTTAGGACTCCGGTCAACCAAACCGACTACCGCCTTATGACTTCGCACCTCTTGCACACCCTTTTTTCAAGGAGGCATGGTTGACCGAGTGCCGACTCCTTTTTCAGGACTCCGGCCAACCAAAATAACCACCGCCTTATGACTTCGTATTTTCCACACTCCTTTTTCAAGGAGGCACGGTTGACTGAGTGCTGACTCCTTTTTTAGGACTCCGGCCAACCCAACCGACTACCACCTTATGACTTTGCACCTTTTACACACTCCTTTTTCAAGGAGGCACGGTTGACCGAGTGCCGACTTCTTTTACAAGACTCCAACCAACCAAATCGACTGCCACCTTATGACTTCTCGCCTTTTGCATACTCCTTTTTCAATGAGGTATAGTTGACCGAGTGACGACTCTTTTTTTAGGACTTCAGCTAACCAAAACAACCACCGCCTTATGACTTCATATTTTCCACACTCTTTTTTCAAAGAGGCATGATTCACCGAGTGCTGACTCCTTTTTCAGGATTCCGGCCAACCCAACAGAGTCCCGCAGTCTCTAAAGAGATTGATTAATACAAGTGGTTACTTACTTCGCCTACCTATCTCGGTCCTTGTTCCTTGGTCGCTCGATTGATCTTTCGAATAACCACAGATTACTCATCATAGCAATCATAGATCACTTTTAGGAATCGAACTAAGTATCACAACTTAGTATATCTCAATATTGCAGATTGACTGCCTCACTCACTCATCTGTAAGCAATCACAGATCGCTTTTAGGATCTGGCTAGGTTTCACAAATCCCTAACCAGTTCCCAGTTCTCGTAGTTAGACTGCCTCATTTACTCATCCGTAAGAAATCACAAATCACTTTTAGGATCTGGCTAGGTATCACAGATCCCTAACCAGTCCCCGGTTCTCGCAGTTAGACTACCTCATTTACTCATCCGTAAGCGATGACAGATCACTTTTAGGTCAGTTTGACTGCCTCATTTGCTCAAACCATTTAGAAAGACTGGTTAGACCAAGACTTAGTCATACCAATTAGAGGGCTGGTAGACCACCCAAATCAATCTTGGCTCGACCGGCTACTTCATTGACCGTGAGGTTTTTTATTTTTATTTTTTATTTTTTTTATAGAGAATACAAATACATTTTGTAGCATGTGTAAATGGAATTGAAAGTCATATTTGCCACAAATGAAAGAAGCCATGAAGTCGAATTTCACATGCCAACCACGTACTGAATGCATGCTAATGGAATTGAAAGTCATATTTGCCACAAATGAAAATGCCTGAACAAATATGTTTACAATGCTTTGAACATCAACATTTCATTGCATGAATGCCACACTTTTCTCACCAAACAAATCAATTCCAAAATTTTCTTGTTGAGGAATTACCATTTTAGTGCTATGTACATCTCCATTAATTTCCACGTGTGGATAAATGCAGGAGTTCTAGATACCAAGGGGCTTTCAAACTACCACAACATTGCTTATACTTTCCCATGTTATACAATGGTCTCTATAATCTGCATAAGAAATGCATGTACCCTCCATAAGAATATGCTTTGAGACGGTGACTTTGACTTTGCGAATATTTGAATATCAAATTTTTTTAAAGATGTAGAAATTTAGATGCTCTTTGCGAGAATTGTGCCTGCAACCTACGTGGAAACAACTTTTCCTCTACACATAAAATCACTTCTTCCATAATCATTCACTAATTGTTTGTTACACAGCCGAAGACTGGAACCGTTTATTCAAAGCTTCTCGTCTACTCACCATATTTTTACCGACGACTACCTTTCTATCAATCGCTTCCGGTCAACCATAATCCAATAACTGATTACTCCTTTGCTCCCAACAGATCGACCCCGATCCACACCTATTTTTCAAGGCGACTCTCACCCTTCTTTCAGCGCAGTATCAGCCGACCATATTCTTATGGCCGACTCCTTGACCTACTCAACCTAGTCCCTCAGTTTGGTAATATGTTAATGAAATGTCCACTCCCTTTGCCATACATTTGCCATGAATCAATAGACATGTACTTTCACCAAAATATTTGGCATTTGTATATTGGCTCAGTAGATTTCATATGTTTTGAATCTTAGTTTATACCTCGAAGACAATTGCATGCAGCCAAATAATTCCATGTACTGGCACCTCAAAATGTCTATTAAATTTACCCCCAAAGGTGTGTGACACTTGTCACATATGTTTTCCCTTTGTACTGCCATAAAATACTCAATTGCATGCAAGATTTACCATAATAAAATAACATGGGGATGCTAATTTCAACCTTACATGATTTGGATATCAAAATTTCTATTGCGAAGTGTATGGAAATTCGTTAAGAATTTTGTATAATGTACGTACGTGGAGATGGCAATTCGTCTGTTGATTTATTATTCATCATTCTTAACCCACTCGCCCATCTTTCAGGGCAGTCTTTACCTGTATCTCAAGGCGATTCTCACCCATCTTTCAGGATGCTTTTAACCCGTCTTTCAGGGCGATTTTCACCTGTCTTTCAAGGCGCTTTTAACCCGTCTTTCAGGGCTCTTTTTACCCATCTTTAAGAGTGATTCCCATATTCATATGATCGACTGCCTGGCCCATTCGACAAAGTCCCTCAGTCGGACGGCAAATTAATGAACTGTCCGCTCCTTTTGTAATTCCTTCCCGTACTGATTGTTCGTGCTTTACTAAATATTTAATTACATACCTCAGCACCGGCATCACACTTCTATCACCAGATTGCTTGCAAAGCTTTGAAATATTCATTGATTTCAAATTGTTGGATTCTTATCTTGTAAAGCCACGTATCGAATGTTTGAAACAGTCAACTAGGCATGTGTTTTGCTCTTGACACTCTGCACCCGGCGAACCATTCTCATATACGCTCGAATGCATTCCCTTGCTACTTGATTTGGAGCACACAACTTTTCGTTTTGATCCCCACAGATGACGCAGTGATGGTTTTGTGACCCCGAGCTGAGGTAGTCATTCGGCGGGCCAACACAACCGATTAAATCAATACAATGTAAAAATAAATAAATAAAAACAAGAATAGACATAATAATTTTAACGTGGAAATCGAAAGGGTAAAAATCACAAGTTTTTTTGGGCGGTGCCAAGCCAAAATTCACTATTTTGTAGGCGATTTGTACATGTTACATTGTGTTCTCTAATCTAAAGAAAATGCCTGTCCCCCCTCTCTTCTCGTCCCTCCATTGTTTTATAGGTAGAATGGGTAGTGGGTAATCATGGGTAATAATTTAGAATTTATGGGATTTAATGACTAATTAGTGTTATAATTTAATGAGATGGGGGGTTATGAAAGGGTAATTTAGGGAGCTACGCTGACTGATCATATCTCAAGTGCTGATTGTTGATTGCCGAGTCCGAGTGTCGTGCCTAACTGCTTGCTAGATAGTATTGACCGGGTGCCTATACTAGGTATCTATCAGTGCATATAATTAATACATCATGTCGCTTTTGTTAATAAATTAAATTATGTGTTGTAAATAAATTGAAACTGCATAATATGTTATTAGCTGCAAACACATAATATGTTAACTACACATATTATTTGCATGTAGTTAGCATATGATGTGTCTTAATTTATTTAAATGCATAAATACATAATATTAAGGGTGTGTTTGGAAACCCGGAAAATGAATTCTGGAAATCATTTTCCGGGTTTTGGGTGTTTGGGAAGAGCAATGAAAATGTAGTCAATGGAAAATAACCTTTAGGCAATGAAAAATAAGCTAGTTTTGGAGGAAAATGACTTCCCCTTTTTTTTTGCGGGAAGTCATTTTCCAAGCCATCCTCTGCCTGGCTGCACTTCTTTCTTTTTGATATCTTCTTCTTCTTCCCCTTGATATGGTTCACCCTCTCACAAACATGGTTCTTCTTGCCATCTTCTTCTTCTTCTTCTTCTTCTTCTTCTTCCCCTTGATATGGTTAGCCCTCTCACAAACATGGTTTCGCAAACTGATTTCGGAAACCAGTCGGTCGATTGGTTTTGCGGCGCAAATTAGGGCTTTTATGTGTTTTTTATTAATGTTTTTGAGATATTGTTATTTTGTTGTGATTTTTTGTTATAAATGAATGGTTTGTAACAATTGTTATATTATTGTGGTGATTATTTTGTGTTTTTGAATTGCATAGATGGATACTAATCAATTTTCTATTCATTTTCTTGTCCATTTTCTGGAAAATGAACCAAACACATAAACACAATTTTCTACTC
>CM008332.1:16638971-16649981 GCA_002525835.2 Ipomoea batatas
TGGTGTGCAAGTAGTTTAGGTTATATGTGCAAGTAATCATCTTTAGATGTGCACTTAGACTTGTCTGGTTGAAAGTGACAATTAATGTTTACTGTTGCATCATTAGTCTATACTAGTCGCAGTTTGTGTTAAATATAGATGCACTTTACACTATATTCAGTTTCATCAAATACTCTTTTTATTTCAAACACATGATAACTTAATACAAATATAGATGAAAACATGATAGATGCAGTTTGTGTTAAATATATATGCCCTTTACACTATATTCAGTTTGATCAAATACTCTTTTTATTTGAAACACATTATAACTTAATACAAATATATATATGAAAACATGATAGATGATGCCACAGGAACCACAACAAAAAGAATCACAACAAATAGGGCAAGATGATGAAGAACATCCTATAGAAACGCTGATAAGTACAATTTTTATGCAATATTTTATTATATTTTATTTAATAATTTTTATTATATAGTTATATTTTATGGCTAATTTTATTAATTATTACATTTGTATTTGCTTTATATCTATCCAAATACTTATAAATAAATTAATAAAATAATAATGAAGTTTGCAGTTGGGTTAATATTAATAAGTTAGACTAATTTTATTTAAGCTTTAATTTATAAAAATGTGGTATTTAAGTAAAAGTAGAGTTATTACGTGTCTCGGCCGTTGCCCTATGTGCGGCATATGTGATATCTACTATTTTGTACAATAATTCACCCCTTATTTTAGTTGTATTTCCCTTATCCTAGTGAAACTGGGAATTGTTTGTGTGTTATATTGTCCAAGTGTTGAATTATCTACAAGAAACAACAAAGGAAGAATTTTGGAGCATTTTGGACAAGTTCTGGAAGAAAAGAGAATTACAAGGAAGAAAGGAAACAAGAATACAAATTGGAAAAGAATTGGAAGTTGCCTAATGGGCCAAGGCCCATCTATCTCCTATATATTCTACCTATTCTCTACAATGAAAACAGGTTCCCTTACAGAGTTCTGAACCCTAGTTTTAGATTATTTTCCCCTTCTCTTTATATTTCCCTAGCATAGTTTAGATTAGATTATTTAATTTCAAGCTTGGAATCTTTGGATTGAAGTTGGATTTGTTCTTTATCAGTTAAGTTCTCTTATTCTTTTATTACTTTCTTGCAATGTTTATGGTTATTTATTATTGCTTTGCTTTGTTTACTTTAACCATGCGTGAGTAATTCACTTATGGGTTTGGATTAGGGATCTATTGTTAATCTTGATGTTCAATTTGTGATTATTGCATAAAGGGATTGAATCTTTACCTAGGGTTTATGTTGATTTGGGGATTTCTTTGCACTAGTTATTGGTTTGTGGCCACAATTAATTGCTAGTCTAGGAGAGGGATTCATTACAACGACAGTTAGATGGAGACCTCGAGCCTTACCAATTTCAACCTAATTTTCCTACTATGAAAGTAGAGGTAATTTTGGGGGCTTACAATGCTTAGGTGCTTAAGGTTATGATTGATGCATCATGACAGTGGGGCAATCTTAGCCTAATTCTCTTATTGATTACGAAAGTAGCTGAGTTGAATTCTTTTGTGCATTGCCCATATATCCCTTGGTTAATTATTCTTTCCCTAATCCAGAGTTTGTTAGAACATCAAGGTTACAATCCCCTTAATGTGGCCCATAGCTTTATGATACAGTTTACACGCCTTAACCAATTGCTTTCTTTTACATCATTCAGTCTTTGTTGCTTGGATTCTATTAATTCACATACTCTAGTGCCTGGTAATTCACACAATTACGTGTCATAGCCTCAATCCTCAACGGAACGACATTACACCCTCTTTTACACTCCCATCTATACATCATCAATATGTAAAGAAGTTTCAGGGCCAGTTAATATCATCGGGAGAAAAGAGATCGCGGGGCATCTTGTTCGGCCATGGTAGCGCAGAAGTTAAGGGAGAAGTAGTTTGAGGCTGGACAATATAAATAGAGGGTTTTTGTGAAGAGGAACACATCAATTCACTCCGGAGCAATTCCGGTCAGTACGGCTGAGTTTGGTTTCTCAGCGACGATTTTCCTTTGGTGTAGCAGCTCAACAATTTCCTCGGTAACTTGTCTCAGTAGCAACAGTCTGGTTTATCCTCTAATTCTTAATTTATTATTAAGTTATTTGCACTGTATGATGTGTTGCTATTTGGAGAATGGATTACGCAATAATTATGATGTTTAGTTGGTAATGTTAAAGCCTCTAAGCATTGTGAAGTTTAGTTGTGAAGTTGTAAATTTGGGTAGTAGTTTTCACATGGTCAGCAAATTAATTCAATTTTACAATTCCAATTCTTTGCAATAACATAATCAATTACGACAATTCTTTTTCCCTTTCTTTATTCTTTATTTTTGCCGATTCGTCATGTGATAACTTTTTGAACAAATGATGGTGTGTGAACTACTTTCTATTGAACCAATTATGAGCTGTTAAATATTTTTCTAGGGATGTGATGAAATTACCATAAAATCTTTGCTTCAATTTAAGTTTAATTTTGCCAACTGAGTTATGTTTTATCCTTTGGTCGTAAATGGTTAATTGATTGTGTTATGGGGTGATCAACTTTAACATGATATAATTAAACTATTTGAGGGAATTTCTAAAGTAGAAATCATGCCTATTAATTCTATGCTCCTAAGGGTAAACGAGTAGATAATTTGGTTATCATATCAGATTGATTATTTGGTTCATAACCTGAATATTCCGTAAGTTCTTCTAGGCTAAATGGGTTTTAATTATTTGAATAAATGTCTTAAGCATACGAATGATTAAAGCACATGACTGATTCTGAACGCCATACGGATTAGTCATATAGCAGTTAGAACGAACCCTTAATTTGGTTGCCAAGTTAAACAAATCTGCAAAATAAGTAATGTTAATTGATTCATGTTCCTAGTCTTTTATCCCCTTGTTGCTAATTCGTTTCATGGTTATTCAATTATTTTTCATGCCTTCATTCTTTTCACTTGCAGTTTTATGTGGTTAAGTACACTTTGATTCTCAATTAGCTTTGAACATTTTAAATTGTCAATTTAATTGTAAGTCGTTAAATTGCATTGTTACAATTCCCTGTGAGTTCGACCCTTGTCTTTGCACACTATTACTACAGTGATTCGTGCACTTGCGAGGACTTATTAAAATTGTCCATCAAATGCAAACTGAACAGAATGCAACTAAAGAACCTCAATGGCCAGAAACAAGGATGGAAAGACGAAAAGTCAAGGCCACAAATCCTTTGAAATCCCCTTACTTAGCAATGCAAATTGACACGAAACGACCATGGACTGCAACTGAAAAAATCATTGGCAAATGGGTTCTGCAAAATAAAATATTGATCTGTAAGAATCTATATCTAACACCTATGTTGGACATCGATATATTACCATTTCTAATATATATATTTGAAAATTTTGTCTGCAAATAGAACAAGAATTATTTTCAAACATGGTGCATACGCAGTGATTTGGGATGACATATTATCCCTCAACAAGAATGAGGAGATTAAGGTTGGAATTATTGATGCTTGGTCTGCAATTCTGAACCAGAAGGAAAAGGCTCGTAGCAGCAACTCACCGTGCAGGTTTTTTGCATCAACATGTGTGTGTGTAAGTTTGACAACCACTATAAAGACCTTTTAGAAATAAAATACATATTTGTAACATGCAAACTAACATCTACATTTTACTCCAGCTTTACACAGTTGTAGCACCCTATGGCGATGATGAATTGAGATCTAAGAGATTTTCAGAAAGAATGGATGATGAAATTAGGCTGACAGGAGGATTGAATCTTGAATATATTGACTTGGTAAGCTACAAAGAATACATATGTTAAAGTGCACCTAATATATATCAACATTGCATTAAAGTACATCTAAATGTGCAACTAACATACTTATTGTATGCATTCCAATTTCCAACAGTTTCTCTTCCCAATTGTTCACTCTGAACACTACTATGTGCTTACCATAAATGTGAAGAACAAACGATTTGACATCTTGGACAATTCATCGGCTGAAAGCCCCAAGAATGAGAAGTATGGAGATGTACCAACAACACTGGTAATGTTACTATCCAAATTTCATATATATATTATATATATATATATATATCAACAATTTAATTAATTTCAATACTAACAAGACCAAATGATACAGAAAACCATGTTGGCTGACTATTTTCACCTCAAAGAGAATGATGCAAAAAATTAAACAAGATTGTAAGGGGATTGACACCAGCTAGACTCAGAATGTCATGTAGGGACAACGATAACAAGATTGACTACGGTGTGTTTGCTATGCGACACATGGAGACTTATATGGGCAAGGGTACTAAAGGCTGGGAGTACTGTGGATTGGAAAAAGGAAACAAGGAACAACTAAACAACATACGAGTGAATTACCTAGCTGAAATTGTGAATTCCCCAGTAAATTAATACCGTGAAGCTTGTATGAAAGATGCTAGGGAGTTTGAAAAGGCCTCAAAGGCCAAGAAGTAACTGATTGGTTGATGTAAGAATTGACAATTGGGTTTTTTTGTAGTCAAGGTCTCTAAGAATGTTTTTGATGTAGGCAACTAGATCTATATGCAGGGCTGTTTTTGAGTTGTCTACATATTTGAAGTGATCACTTGTATGCAAGTACTTGTAGTCTTCAAAAATGTTATTAAGTGTGTAGTTATTCAGTAGGTACTTGCATGTATAATTGTCTTCAAGTGCAGCTACAATTCTCTCAAAGTGCATGCAGTTTCTTGTATTAGTGCAGGAAGTTTGCACTATATAAACACCTATTTTCAGAACTAGTGGACTCAATGCAACAAGTTTTACTTATAAGAGCATGTAATTATATGTGCTAGTTTAATTAAATTCATGTATTTGTGGGTGTGCAAGTAGTTTAGATTATATGTGCAACTAATCATCCGTAAATGTGCACCTAGATTTGTCTGCCAAATGCCAAAAGCCAAAACCCTAAAGACCTAAATCCTAAACCCTAAACACTAAACCCAAAACCCTGAACCCTTAACACAAACCCCTAAACCCTGAATCATAAACCCATAGCTTTGCGTGCAAAAATTATGGAAAATGTGTGGTGCAAGTACTTTAGGTTATATGTGCAACTAATTGCCCGTAAATATGCACTAAGATTTACCCCACCTTAAACCCTAAACCCTAACCCCTAAAACATAAACACTAAAACCTAAACCCTAAACCGTAAATCTTGAACCCTAAGCACTAAACCCGACACCATAAACACTTAAACCCTAAATGTGCACAAAAAAAAAAGCAATTACTGACGTTGGATGAAAGATGATCAACAACTTGAGTTTGTTCTTATTTCTTACATGAGCGCGCAGTACGCACGTGAACGAAACATATATACATATATATATATATATATATATATATATATATACAGAATTTAGTTCATATGTGAATTCCTCCCTTTTCTGTGCACCCTGTGCACTCATGGTAGCCCTGCGATTTTGGTTGATCAACGCACATGATGAGGTGTGTTGGGGGGTCACGTGTGGGCGTTAGTATGGGGTGTTACACTCATAATGGGACTGCACCGCCAAGATAGGGCAACAAATTTATTGTTTTATTTTTTTAATTTTTTATTTCTTTTTCTTTTGTTTTTTTTGGGCTTGTTTCGACTGGTTACTGCGGCGGGGTGGTCAGAGTGGGTCTCTCCCGTGCTTGTCCGGTTGGTCGCGAGTCATAGCTAGGTCCAATGGTAGTCGGCGTTCGAAGAACAGGGTGTCCGGCCGATCGTTTTGGTCAGCGTCGTCGGGCTCCGCTGGTTCTGTCGCACACTCCGGTCATGGTGGGCTATTCAAGCGGCGCCACACTCCGGTATCATTCTACCCGACACCGGTGTGAGTAGCGACGAGGGTGTCTGCAAGGCGGTGTGTAGTGTGTAGGTGGTCAAACCGGGGTAAGTGTCATTATTGCGCATTATGTGTTTAGTTCCTGGGATGCGTTGTTTGTTGGGGGTTTTGGATTGAGGGTATGTGGGGTTTGGGTTTTGGGTGGTGGCCTCCTGGTTTATATGCATACCTCTAGGAATTCAAAGTCATTTATACGAGTTGCTATACCAATGTAGGGGGGATGTATAAATACACAGAAGCAGAATCTGCTGTCATTGGTTTTAAATGGGTGTTAGTGTTAGAACAAGCTTGAGGTAAATGTGTTGCTATGGTCTGATTAAATAGTAGGATAAGGGCAAGATGACGATCTCAACTTCTTTTATGCATTAGATTTGAATAAGGACCAGTGGCTAAGAAATGCTTTCTGGATTCATGCTAAAGATTGGCTTGATTATCATCGCTTCTGTGATGCTGTGTTTTTTGACACTGCATATATCAACAATGAGTATAAATTGCCTTCGGTTACAGTTATTGGTGTGAATCATCGCTTTCAGTTACTACATTAAAGGAGTTTATTGACCAGTACAAAAATATATTGCACAAAATGGGTGAAGATGAGGCTAAGGCTAATTTTGAGTCATGGCATAGAAAGCTGGGATTGAAATCTCCCTCACCCTTTGGAAAACAAATGGCAGCTTTGTACACTCATACAATATTTAAAAAATTCCAAATTGAGGTTTTGGGAGTTGTTGCATGTCACCCTAAAAGAGAAAGTGGAAATGGTGAAACGACAACATTTAGAGTGCAAGATTGTGAGGAAAATCAAGACTTTATTGGATTCTGGAATGAGAACACATCTGCCACTTCTTGCTCATGCCGTTTGTTTGAGTAATGTGGGTGTAATCATTGATATACAATAGCAATATTAACGCACATATACAATGCTACCTACCACTAGAGCTGCGTACTCTGGTTCTTGTTTCCTTTCCGAACTATTGTATATGTTCTCTGAATATGTATGCTTTGTTGGTTTATTTCCCATGTTTCTATTTTAGTTTTTTAATAATACAAGTGCCACTTATGTTTTCCGGGAAAAAATACTATAGGTGGAAGTAATAATACAGTACGCTTCATAAATAGTTCAACTGGAGTTTGCTCTGGTTATATATGTTAGATGGGGGGCTGGATTTTAATTTAATCATACATGTGTTGTTTACGTGTGCATAAGTTGTGCCAATGTTGTTCACCACGATAACTAAGTGTTGTGCATTTTCATAATACTGTGGGCACATTTGGATCATAAATAAGAGCTCGGCGTTTTCACAATGTTGTCACAACACTTGGGAAAATGAATCAGTGCTGTGCATTTTCATAATACTATGGGTGCACCACGTTAAAAAAGAGTGCGCTACATTTTCATAATTATGTGGATCTACTTGGGTGGTGAATAAGTGTTGTGCATTCTCATAATACTTTGGGTGCACTTGGGGTGATAAATGAGTGCTCACCATTTTCAGAATACGTTGGGTGTCCTTATACTACTATGTAATAAGTGCACTGCATTTTCATAATACTGTGGGTGAACTTGGGTGGTAAATAAGTGTTGTGCATTTTCATAATACTCTGAGTGCCAAACTGATCTTGGTTTCTTTTGTCTCAAACAGGCAATGCCACACTTCAACCGGTGGTAATAAGCGACCGTGAGGGCGAAACAGATGACGAATTCCACACTGCTCCGGGCCACCCCACCAGTGTGCCACGTATGGGAATTGGGGGAACGAACCCCGGAATCAAGATGCGAGGTGGACCCAATGAGCTCGTACGGCTTGTCTCCTCACTCACGACCAGCCAACGCCAAGATGTTTCTAGTATTGGTATGGGGGGACTGTTGGGCTTGGAAGTGACGGAGATGCCACCACAACTGGGTCATTGGTTAGTCACGAACTTCAAACCAGCTATGATGGCCATAAAGTTGGGCAATGGGAGGTATATTAACATCACTGCTCAAGACGTTGCACATGTCTTCGGACTACCGAACGGGCCACTACCGATTACAGAACGCGACAGCCCACTGGTAGGGCCAGAACTCCGTGCATGGAGGGAGGAAACCAAACAACGGAAGGGAAAGATAACGGTCAAGGCGTTAGTCACGCAGGCGTTGAAGCTCGAAGGTGGGGGGGAGTGGTTCAGGCGGCATTTTAGTGTCATCGTTGTCTCCACCCTCATTGCTAGCGTTTCAAATGGCTACGCCAACCAAAAAACTGTCCATATGTTACGCTATGTGGAGCGGATCAAAGACCTAGACTGGTGCACGTATCTCCTGCGCTCTTTGGTTGACACACATGGACGCTGGTCCCAAGGCGGAACTCGCAAATTCACCGGGCCATTACTCTTTTTAACTGTGAGTTGTATTCTTACGTGGTGGTATTAACGCTCATATATATTTGTGCCCCATATGATTATATGCATCTCATTTTGGGGTGGTCCAGCTCCTGTACGTGGACAGGGTCGTGGTAGGTCCACGGGACGTGCCTAGAACAATCCCTACGTTAGAAGGATGGACGTCAGATCTACTCAAAGCACGGGAGGCAAGGGAGATTTGATAAGTACCAAGAATAGCTCATTTTAGGTGTCATTTAAGGGCTATAATTGTATGGTTTAGTACCCCTTTCATAAGAATATCATGCGTTAAGACTCGAATGTGACCAAAACCGCTAACAAGAGCTTGGAAGATGCTTTTTAACTATTTTACAGCTAAACGGAGGACCTAAGGCCAAAACGGAGCAAAAAATGGAGAAACCATGAAGCAGGAGCCTCCCACGCAGCCTCACACGCGTGTGGGGGGCGTGGAAACATTCCATAGCCTCCCCACGACCTCCACCACGCGTGTGGATAAAGCGCGGAAAAATGCCTTCGGGGCTCGACGCGTCGAGAGCCCTGTGTCACCCTAAAATCCTACTGCGGGAAAAATTACTATGTTGCCCCTATTTTGTTTCCCCTATATAAGGCTCCTTATTTCAGACCTTTGGGGGCATTAGGTAGTAGTTCGGTAGCTTAGGTAGGGGAAGAAACTCCTAATAATTTAGATCTAATTTTCCTTTCCAAATTTTTCTCCTTTGGGGAAGAAAACATTCATCCTTAGAGTAGATTTAGGATTTGAAGATGAAGATGTAGATCCAAGAACTCTTTAGGTATAATTTCTCTTCCATTAATATAAAGTTTGAATCTTTACTTTCTTGCTTTTTTTATATTGCTTCTATTTAAATGTTTAACATGTTAGAGTAGAGTAGAAAGGGGATTGGTGGCCCCATGGTAGATCTATGTGGATGTTTAATATAATTGCTAGATTAAATGTGAGCTTTGTGATTGTTGGATGATGTTCTTGTGTGGATGATGTTCATATTGCTTTGTGCCTAAGTGTGCACCTTAGGTAGCAAACTCAAAGGAAGTGAGTGTGTGCGCGATAGCGGCCACTCACGAGTCTCACTCACCCACATCTCCGCTCTTAGTCCGAAAGGATAAGATCCGAGAGGAGTGGTAGACAAAGTGTTCGATGAAATGCCCCAACCGAATGAGGATGTGGGAGTCCAAAGTGTGACGCCACTTGGTGATGTGCCATGAACTCCCTAGTCTATTCCACATCTCTAGCTCACGAACCATACAAAGATACACCACATAGAGAAGCCTAAGGCCCCGATCTCCGCCTTTCCTTTATTTTTATCACAACCCTTATCAACCTTCCCCTCTTTTACCAATGAATCCAACCCTTAGCAAATCTTGTAACTCTTTTCCTTCAACCTCTTAGATGCCAACACACTAATTCGATTCTCATTCGCCATCCTTGAGAGACACGACACTCGGGGAGTTTAACTCTTCGTTTTACCACCTTCACATACACCTCACCCTAAATTACATCCTTCAAGATTACTGCACAAGGCTTTGGGGTGGGCCACCTAGAAGATCCGCCACATGCAACAACCGACCAAGCGCCTCCGTCAGAACCACCACTATCTGACCAAGTAGCTCTCAACCAGGGAATAGTGCACCAGCCATCAACGGTTGACACCCCACAGGTATGACTCCCCTCCGTTCTCAATTAGATGTGTGCTTAGTGTCGGTAGGTACTGACTACTTATTTTTGCAAGCTGGTTTTCGTGTGTTTGACAGGGGTTCACCCAGCTCCTTGATACCACAATTAGGGACCTCCTGTGCGCTGCAGCACGAGTGGCTGATATGGTACGGGAGAACTGCGCACAAGCCTATGGGGATCACAATTTCAAGAGGGTCAACGAGGCATCCAAACTTCTGCTAGAGGTATTGCAACACGAACCGAAGGGCACGTACTCGACCATCGACCAGGAGCCCCACACGCCCCATCAAACTTCCATAGATCGCGAAGATGCGTTCTGGCAAAACCCTGACAACATCAAGGCGTTAGAACGCGCTGAATTGGCGGCGATACGGGCAACCACGGGTAGCGACATGCCTAGTTTCAGCCTGGGATTCACACAAGAGTACCCTACGCAGGGAAATGAGGACCCAATACCACTGGCTACGCAAGTATGTATCTCACCGCTTTTATGGTTGTGCTTAGTTATATGCTCACATTGTTCTCAAAATGATCGATCAGGTTGCCAACCGGGGAGAGCGATCGGGGGCCCTACCATTAGGAGCGCCACAAAATGAACAACCGGAGGACGACATGCCCAGTTTCAGTCTGGGGTTCACACAAGACTACTCTACGCAGCGAAATGAGGACCCAATACCACCGGCTACAAATGTAAGTATCTCACCACTCTTATGGTTGTGCATAGTTATCTGGTCACATTGTTCTCAAAATGATCGATCAGGTTGCCAAACGGGGAGAGCGCTCGGGGGACCTACCATTACGAGCGCCACAAAACCAAGAATCGGAGGTCTTACCAGTTGTCGGCATTCCAGACCGCAAAGGGAAACGTCCGCTGAATCAAGACGCTAGACCGTTACGCCTTTGCTTCAGTCCGTTGAGGGGTTACCCAACCGTTCCCGCCCCAACACCAACCGGTAAGTCCTAACCCCCCCTCTGACATGCTGTTAATTTGCTTTCTGGTTGAAGCAACCACCATA
>CM008332.1:16684034-16698669 GCA_002525835.2 Ipomoea batatas
CATATACATATGGAGGAATATCATACTATCACTCACAAGATTTCACATATCCATACACTCTCTAAGATCAATTAAGCCCTACTGCTACGGTAATCGACTCTACCGAGCACTCCACAAGTTTGTCCCTCTCATATCCATATGCTCTCATATATATAAGGTGAAAGGAACGAAGGGTCTTAGACAAACTAAGCCCTAGTGACACGATAATCCATCTACCGGCCACTCCACAAGCTTGTCCCTTTCGTGGGATAAAGTGTAACACCCCCAAATTCTAATACAGGAATAAACATAAATAAACAATTTTTCTTACTAACTATACTGAAAATAAATCCGGATGTGAAAATTAAAACATAAACTATGGGACATCACACCACGCTCGGGCCAACTCACTAAACCCAAAAGCACATGCTACAAAACTTTCTAACCACAATCCATATTACAACAATTTTCTATCTAGATTACAAATCAACTATAATACAACAGTTTGGATTCTAAACTAATCCATTTAAACCAAGAGACAACTCCAAGGGCAACTAGCTCTACGTTGTGCTCTCAAAACGAGTCACTTCCATCAAGTCCCGAAAACAATAAGGTTTTGAAAACACAAACAAACAGAATTAGCATAAAATGCTAAGTATGGTCTACTCCGCCCTATAAAATAAATACATTTATAGTTTTGAAAATAGTTTATATTTAGCAAATAAGCTTTGAAACTCGGATAGACCATAAGGAAATATTTAAACAAGGACTTAGTAGGAATACTTCCAAAATACGTTTTCAGAATACTTTGAATTAATCATTAAATCAGCTAAGAAGATTTTTTCAAAATGGTAGAGAGACTCTACAAGCTCATCTCACACCGAGATATGATATTTTCCAAATCAAGGGCTAGAGGTAATTTTACAAAAGTATACACACGTCGAATTAAAGATAAAATTTAAGTAAAACACCTGTAGATTCTAAGTGCAAAACCCGTATTGACAACCATATGATAAACACACTTGTAAAATAGATTTCAACTTATCACCATAGATAAGGGTTTATAATATACATATACCCCAAAACCATTTTACCCTAACGTAAACTAAGTGTCAAAATTAAAATATACACTATTTGAATACAATTCCATAAGTCATAATAGATTAAAGATTTCCAAACTAATAATACTCAATAATTTAAGACATCATAACCATAACCAATGTTGTAAAAATCGCGCCTAGGCGCTAGGCGGCGCCCAACCGCGTCGAGGAAGGCTAGAATTGGCCTCCTCTGCCTAGCCGGCCGAATATGACTATATGGCTGAAGACCGCCTAGGCGTTTTTTAGCCAGATTCCAACATTCAGTGTTTGTGTGAAGCTTTTGTTGAATGCGGATAGGCGGAGGAGGAATACGGATTCACCAATGCCGCCCTGCGATGAGTCGTTGTTCGAAGAAGCTCTCAAGAGACAAGGTTCTGCTCGACTGCATGGATGAACTTGAGAGAGCTTCAGAGATACTGGGCCGCCGTTGGTCTTCGAAAATCGGAACGTCTCGGATCTGGACGAACTCTATCTCAGCCCCCCTGTTTTTTTTTTGGCTTTGCAAAATCATTAGAACATAGAACTATAGAAGATGAAACAGTCCGCAGGTCCCTCCTCCTCCACCTCTGCTGATCGCAAGCATTCAGTCGCAAGTGTTTTATACTTTTATGGAGTTGATTTGTTGATTTGGTTCTTTGTATTGAGAATTTGAGAGTCGCTGGTCTGGCCGTGAAAGCTCAAAGCAATTGACTGGGAAATGGAAATCACGTGAAAGCTAGGTTCTTGGTCTACCGTGAAAGCTTAAACCTTTTGATGGGAAATGGGAATCACGTGAAGCATTGGGAAAGGGAATGAAATTAAAAACAAAGGGACGAAGGGACGAAGGGTCTTAGATCCATATGGGAAAGGGACGAAATTAAAAACTCTCACGAGGTTTCACAAATCCATATATTATCATATATAAGGTGGAAGGGATGAAGGGTCTTAGATCAACTAAGCCCTAGTGCTACAATAATCCACTCTATCGAGCACTCTGCAAGTTTGTCCCTTCCATATCAATACAATCTCATATATATATATATATATATATATATATATATATATATATATGGTGAAAGGGATGAAGGGTCTTAGATCAACTAAGCCCTAGTGACACAGTAATGCACTCTACCGGACACTTCGCAAGTTTGTCCCTTTCGTGGGATAAAGGACTAAAACCTTAAGCGTGCACACCCCCAAATGGGCTTCCCCCCACCCAATATTTCATCAGATACAATTTCATCAAATGGAACCTGAGACTCACCCCTACACAACCATCCGTCATCATCACATCTCATATAATCAGTCATAATATAGTATGTATATACATCCTCCATAATAATAATAATAATAATAATAATAATAATAATAATAATAATAATAATAATAATAATAATAATAATAATAATAATAATAATAGTTATTCAAAATGAATTTTCATAAACCTTCTCATTTGCCCGTAGGCTATTCAAATCATAGCTTTCAAAGTAACATAGGGGTATATAAAACCTATCAGTATCCACATTCCAAAACAAGGTTTATAACCAAAAATAGCATTTATAGTATACAAAAATATATTTTCAACTGATGATTTTCCATAATATTCCCAAAGATATTCCAAAAACCACTTCAATCTCGTAAAAAACACAAATACATCGAACCACACCGACTCCTTGAGCATTCCGGCGACGCGTCTGGATCGAAGGGTGGTCCAACATTGTAACAATGCGACCTACTGGGAAAGATGCGACCGTGAAAGTCGCCGACGAGCGTAGGGCATACAACGAATGCGGAGAACGCTAGGGCAAACGACGACACTCGAAGGAGGCTTGGGCAAACGACGAGGGAGGAGTAGATAGGGCAGACGACGAGGGTGGAGTAGACTAAGGTTGACTTCGACGGCGGAGGAAGCTACAGCGTATACAGAGCGTCGATGGTATCAAAGGCGTGCCAAACTGAATTGTGCAACAAAGGTGGAAAAATAAAATCCAAAAGGAAAAAACCCCTTAAAATCAGTCGTGCATTAACTCCCCAGATCTCCAAAATACCCCTACTAAATACACTCACTTCAACTAACCGGTCAAAATGGGGTATTTTATTAAACAAAATCATTTAATATACACCATTCATCTCAGCCTCTAGAAGCTCAAATTTGTACTCATATAAGAAGATTAACTCATTTGATGACTAGTCTATATATATATAATTTCTACTTTGATGTCCAACATATGCGAAATTTCAATATCTAATATTCGCCCCAAACTTGTATTAGGATATAATACTAGTGTTTTACATGTGTGATGCACGAAAAAAATTTTGTTCTTATGAATTTAAATAAAAAAATAAAAAATAAAAAAATATTAAAATGTATAATATAATGATATAGTTGAATTTTCATATATTTGGTCAAACATACAAAATTAAAATTAAAATTTTGTATGATTAATATAATCTTTAATCATGTACATATTTAGATAAATTTATAGAGAAAAATTTACATAATTAAATTAAATTATTCCTAATCGTATTTCATATATATTATAATTCTAACAGTATGAATAATAACTAAGAAAATTATACTTAGAAACTGAAAAATGTAAATTTTAAATTTTGTATATGTGATTTTAAACTCTGATCAGACACATTTTCTTATATGATTGTGTAATACAGTGTATATATAAATAATATTTTAATAATTTGTATGTATGAAAATTCTATAATATAATTTCTATAATTATAATTTATGTTGATATATTGTAATTAAAATAATTAAATTTCGAAATTAAAAAAATAGCATTTTAATTTTGTATGATTAATATATTGCTTAAGTATATGTATGTATGCATTTTTAAAAATATAAATATGTATGAACACATATTTTGTTAATTTTATAATTTTATTTTTAATTATATTTTATATTTTATTAATTATAATAAAGAAGATTACATTTACAAATTAAACAATTTTAATTTTTAAATTTATATGAATTAATGTAGTCTCTAACTATATTACATATTTAGACAAATTTTTAAATATTTTTTATTTTTTAATTAAGAGTACGAGTCTAGACATATTTTAAAATATTTTTTTTAATAAGTAACCATTGTAGTAATTAACGTGTATAATTTTTGTTAGGAACCCCGAGTTGTTGATTTTGTTGATACCAAACTATCCGAGGAGACCCCTAACTTTTGTCTAGTCTTTAGAATATATTTATGTCTTGTTTTTCAGTCTTACAGGATAACCGAATCCTTAGCAATTCCTAAATCATTAAGGATCCGAGTCCTATAACCGAAGACTTAAGGACTCCAACCGAAGTATGAAGTACCGAGGAGTTGAAGATATGAAGAAACGAAGATTCGAAGAACCGAAGACTAAGATCATAGGTCGAAGAATAGAAGGGCCAAAATCTTATGACCGAGCAATCAAAGGTGTGATTGTCTCGAGGAGATCAAGAGAAATGATAAGGTCAATCATTTCCTCTCACAACCAAGGCTAAAACATTCTCTGATAAGTTGTCTTATCTACTGGCCTGAGAATGGGTATAACTGAATGTCATTTTGGATCCTATGCAACGATCCCAAGGAGCATTTAATGATTGTCACCTTTTTGAGGGACAAAAGACAAATTGTCCTTGCACAAAAGTGGACAAACGGCTAGAAAGTACTGACATTCTGAAAAAGATGAAAATACTACCCATTGGATATTACACACTGGACAATAGGTTTTGAATTTCATTTCCCTCCAACGGATATGAAATTCCACCTATAAATACCCTTGTCCCATCTCACTTTGAACAAGGTTGAAAATACGCGAAATATTGTCTATCAAGTGAAAAACTCTCAGTGTGATATTCAAAAGCTTACAAGTGATATTCAGATTTCATTAGAAATTCTTCTGTGATTAAGAAGCTCGTCAAGCAAACTAATCACAAGGATTTCAAGTTGGAGAATCATCACAACCTTTCAACCATCTCTACAAGTGAAGTAGAAAGAGGCATAGTAAACTTGGAAGAAGTTGAAAAGCCTACAACAACAAGGCTACCGGGCTTAGCGATCAAAGGAGCTTGTTGTAATAGAGATTGTACTATAACGGGGAATATAGTGCAAACCTTCACGAGTTGTGAAGAAGAGTGGAGTAGGCTTAGTTAACAGCCGAACCACTATAAAAATCCTCTCTCTCTCTCTGTTATTTATTTTACGTATTGCATTGCATATATCACTCAAACATAATATCTTTTACTAGAAAAATCCTAAGTGCAAAGTGAAGATAAAACTTGATATATCCTTTCCGCTGCGTTATCTCTTTAGACGAAAAAGTTTTCAAAAACCTATTGTGAGTCTATTCAACCCCCCCCTTCTAGACTCACAATGCTACCACCGGGACCAACAAGTGGTATCAGAGCAGTTACCTTGAACGGTAAACACTCTGTGTATACTGCCTGGTGATCCTTTTTGAAAAATTATCAAAATATTTTCAGACTTTGCACTATGTCTAAAATGGAACATCATAATCATTTTCTCATGTTTAACTTAGACAAGTTTGATGATTGGAAAGTGCGCATGCAGGCTCACTTGTCTGCCATGCATGATGAGATGTGGGATGTGATAACTGATGGACCCATCCAGATATTACAAGTGAACCCCATTCGTGTTGCTACCGATCCTACATCACCAGCAATGATTCCGAAGGAGAAATCCTTGCTGACTACCGAAGAGAGAACCCGAGTAATTCTCGACAATATAGCCAAGGATATACTCTACAAGGCTTTGGACGAATCATTGTTTCCGAGAGTAAGAAAGTGCAAGACTGCTAAAGACATTTGGGATGTACTTATGCTCATAGGTGATGGAG
This sequence comes from Ipomoea batatas, assembly GCA_002525835.2. NCBI lineage: Eukaryota > Viridiplantae > Streptophyta > Magnoliopsida > Solanales > Convolvulaceae > Ipomoea > Ipomoea batatas. Next base: position 16,689,947 of record CM008332.1, read on the forward strand.
ACGAACAAGAGAAGGAGAACAAGTTAACTATTGCCATGAAGAAGTTTGAAGATTTCAAACTCAACCCAAAGGAGTCCATAACCGAAATGGAAGCTCGGTTCATAAAGTTATTGATGGAAATCAATGATCTTGATGAGATAAAGCTATCACAAAAGGAGATAAGCTTGAAGATTCTCCGAGGACTACCCAAAAGCTGGGAGATGAAAGTAGTAGCCATGCGCGATCACCGAGATCTCAAAACGACGAGTACTACTCAGATCTTCAGCGATCTGAAAGCCTACGAGTTTGAGAAGGAAACAATAAATGATGAAGAACCCGAGACAAGGAACATAGCCTTAGCTGCAAACCAACAACCTTCATCATCAACACAAAGGTCGAATCCTAATCCTTCATCTGATTTATTCACTAACGACCAGTTTGCTTTGTTTATGAGAAAATTTAAAAGGTTTATGAGAAAGAATCAAACGCATGATGCCGCGGACAAGTCAAGAAGACATAAGCATAGAAGCCATGACAAATCAAGTGGATCCAAGGCACGAAAAAGTGAAGAAATGCAGATGTTATGTTACAACTGCCATAAGCCATGAAATTTCAAGGCCGAATGTCCTTACCCCATTGTCAGAAAGCATCATGACGAGTATAACTACAGGAAGAGTTCGGGAAACTACACCACCCCGAAGAATACATCCAATGATGCTGATGAGCAACCGGCCAACAATCAAAAGAATGACAGGCGAAGGAAGGCTTTAGCTGTTGAAGAAAAATCAGGAGAAAAGAATGATGAGCAATGCACATCCAGCTCTAGCTCTGAGAGTGAAAGTTCGGAAGATGAAAAGGGACTACTGTGCCTTTTCAGTCAAGAGGATTCAGATAAAGAATTGTGCTTCATGGCAGAGGAAGATGAGGTAACCTCTCACACCTGCTCCTCTAACTATAGCTCCGAATCCACATATCATGAAGATCCTAGGGAAGCATTCGAAAGAATGGTGAAGGAATTTGATGATATTGAGAACTCTCACTTCAAACTTAAGGTAGAGAACGCTCAATTATTGGCAGAAAGACAAAATCTCGAGGACTTAAAGTCCAAAAATGTTGAGATGATTGAATCTATAAGCCAGCTTGAGAGGCAAGTTCATCTTCTTAAGGAAGAGTGTAAAGCGAAGGATGAAAGAGAGCAAAAATTGCGTGCGGTAATTGCGACGTTCACAAATTCATCCAGATTAATGGATCGAATGGTGGATGATCAAAGACCATCAGGGAGTAGAACCAGACTCGGTTATAACTCCAGTTCTCATCAACATATTCTCCTATCACGACCAACTAATCCTTCTACCAGTGGAGGATTAGGTTCAGTTTTTGTCCAAGGACAAACAGAAAATCTTGAGCCTGTGATTAATGCCGAGCATGGAACAGAACCACAATCAACGAGTCAATCCAATGATGCGACTGAAACACGAGTTGTGGAACCTACGAGAGGGATTCCCAGAACGGTAACCCGAGAAGTCGTCAGACCCCTCGGTACAGACCTCGCATACAAAAATATCAAGGTTTTTTTGCAAATGGTCAACCAAATGGGAATAACCGATCCAAAGAAAAATTCCTAGGCAACAAGAGGCAATATTACTCACAGAGGCAACGTAGGGGTATGCCTCAGGGAAGACCGAACTCTTACCCGAGTAATGTCAAGAGTTTCAAAAAGTTTCCTAGCAAGCGTAGAGGTGGAGAAGGTACACTATATCCTAGTGATGAGGACACGCTTATTGATTATGAACCAATGACAAGAGCAAAATTTCTGCTCCATCATAGACATAAGCAGACCTCATACACTAGAGTTAACACGAATAAACCGACACCTTCTCTTCAAAAGGTTTATTCACCAAAGTCACCTCAAGCCTACTATGCAATACCTTATGATTATCGTGTGTTTAACGGGTATCGCGGACCGAGGATGAACTTCACGAGTTCTAGGTACGCATGGATGCCCAAACTTACAGCTAACCGTCAAGGACCCAAGAAGGTATGGGTACCTAAAAACACCTAATCTTTGAATGCAGGGCAACAGGACCATCTAGTATGTAGATAGTGGATTCTCGAGACATATGATGGGAAATAAATCAGAATTGAGCAACTATAAAGCGAAAAATGGTCCTAAAGTAGTCTTCGGTGGGAACTCAAGTGGACGAACCCTGGGCACCGGAGATGTTATGAAGAATGGCCTAATCATCTAAGAAGTCTCTTATGTTGAAGGATTAAAGTTCAATCTTTTAAGCACAAGCCAGTTTTGTGACAAAGGATACAAAGTTGTATTCTCACGAGATCTATGCCAAGTTATCTCAGAGTTATCACGTGGGAAACAGTAAGACCGAATACTTGCCAGATCGCCAAAAGCAAGAAAGATCTAAGTTGGGAATGACATTATAAACTCAATCATCTCAACTTCAAGGCCATCAACAAGTCCTCGTTTAAAACGAAATCTCTTAACACTAATGCAAGACCATTAAGTCTACTCCATATGGACTTATTTGGACCAGTTGATCCAGTTAGTCTAAGTGGAAGAAAGTACACTCTTGTGGTAGTAGATGACTACACAAGATATACATGGACATCTTTTCTAAGGAAGAAGAATGAAACTGAGAAAGTCCTTCCAGACCTGCTCCGAAGACTTCAAACCGAAAAGGATCTAAGTATTGTCAAAATTCGGTTTGATCAAGGAACTGAATTTGTAAACAAAGTCATTCAGGATTTTTGTGGACAACACGGCATATTGCATCAGCTTTCAGCAGCAAGAACTCCTCAATAGAATGGTGTAGCTGAAAGACGCAACAGAACCCTCAAAGAAGCAACAAGATCCATGATTGCTTTCTCAGGCTTGCCAAAACGGTTTTGGGCCGAAGCTATAAACACTGCATGCTACACTCAAAATAGATCTCTTATTCATAAAGATCATGGAGCTACACCTTACGAACTCTGGAAAGGCAGAAAACCTGTTGTAAAATACTTTCATATATTTGGAAGTAAATGCTTCATCCATAACAACGGGAAATCACATCTAAAGGCTTTTGATGAACGTGCTGATGAAGGAATATTCATGGGATATTCTAAAAAGAGTAAAGCTTTTCGAATACTGAATAAGATAACCATGGTGATAGAAGAATCAATACACGTAGTCTTCGACGAACCATCAAAAGAAGGCGTGGTAATCTCTGAGAGACAAACCGATGAAGAAACGAAAGATAGAGAAATTGAAGAACTATCCGAAGGATCAGAATCAGAAGACGATGATTATCCACTCTTTCCTAATCACCTGCCGAATACTTCATCTCAAACCGAACTATTACCAAATGATGGAAATGAACCAAATCAATCAATAGCTCAACAAGATGAAAGCAATCAAGGCGAACCCACTATCGATGAAGGAGCACCTCCTACCACCTTTCAACCGGATCTAAAATGGTTGAGAAATCACCCTCAAGATCAAATCATCGGTGATATACATGATAATGTACAAACTCGTGCATCCATTCGGGAATGCATGATGGCATGTTTCAAATCTCAAATTGAACCGAAGACCGTGGAAGAAGCACTAAATGACTCGGATTGGGTCATTGCCATGCAAGATGAACTACTTCAATTTGAGAGAAACAATGTATGGGAACTGGTCCCACGACCAACTCATCAAAACGTCATTGGAACCAAATGGGTTTTCAGAAACAAGATGAATGAGCAAGGAGTCATTGTTAGGAACAAGGCTCGGTTAGTCGCAAAAGGTTATTGTCAAGAAGAAGGGATCGATTTTGATGAAACCTTCGCTCCTGTTGCTAGACTCGAAGCCTTAAGAATCTTTCTAGCATATGCTGCATGGAAAGACTTTAAAGTCTATCAAATGGATGTCAAAAGTGCCTTCTTAAATGGACTTTTGGAAGAGGAAGTATATGTCGAGCAGCCCCCAGGTTTTATCTCTGAAGTCGGGATGAATAAAGTCTATAAACTCAAAAAGGCTTTATATGGTTTGAAACAAGCTCCAAGGGCTTGGTATGACACGTTATCATGCTTTCTTATAAGCTGCGGATTCACGAAAGGGATAGTTGACAAAACCCTTTTTAGAATAAAAAATGGAGACCATATCCCGTTGGTGCAAATATATGTAGATGACATCATTTTTGGAAGTACCGATTCGGACCTATGTGAGAAATTCTCAAAACTCATGCAAGGAAAATTTGAGATGAGCATGATGAGAGAATTAAACTACTTTTTGGGTCTTCAAGTCAAACAAGAACGAACTGGGATTTTTATAAATCAAGCAAAATACACCAAGGATCTCATCAAGAAATTTGGAGTTGATGGGAAGTCCTCGATTAAAATACCCATGAACACTTCGTTATGTTGGTCCTAAGGGGATGGGGTACAAGTCTAGAGGGGGGGTGAATAGACTTGTATAAGATTTTGCAAATCTTTTTCGATCTATCGTGAGTACTAGACTTAGGAAGTTTAGGTCCGATACCTCACAAGATGAAGACAAAGTTATCGCAGCGGAAAAGTTATCCCCTTTTAATTAGCACGAGTTTGAGTTAGTTCGAGAGGTGTGGTTATATGCAGTGCAGTTCGAGAGTTAGATAGCGAGAGATAAAAGCAGAAAGTAACTGCGAGAGAGATTTTTAAGTGGTTCGGCCACCCCGCCTACGTCCACTCTTCTTCTAGAAACTCCCTAGAAGAAGGATTGCACTAAAACTTCCCTTTTTAGTACAATATCGAGCGCTTGAGCTCTGATCACGAAGCCCGCCTCAAGCCTCAGGTTTTTCACCCCGCTTCTTGTTACTCCCCCTCTCGAGCACTTGAGCTTTGATCACCAAGCCCGCCTCAAGCCTCAGGATCTTCACAAGACAGCTCCCAGGTTACACCTCCTCTTCTTGCCTTCTCCAAAGCAAGGTTGTTCCGGTTGTCACAGGTTGAGTGTAACAATCTCCAATCTGACCAAAAGCTATCGTTGAATAGACTTCCTTGTAGAGCAGCTTCGGTCACCTTCTAGATGTATAGTAGCTTACGCTTTGTAACTCTCTCAAACACAAAGATGTGTTTTTTCTCGCTGTTTTGAATATCAAGGATGATATTTCAGATTGAGCACCTGCACTTTGAACGTTTGAATCAGACACCTCTTTAAAATCAATTCGCTTGCTCTTCTTTGCTTGTGTCTTCACGTCCTTTTATATGAGAGTTGAGGAATAATTCCGTTGGAGGGAAAATTATCCCGTTTGAAATCTGTCTCCCATGCTGATCATGGGACTTGCATATTTTCAGCATGTTTCATAGAGTGGTGGTCTTGTAACTTGAACCCTTTTTCTTGTAGTGAATATCCCATAATCCACTTTCTTGAGTCCATGCTCCACTTGCTACTTTTGGTAAAAGTTACTCTTTTTATATTCCCATTGATCCTCGTTTTCGGGAATAAGACCAATCTTGGATTAGTGCACTTTCTATCCGTTTGTTGTGGAATTCTGACGTGGCATTCACTTCCGGTAGTTCCCATAATATTCTTTCGGCACCTCCTTAATATTTTATCTCCATGATATTCTTCTTCTCTAAACTTAGATTACTTTATCCATGCTTCTTGACCGTCATTCAGCCTTTTGGAGAAGTGTCAGTTTATCGAGACCAATGTTGATGTCTCGACTACCTGATGTCTCGATCCTATGTCTCGAACTGGATTGATGTTTCGAGAGATCCCATCTCTCGAACTCTGCTTATGTCTCGAGACTTAGTTGATGTCTCGCAGACCCTTATTCCTCCAGTGCAATCTCGTGCCTTCTTCTGATCTATCTATAAGTTTACAACACGAAACTTCTAATTTGTTCAAACAAGTTTACCTTAAGCTTAAATATTTTTCGAGTTGAGCTCAAATTACCCGATTGTATTTTCGCTTTTAGTTTACTTGTCGAACTTATAAGTATTTCCTATCTTTCGAGACTTAGGGGATTCTGAATTACATTTGGTATCATCAAAACTTATTACATTATGTTCCTAACAATTTCCCCCTTTTTGATGATGCCAACACTATACTTACTTATATGGCTGATTTATGAGAAAATAAACTTTGATTTTATTTTCAGCGCATACGGTAAGTTTGACATGGAAACTAATCTGCTAAAGCATGAAGTAAAACCTCACGCAACACCCCCAGCAAAAGATATATATATTAATATAAGGGAAGTGTTATACAAGTACATATAATGAAAGACGACAAAGAACAACATAAGAACTTGAAAGCATGTAGACATCGAGAGCTTACTGCTTGTCTGCTTTCCTTTTCTCGTTTATAGCTGCTCGTGTCTTGATGGGGTCTTTGGAGTTCACCTGCTCGAGATATTCATCTGATACATCAAGGTGAAGGTAGTTGATGAAGGCTTCACCTATGAAGTTACCTTCAATTACCCCATCTCTCCACCATTCGATGCATTCCAGAGGAGTAAGGCCGCTGTGAAGAGATAAGTCAGTTTTAGCAAGAAGACTTACTATGATTCCATTGAGATATTCTGTTGTGTCTTCTTTGAACCCTGACTTGAAGTTTTTCATGAATTGCTCATCTCTCTTCTCTTTAGCCGTTTGTTGTTCTTGCCTCTTTCTTCTTTAGCTTCCTCCATTGCCATGCTCATTTTCCTTGGAATTTTCGGAGGAGGTCCAGCGGTTAAGGGTTCACTGGCTGCCCTTTTTTTGCTTGTGGATGTCCCTCTTGACCCTTGATATTCTTCCCCCTTGTTGGCATCATCTCGTCGTGAAAGAAGGGTGGACATGCCTTCAAAAAGAGATTGGAGCTGGGCAGGCACGTGGTTCGACAGGTCATCGAGTAGAGCTTTGATCTCGTCCTGTCGAAGTTCACTAGAATTATGGAAGGCTCGAAGCTCGGCTCGTAATTCGGCTACTTCAGCCTTTGCTCCTTCAGCTTCTGCTCGAGCTACTGCAGCTTCATCGGCAGCTCGCCGTGCTGCATCCTCAGCCCATACTGCCTGTTCGAGAAGTTCTTCATGGCTGGCTCGGGATTCACTCGTGCCAGCAGCAGGCATTGACGCATTGCGAACAATGGTCAGTATGCGCTCAAGTTGAGCCATCTTCTAAGATTGATCGACCATGAATTGGCGCACCTCGCCAATGAAAGCTTCTTCAGCCTGTCGATCATAGTCAGAAGTAGGAGGAGGAGAGTGAGTAGTACCTTTCATCGGAGGGGACTTGGGTGCTTCCAGATTTCCACCCATGATTTGCATTTGCGAGTCCACCTCTCGATTGAGTGCCTGAGGATCAGCAGGGACACTGGGTTCAGAGCTCGAAGGTAGCTCCATGTCAGGCGCTTCCCGGTTTCCACCTGAGGGATGGATCACTTCTCGCTCATCACCTCTCGAACTTGGAGCCTCAGCTTTAATAACTGGAGGGATTGGATTAGCTAACGGAGAGACTTCTGTATTTGATGCTTCCCAGTTTCCATCCAATTGAAGATCCTTCTCAGCGTCACCTCTCGAACCAGAGCTGGGAACTTGATCTTCTGCCGGTGGGATTGGAGTTGAAGAAGGAGGTTGTGCATCGACAGGTGCTTCCCGGTTTCCACCATTGATGGGCACAACTTCTTCCTCGTTACCTCTCGGACCAGCAGGACTTTGGACATTCTGCTCTTGTTGCTCATTGGGCTGCACATCAGTCTGCTCAGGTGAATCAGGGATCACTATGGTTTCAGGAGCAGCTGGAGCACTCCAGCTTTGTCTATCAACCATCCTGGCAGCAAAGGTTGACGCTGTGTCATCTGGTAGCAGGAATGGTATAGCAATTCCATGTCAATAGGAAAGCCTGGTAGTTGGAGCAACAAAATTTCACCCTCTCGAACTGTCTGTGCTTCATCGGTGTCATTCGAGGGTGTGGACTCATGTAAACCCTCGTATTTTCCGATAAGTTTGAGTTTCGAAAAATAGGTCTTTAAGTTATGACATTCATGAAATGATCGCTCGATGCTTCAAAGGAATTTTTATAAGTGAGTATAGTTGTTATTAAACTGCGAACCAACGTACCGGTCACGAACCGTAAAAAATTTTAGGAACTAGTATTCGGACCCGATTATCCTAGGAAATGGATTATTAAGCACCATATTATTATTCTTGAATTTCCTATTCAATTAAATCAGCCCATAGCAGCGAAAATTTATTTGCGATCGTACATCGCGAAATTCTGCGGTGTACCGAACCTAGCCCAATTTTGAGGGTTAGTCTGGAATAAATTTTTAGTTTCGGAAATTATTCTATCTGGATTATTTTCCACCGAAACTTTATCTGTTTGGACCCCAACTGATAAGTTGGAAGATATTTTATTATTTTATTATTTTTTTTCCATTCCAATCTTATCACATAAGATTGTGATGTAGTATAAAAGCCAATTTTTTTCCTTTTTCCCTTGCTTTTTCCGAAATGAAGAGGAGAGGAGAGAGAGAGAGAGAGAGATCATCTTCACCATTCTTCTTCCTCCATTGCTTCCATAGCCAAAATCCTTCTCAACTCTCAATTTTGTTCGGTAAGACTTCGATTTTATTCGGTAAAAAGCTTTGTATTCCTTCCTAGATCATGAATCTAAGCTTAGTTTCTTTGTATTTTTGTTGTTGTTGTTGTTATTATTTTCATAAATCTAAAAACGAATAAGTGTGAATGAATGTTATACCATGAATTTATGTCTATATAGGCTTATACTTGTGAAAA
>CM008332.1:16724208-16736580 GCA_002525835.2 Ipomoea batatas
AGCCTGAGCCAAGTATACATGAGCAGACACAACAGCAAGTTGGCCCTCCATCCACAGACTTTGATTTCTCACATCAAACTGAGCCTAGTATACATGAGTTCTCTACCAGTAATCCTAGGGAACAAGAGCTTTCCTCCACTCAACCTAGCATAACTCCTGCCCAGCCGAGGCGTTCTGATCATAGCCGCCGTATCCCAAGCAAACTTATGGACTATTATTGTCATGCCACCATTACAAAAGGTCCCTCTCCCCACTTATTGTCAAAAGTTGTTTCATACAGTCATCTCACGGCTCCTCACAGGGAATTCTCCATGGCAATTACTACCATTGAAGAGCCCCACACTTACAATCAGGCAATACGGCACGAATGTCGGATGCAAGCAATGGCAACAGAGATCAAAGCTCTGCAAGATAATAATACATAGACCTTGGTTGATCTACCACCTGGGAAGACTCCGATTGGCTGCAAATGGGTATACAAGATAAAGCTTAAAGCTGATGGATCGGTTGAACAATATAAGGCTAGGTTGGTAGCCAAAGGCTACACCCAACAGTTGGGAATCGATTACATCGAGACATTTTCTCCCGTGGCTAGGATCACTACCATACGCACCTTCTTAGCCTTGGCAGCCTCCCGGGATTGGCACATACATCAATTGGACATAAGTAACGTGTTTCTTCATGGAGATTTGGATGAAGAGGTTTATATGGTTCTCCCACCGGGCTTTCAAGGAGATAGGCAAGGGCAAGTCTTCAAACTGTCAAGGTCCCTTTATGGTTTGAAACAAGCGAGCCGGCAATGGAATGCGAAATTAACTACTGCACTGGTTAATAGAGGCTTTGAGCAGTCTAAATCCGATCCTTCTTTGTTTACTAAAGGGTGTGGTCTGACGTTCGTTGCCATCCTCGTCTATGTAGACGACATCCTGGTTACAAGCCCCGATTTGAGTTTGATTCAAGAGCTGAAGACGTACTTGGATAGTACTTTCAAAATAAAAGACCTGGGAGGCTTGGCTATTTTCTAGGAATTGAAGCACATATGGGGGAGGATGGTTTGAATCTGTGTCAGAGAAAATATGCTTTGGATATACCTAATGAAGCCGGATTCACTAATTGCAAGCCTGTTAGCACACATATATATGGTCCCAGGTCAGCGCTTAAACAAGGATGGAAGAACTCCCCTAACTGATGCTGCTGAGTACAAACGCCTCATTGGTCGTTTGTTATACCTAACTACAACACGATCGGACATTTCATACGCAATAAAGCAGCTCAACCAATATGTAGATACTCCCACGACTGATCATATGACGGCAGTGCACCGTGTCCTCCGTCTGTTTTATCCCCAGGCCAAGGTCTGTTTTATCCTAAGTAAACAGATGCGCAGCTTACAGTCTTCTCCAATTCAGACTGGGCTTCATGTTTGGAGACATGCAAGTCCATCACAAGTTTTTGTATTTTCCTGGGTTCTGCTCTCATCTCTTGGCGGTCAAAGAAACAAGCAATTGTTTCACGTTCATCCTTTGAGGCGGAGTACCGTGCGCTGACCTCAACAGTCTGCGAGGTCCAGTGGCTCTCCTATCTGCTCCGAGACTTACAGATTTAGCCCAGCAAGCCTGCAACCCTGTTTTGCGATAGTAAGTCGACCATTGCAATCACTGAAACCCACGTTTTCCATGAAAGAACGAAGCATATAGATATAGACTGCCACATCGTACGAGAAAAACTCAATGAAGGGCTCGTCATGTTGCTGCCTGTGTCCTCCTCTGCCCAGGTTGCTTATGGTTTCACAAAAGCGCTACCTATCTCACAATTTTAGTCGTTCACCTCTAAACTGGCTACTCAGGATCTTCATAATCCAGTTTACGAGGGTATTAGGAGATGACAGCTAAGTTGATAAGGGTGTTTTTGTAAAGTCACCTTTTGGGTAGTTATAACCGCTTCTGGCTGGTAGCTTGCTTTGTATATATTCATTGTTTTCCTTTCCTCTCTGTAATTAACATAGAAACCATTTCACTGAAGTGTTATTAGAGAGTGGAGAAGTGTTGAGAAAAGAAGAGATATGACACCGTAGTTTTTGTAGAGATTGTAAAAGCATATTAAGAGAGCTGGTTTCAGGGCAAAAAGTCTACAACTTATATTACGATTACAAATGATATATATGAAATGACAATTAATTGTGCACGAATAGTAGGAAAAGAAACAAAGCATGCTCCCTATTACAGATACATAGGGTTAAACACTTTTACCCTTAATTAGTTTTTACTCACCAAGGAACTGACTAGGCACATTCAACATGATACGCTTCAATGTATGCTTTGTGTTGATAAGATCACCCACTTGATCAGAATAGGGGGTTGGGTGGATCAGAAGCTGGAAATATTGAAAGATTTTTTAGAGCAAATAGGGTTCAAATTGATTGGTCAAAACTAGTGCATCTAAATTACCATTCCAAGCACCAGTAGAAAAACGTCATTAAACCGATGATTGATGAAATGGATGTAGCAAAGTGCACTCATTTTCGATATCCTGGTTTCTTTACAATGATTCTTCAAAAGAAAGGAAAGGTAGATGGCTATGCAAATTATAAAATTAAAATTAATAACTATTCTAGTCCATGTAACTATAGCACAGTCATGGATATGGTGGATAGCAATGTAAACATAAATAATTTCTTTACAAAACCTACAAATTACATTTTATGTTATGCAATTAATTAAAACAAGAAATGATTAAATTTTAACTATAATTTCGGTTTTCAACTAGAGGGATTATCAAAGCAAAATTTTCTAGGCAGTTGGGCTCTATGAAGAATTGAAGTCATTTGCATCTAAATGCCAAAATAAAGAAAACATGGCCATCAGGAAGTGTGTGTTCCTCTTCTAGGCAAGATTGTTGCATCTTCTCATAAGCAATATCATCCTCAGCACATCATACATATTGCTCTTTTATCTTCTCAAAATCTGACATATTGAGTTTCACCATTGGATTTGATTTACTAAACTTTTCTGCTAGCAGCTTTGTCAGATCTATACCGCCAAATTCCAACCTTCTAGAAGCTATGTGTTGAACAACACCCTCAATTACTGGTGCAATATCTAAAAAATGTCAAATTACTCAAATCACAGAAAAATTGAGTATATATGGAGTAAGTTCAAGATGACTAGAAGTCACACACAACTATCCTCAGCCTAACTAAACTTTAATCCCAATCAAGTTGGGTTCGGCTACATGTATTATGCATACAGAAAATACAAAGGGGATGTTTGGAAAATGGCTGACAATTGGTTTGATCAACTTTAGCTAATTGATTTGGTCAATAAGCTAAAATGGATGTTTGGTAAATGGCTATTTGCCTTAGCTGATTGCCACTAATCAGCTGAAATTTGAAATGCTACTCTGAGCGGGGCGTTTTGTATCTGTTTATTGGACTTAAAATTTTAAAAAACTAATATAACCCTTAAAAATCATATCTCTAACCTCTCACAAAAGACTCCCTTTACTCACGGAATTCTTGAAGTTAATCTAAACTAGCAGGACTGCTCAATGGAATCAATAGTCCTATTAACTGCTAGAAGTTAAATTAAACTAACAATCTAACATGACTAATCAACGGCATTGTTAGACGCGCCAACCAACCTCACCAGAGTTTAAAAAAAAAAAAACATTGTTGAAAATGAACGGTATTTTCAACGGACTTGCCAAACCTGTAGTTATTCTATTTTTTAATTTATATTTTAATGTTGGATTATTATTAACTACTTTATTATTATTATTATCGATAATAAAAACAAAGCAATTAAAAAAACAACAAAAAATAGTAATATTATTAATAATAATTTTTAAAACTATATTATTTTAAATTTTATTTTAAAATTAAAAAATAATTTAACAATAGGTAAATACATAAAAAAAAAAATAGATTCATATCCTTATAAGTCATTTTACATGTTACCAACTAACATTAATTAACTAATTTACCAAATATCTTTTTATAAACTACTGATCAAAATAGCTAATAGAATCAACTAACACATCAGGTATCAAATATAAATTAATTGTCAAAGACCCCCAAAATGTCAAAGTTTTGTAATTAGGGGATGGGATGATGTGAGTCAGTTTGTAGGATATCCTCAAGCTTGGTTCAACTCAGCTCAAACATTTACAGGGCGTTTGGTTGGAAGGAAGGAATTAGGGGGGAAAAGAATTGTAATTCGGTGGAATTGTAATTCAATGAATAAAGTAAGAATTCAAATTACAGTGTTTGGTATGCAGAAATAAGAGTACATGGAATTGAAAAGTAAGAAGCGACAAAATGACTAAAATGCCCTTATGTTGTGGTAGATGTTGTAGTAATAGTAGTAATAATAATAATAATAATAATAATAATAATAATAATAATAATAATTCTTTCAAAAAATAAAATAATAATAATAATAAGTATAATAATAGTAATAATTCATTCAAATAATAATAATTCTTTCAAAATAATAATAATAATAATTCTTTCAAAATAATAATAATAATAATAATAATTCTTTCAAATTTAATTATTAAAAAAAAAACAAAGAGAATGGGAGGAGGGGCAAAATTGTCTTTACACCAACAAATTACCCCTCCTCTCTACCGAATTACAATTCATGGGGGTACCCCATGAATTACAATTCAACATTTGGAGAGAATTGCAATTCTGCAGAATTGCAATTCCCTCCAACCAAACACTGTAATTTGGGAATTCACTGAATTGCAATTCCCCCAAACTCCATCCAACCAAAGAGGCCATTATTGAACCTGAGGTTCATACGCTCAACTCATGATATGCCCAAAGCCATCTTTGACTGCAGAACAATAATCCATTAAATCATCTCATGTCCAAAGATGCAGTTTCGATCCAAATGATACTAGCACTTTAATACTACAAATATTGTAAAAACATAAACAATTTTCATTTCTCCCATCATTTTGTGGGTGTAGGACTGTAGGTGAAGTTTCATATTAGTTTGAGAAAATTTCACTTTTGGTCTCTTGACTATTATACATGAATCACATTTGATCATTGACTATTAAAATTTTCTAATTAGGTGCATGACTATGTAATTTGTATAACATTTGGTCTTGTCGTCCAATTTCCCAGCCAACTATTGCCAGAAGTGCTCCTCCCGAAAGGAACACTACATTTGCTTCTTCTGGAAGGAACACTTTTGACCTATAGTAGCTTCATAATGTTATTTCTATATGTTAATAAAAACAAAACTTAATGTATATAAATATTACACTAAACTTAGTAGCTTCATAATGTTATTGATACATAAAGTCATGAAAAAAGAAGAGAAAAATAAACTCAAGTTGAAAAAAAAAAGTATAAGAAGAAAATTAAAAATTCTTTAAGTGCATGTATCAATTTCATTGGTCAAGACTCATATTGAATATTAATACTTAATTTTATATTTTTATATTTGGAAGGTAGTTTTAGAGAGAAACTTAACCAATATTATTGGCCAAATTCCCTAGTTTTACTAGTATAAGAGATAAGAGATAAGAGATAAGATATGAGCTCAATCCTTATTATATTGTGAATAATGAGTGTAATCCTAGTATGAGTTGTTATACCATGCAAGGTGGACCCCTGGTCTTAAATTGTGTATTTTTAGTATTGACATTGTGAACTTCTAGAATATAAATTATGAAAATTAGGTATAATAATTCATCATAATAATTCGATTTTTCTCTCTCGATAGGGTGATACTGGCCTTTTTTATTTAGACTATATTTGGTAACTCTTCCCGCCGGCAACTAGCCGTTGTGACGGGTGGTGACTCATGGCGTCGATGCCGACGCGCCTCCGGTTTAGATGCACCAACCGCCAGGGACGAAGCTATGTCAGAAAAAGATCCTCCGTAAAGATCCAACAAGAAATATAAAACAATGAAGCGTTCATTTCCTGATACTGTGAGCGTCCAATCTTCTCCCATGGAAGAAGCACTACAACAAGATGATGGTAAATTGGTAATGACTGGGCCTTCGAAGACCCAGAGGTTGAATCAGACATTGAACTCGACGAGCATGACAAGTCCGACGATAGGCCTAGGGTGCATATTCCAAAAGAACTTAGGAAAGACATCTGCAAGAAATGGAAACTTGCTTTGATCATTAAATACCTTGGCAAGAATAATAACGTCAATGTGTTGAACCAAAGGATCCTTAATCTATGGAGGCTTCAAGGTAAGTTTAACCTAATCGACATTGGTTATGGGTGCTTTATTGTTCGGTTTGACAACAGGAAAGATTACATGCATGTGCTATTAGATGGTCCTTGGAAAATATTTGATAACTACTTGGTTATCCAACTATGCAAACTAGAATACAGACCTAAGACTGCAAAATTATCAAAAATGGCGATCTGGGTAAGATTATCGAATTTGCAGGTGTAGTATTATAGAGATGATTTAATTAAACTAATCCTAGTGAATGTTGGCAAACCGTTGAAGTTAGATCGAACAACAGGGGCGAGGGAAAAAGGGTGTTGAATCGGTGAGGGAAAAAGGTCGTTAAAAAAGGTTTACCTGAACAAATCATTGGGTTCTGAAATCTGGGTGAGAAACACAATCCAAATAGTTGAATATGAAGGTTTACATATTGTTTGTTTTAGTTATGTGGTTTGCTTGGTCACTGGGAGCAGGCATGTCCTCATAATGAACTAAAAATTCTTGAAACGATGAATATGGATCTTAACGAGACTCCAAGCCCTGAGAACGAGGGAATGGAACACACAGAATTGCTACCTCCAGTCCATGTGGCTGTTCAGGACTCCCATCATTATGGCGCCTGGATGTTGCTTAACAGGAAGTCTAAACCTTCTGGCTAGAAAA
The DNA here is from genome assembly GCA_002525835.2 of Ipomoea batatas. Taxonomy (NCBI): domain Eukaryota; kingdom Viridiplantae; phylum Streptophyta; class Magnoliopsida; order Solanales; family Convolvulaceae; genus Ipomoea; species Ipomoea batatas. The sequence goes on from CM008332.1 coordinate 16,731,078, forward strand.
AACCCCAACATCACCTGAAACACGTTGAACCAGTTCCGTCATCCCGTGGCAACCAATTCGAGGTCTTGGCCGACGACCAAGTCTTGGGCGAAGGAGGCAATGCAGGTAAGGGTAAAGCGACGCTGGAGACTGGTGAGAGCTCCAAAACCAAGTCTAAGCCACCCAAGCATCCTCCCCAGAATCGCCAACCTCCAACTACCGAATGGACAACCACGTCTCGAGCCAGTGGCTGTCAGGTCCCTAAGGCTCATGCGAAGAGTCACGGGGGTAGCCAGGTGAGTTCAAGAGGGAGAGCTAAGTTTTCTAGTAAAGGTGGTTTTGCTGGTTTTTCTGAGGGTCCTAACGTCACTGACTGGCGTGGGCATTTTGATCACTAAAGTGTGTTTCAATTTGGGAATAGTGAAGCTGCTATGAACAACAGTACGAACCTGAACTAATGGGTTCTTTGCGTTTCACACCCGGGGATGGCAGTGACCAAACCTCCCATTCAGCGTTGGTTTCTCCATGAAGATCATCTCATGGAACTGTAGGGGCATCGTCAATAGCCGTGTTAGGAAGCATGTTACAGAGCTTCTGACCACTCCTAGGGTCGATATGATGCCATTTGTCTCTGTGAAATTCGCTTGGCTAGAGCGAATAAAAAGGTCTCTAATTAAGAACACATTTATGATGGTTATTGACAAAATGCGGAAAAAATTGAGCACATAGAAGGCTAATTCCCTAAGTATGGCGGGAAGAAGAACGTTGGTTCAAGCTTCGCTTGCAACAGTCCCAACTTACTCCATGCAAGCTATGGCCTTCCCGGTAAGTACTTGTAATGAGATTGACAAAATCTACAAGAATTTTCTGTGGGGGCATGACGACAACACAAGGAAGATTCACACTGTCAATTGGTCCGACATCTACAAACCGCGAGATTTGGGGGGATTGGGGCTTAGAAAAGCTCACGACTTTAACCAAGCTTTCCTTAAGAAACTGGCATGGCAAATCTTCTCTAATCATGATAAGCTCTAGCTTAAAGTTGTCCGGGACAAATACGTCAAAGAAGCAGACTTCATTCACCTCCCAGCCGGCGTGAACAAATCATGGCTGTAGCGGGGCATTATTAAAGGGAGAAACACATTGAGAGACGATCTCAAATGGAAGATCGAGAGTGGAGACAATCGACTTCTGGCACGACTGGTGGATTGGCAGTGGACCACTCATTTCATCCACTCTTATTATCATGCTGACATCCACGGTTAATGCCAAAGTGAGCGATTTCATTTTTTAGCAAAAGAATTAGAACATCCCGGCGCTGGAATGCATCCTTCCAGCCAACTATATTAATGACATCCGAGCAATGCCTATCCCGTCACCAGTTCACAAAGAAACAAACTTGTTTGGCCTCATTCAGAATCAGGTACGGTCTCGGTTTCTTCCGCTTTCTCGTTTATTGCAGGTTATAATGAAGAGGATACGTCCATGCTTGGATCTGGTGAGTCGACTATGTAGAAAAATTCAAATTCTTTATATGGAAAATCTCAGCCAACGGACTTCTGGTCAATATGGAAAGAATGCGGTGTGGCTTAACGGAGGTGGCCGATTGTCCAAAATGCGGCGTCGAAGAGGAATCAATGGATCACATGTTCAGACATTGTGAGTTTGCCATAAGCTGCTGGAATCTTGTGGCTCCGCCTCCCGGGGTGTCAACGACTACCCATCTCCCAATCATGCAAGGTGCATAGAACAAGGTTGCATGAATAATCTCCAGTGCGATCTTGGAATCAGATGGAGAATTTTATTCCCGTACATGCTTTGGAACCTCTAGAAAGCTAGAAATAGAAACAGTGTCACCTTCAACAACATTCATCTCCCGGCAAGCGAAGTCGTGAAAAGAGCCGAGAGTGAAGCCCACGAGGCCCTGCGTTATCTGATCAAACGGAACGGCCCCCTTTCAGCGAAGCAGATTTGGGTTGCTTGGTCGCCACCCCCTACTGGTTTCGTGAAGCTTAACACTGATGAAGCAAGGAAGGTGAGCTCAGGGTTGGCCAGCGTAGGAGGCCTCATTCGCAACCATAGGGGCAGTTGGATCGTTGGCTTTTCTTCCAACATTGATAATACAAACAGCTTCATCGCTGAGGTATGGGGACTTCAGGAAAGGCTCCTGGTTGCGAAGAACCGTGGGTTTGAAAAGGTTTGCATTGAAACAGATTCCGAGGCGTTAGTTTATGCGCTTGACAAGAATCTGAGTAACTCATCGGACTCTAACACCTTGGTTTTGGAAAAACACGGAAATAACGATGGATTTTGCGACGGATTCATTCCGTTGCTAATTTAATGACGGAATAGCGACGGTTTAGCGACGGATTTAATTATTTTCAAAAAATCAAAAGTTAGCGACGAAAAATGTTTGTCATTAAATCCGTAGCTAATTTTAGCAGTAAATTGCCGCGCATAAAATTGCGACGGATTTTTGGCGGACTGATTAAATAATGTTATTTGCTAAGGTTTAAAGCATCTATTTTTTTTTTACAACATAGCGACGGAATAGTGATGGAAAATGGTATCCGTAGCTACGTAGTGAATATAAAAATGTCACAGTTGTATGTTGATGTTGTTGGCGGGGCAAAAAAAACAGCGTATTTATGGCTTAGGGACTAAGGGATCCTCATTTACCAATGGGAATAGTTGTAGTTCATTTGCTACCTCACAACTTCATCAAGATGCAATGAAAGAGATGATGAACCAACAGTTAGAGACCATGCGAGCTGAGATGGAGGCTAAACTACAAGCTTAGATGGATGCTAAACTACAAGCTAAAAGAAATCAAATGCAGACTCAAATGCAGGCTCAAATACAAGCTCAGATTACAAGTTTGATGGATGAGTTGCGTCGCAATGGGATACTATCCACTTCTATGCCACCACCTCAAAATACTCAGCAAGCTGAACATTCTGTTAATTCAAATGATGAAACCTATGAGAGATTAGATTATGTTTATGAGTATGAATGTTATTGTTTCTAACGATGGATACTTGGTACTGTTTCTAACGATATTACTTTACTTTTGTTATTGTTTATGAGTACGAATATTTTAATATAATATATTTTACAATTATATTATTGATATATTATATTATAAGTTTAATGCAGGTATGTGATATTAATTAGCGGGTATATTTTTTTTTTAATTTTACAATTTACCGACGGATAAATATTGTAGTAAATCCATAGCTAACTATCAAATAAAATAAAGAATACTAACGTAATAGCGACGGACAAATTCGTAGTTAAATTTAGCGACAGATAATTCCGTCACTAAATCGTAGCTAAATAACATCAAATTCAAATAATAAAAACGAATTAGCGACGACACTTTTTGTCGCTACAGGTAGCGACGAACGATAGCGACGGACAAATCCGTAGCTATTTCCTCGCAAAGTTCGTCATCAAATCGTCGTCGTAGCAGTCTAGCGACGGAAATGATGTGGGTTTAGCGGCAGATATTCCGTCGCTAAGAAATTTCCGTCGCGACTCCGTCGCAATAATCAATGTCGAAATCGTCACTTGAATGAATATAACGATGGATTATTTTAACGTAGCAACGGAAATAAATTGCATCGCTAAATTCTAGCGACACCCATTTTAGCGACGGACGATTTCCGTCGTTAACTAGTTTAGCGACGGAAATTTCTGTCACTATTTTCGCGTTTTTTGTAGTGTGTAAATATCTCATGGTGGCCTTTCACGAGACCCGTATCAATCACGTGTTTCGTGAAGGTAACCAGTGTGCAGACTGTTTAGCGAAACTTAGGCAAGACTCAGCCTGGGGAACTACCCTATGGGATGATCCTCCTAACGATCTGCGAGAACTTCTCGACCGTGACATTCATCTAGTCGCTACTAGTAGGTGGCGATAAGTTTCTCGCTTCTTCCGGGACCTGTGGTCCCTTCCATTGACCAATATATATATATATATATATATATATATATATATTATGTTTCTAATTCAAAACACATAAATTGTATGTGTTAACATTGTGTTCGTAGTATACAAATTGTGAATTTTTAAAAGGTAAATTGTAAACATTTAGTATGTAAAATTGTGAACATTCACATTGTGTGTCCCTAATATACAAATTGTGAATTTTTAAAAGGTAAATTGTGAACATTCAAAATCCGGGTCTACAGAATAATTTGTCATTAAATTATAAATAGGTTCAAGTTGTTCATTCCTTCTTGGGCCAGTCTATGTGGCCCAATCCCTTTTGGTTAATTGGTCTGTCCGATCAGCTTAGTATACCATCTATCAATTATTATCACTTTTTGACAAATATGACAATACATATGGACAAAAATAAAAGAAAAGATAAAAAATAAAACATTAAACAAGAGTTTGTAGGTCTGAGTAGCATTTTTCAAAAAAGAATAATGTAGTGTTACAACTGAAAATTGAACAGAGTCCTGTCCTGTGCATTACAAAGAAAAACATAAAAACAAATGAACACGTACTAAGGATTAAAAAATCTAGAAAGAGTTTATTATCGAAATAGTCCCTCGACTATTACGAAATTATCAATTTTTTCTTCGACAATTTTTCGTGTTCAATTAAGTCCCTCGACTTTGGAAAATTTAATCAATTCGGTCCTCCATATATTTTGCCGTTAAACATTCGTTACATCATGATCAAATTGGTAATTTTGCTATAGTCAAAGGACGAAATTGGTAATTAATTTTTCACTGAAATGGTCCCTTGACTATAGCAAAATTATCAATTTGGTCCCGATTTAACGGATGTTTAATGGCAAAATAAATGGAGGACCAAATTGGTTAAAATTTTCAAAGTTGATGGACTTAATTGGATACGAAAAATTATCGAAGACAAAATTAATAATTTCACAATAGTCGAGGGATCATTTCGGTAATAAACACATCTAGAAATATATAACAAGAAGAACATGAGTTTATTGAGCTGAAAGTAGAGTTAGGTGTAGACACAAAATGACGTGTTGTCCTATGAAATGATTATATATTGAAAATTAAACTTGCATTTACATACCGGCCGGCCTGCTCAAGTTTAAACGTACTGTAAATTTGGATTTGAAAATCTATTTTGCCATATAACTAAGGAACTATTGGGGGTAATTTCACAGTCTGGGGCCTTACATATAAACGTACACTGCAACTACGTTACTTATCTTTTGCATGGAGATGCAAAAGCACTACGTATCATGATTTCCTCCTGAATCAGCTTTGTAAGATGGAAGCAAGCATTATATATATTCTCAGAATAAAAAATTTGAGAGAATTTCTGTGCCTTCAGCACACTTGTCATGGACTCGCTTTATATTATCAACTGATTTGCAGATTCCACTGCAGCTCCAATCAAAAGATGCAACGCATGTATTCCCAGATTGGAGTTTCCATTCACATTCTGCAAATTAAATACAATTCCATTCCGATCTGATGAGTGAAATACAATTTAATTTGGTAGAGGAGGCCATCCAGCTGCTAGGGATAG